>NDXB01004619.1:25705-80070 GCA_002631895.1 Agapornis roseicollis
GAAAAAAGCCAAAAAAAAAAAAAAAAAAAACAACAAAAAAAAAAAAAAAAAAAAAAAGAAAAATACACACCAGCACTGCAGGGTGATATTCTAATGATATGAAATTGATGTGTCAAAAATAGAATACACCCACTTAAAATGAATATCTTTAAAAGAAATAAATGTTCTTTGCAGAAGATGAAAGGCTGCACAGAGTAACACATGGGAAGGCAAATAAATGAGTAGTGGTTTCAGGGAAGGTAACCACTACAGTTTGAAAAGCATTTCCAGTCCCCTGCACTGCAGTTGTACAACTCTATACAGAGAATGTATATTATGCACATTTTAATTTCTTTGCCAGTCCTTGCACTTTCTAGGGAGGCCAAGTCTTTGGAGCTGGACTGTGACAGGTAGCATCTGCTCACCCAGGCTCAGTACCACACTGAGTGCTCAAGAACACCTCTGTGGGCATGTCTCACATCCAGACAACCATAATTCCTCACAAGACTGGACAAATGAGTGCTTAGCAAAAATTAGATCTGCACATTAAAAGGCATGAGCTATTGTCTGATGTAAATAGATAGCACTGACAAGTTTAAAGACTCTAAGCCACATAAGGCAGAGCCATAAGCAAAAGGAAGGCAAAACATTTAAGGACTCACAACAGACAAAATTACACATAAGTCCTTTAGTCCAACATGATGGTATTAAACAAGCAAATGGGTTTCCAGGTGTATGATTGAGGGAATAGGATTTAGCACTGAGGTGTTTCCAACTCTCTAAACAGAACTGAAGAGTTCAATATCAGAATTCCATAAATTGTTCAAATGTCTATGCTTTTAAACAGTGGTTAAAAATAGATTGCCCTATACATTTAAAATGATGTTAAAAATAAATTGAAGAGACTGTCATAAGAAAAGAAATTGAGGTTTGAGGACAGACTTACTGTGTAAGTAGTTTAAAGAGCCTGAGCTGCTTATCTTGATAACAACAAAAAAAATCAGAAGATAGAGGGATGATTTCATTACAGAGTACAGCAGATTCACAGAGAAAAACACAAATACTAAAAGGATTTTTAACATGGACAAAAAAGATATGCATAAACTCACTGACTGGGAGTTAATGCCAAACAGATTAGAAACAAGGAGCAATTTGTTACAGCAAGGATGATTAACCATTAGGACAAGCTATTACTGAATGCGGCAAATTCTTTTTTTGCTTAAAATTCACAAAGAATATTTTCTTGTCAAGGAAGCTCACTCCATAAGGTCATGGTCCTATATACAGAAGTACTAGATGAAAGCATATCATCTCTACTGCAGCAGGTAGGCCTGAATGCCCCTTCCAGCCTTCATATCTGGCCTTCTCTGAGCTGAATTGAAAAATATCTTATCTGGTGGCTACTGCAAATAGAGTTTTGAAGGCAAAGATCAGACTTGAGATAATTTTTATCTCACTATGGCCTTTAATTTGGCTGTTAATGACAATACAGCATGTTAAAATTGTATCTCCAAACTCAAAGTAAATTCCTTTTTTTTTTTGTTCCTAAAGAAATGCCATTGGATCAACATGAAACTAATGTGATGCCCAAGGTGAAGGCAATGTTAGCTTGAGTCAGTATCATTCTCAAGCCCTTCTCCACTAACCTGCTATGCCAGGAACATTATTCTTAGTGTTTGTCTAAAGAGCAGAATAACTGCAATCAAAAACATGCATCTTCTAGGTAAAATCAACAGATGTCAGTGACAGAAACCTTATAAACAAAACCATGGGAAATGTCATATATTTATAGCCATACAACGATCCAAATTTTCTACTAGTCGTGTATTATATATAAAGTACTTTCCCTAAAGATTGTTAAGAAATTAAGTAAAACTTTATTTTGCTCTGACACCTAAACTGAAATCAGTTCCTAACACCACTGTACACTACAGTGTATTGTCTTGAAGTTCACATCAGCTAACTGACTGCTTCCTAGTTTCAGGCTGGTTTTGTACCAAACAGCAAGACAACCTGAGCAGTTATACCAGGTACCAAGGAAGACCTTCTTGTAGCAACAAACACAAATCATTTAAACAGATTATTTGCTTGGTCATCCAAAAGCATTATCAATGACAATAATGGAGCAGCTGCTCCCAGATTCTGGAGAGAACAAGCATATATTTCTGGGAATTCCTTGTATTATGTATGTTTTATGCCCTTCACAACAGCACATGCAGTTTGTGTGTGCATACAGGGGAGCTATACCTGCTCTCATAGCCTACTAAGGATGGCACCAAACTGCAAATAGGACAATCTCTAGTTCCACAGAAATCATCCTTTACTCCTTGCAGCATTAATTACTAACCATTTTACACCATTGATGCTTTATAGATTGCAATGTATGGAGTCTTAGATTTTGTAATCACACCCTACAGTCAGCAAAGCATCTTGAGTTGTCCTGTTGGTACACTGCACCCATGAAAGAATCACTACAAGTTGCTCTGCCATTCCCAGACTTTCTATGACTGAGCACAAAATTGGAAAGAAACTTGTTATTCCTGAACCATGCCACTTCATGAGTTTGGCTGGGCAATGGTAACTTCATTTCTGGCAATCCAGTGTACATGTTTCTGTGGAAACAGAACCCAGCAGAATGCACACTCCTAGCCACTGGTTTTCTCTAGTCTCCATGGAAACAATCGTTGCATGGGTGAAAAAAAAAAAAAAAAAAAAAATGATTNTTTCTGGCAATCCAGTGTACATGTTTCTGTGGAAACAGAACCCAGCAGAATGCACACTCCTAGCCACTGGTTTTCTCTAGTCTCCATGGAAACAATCGTTGCATGGGTGAAAAAAAAAAAAAAAGATAATGATTGCAAAGTAACAGCTTACTGGAAGCTTCTCTCAGCCTTAATTTTTCTTTCATGGTCCTTATTGTTATGAAAAAAAGAAGGCATAAATTATGATGTTTCATATCCTTGATGTGATCAAGAATCACTTTGATATGGTCAGGGACAGAAATCATGGGATGAAGCTTCAAAGACCTTATGCCCAGCACCAGAGCCCTGAGATACATCTGGAATCAAAAAGGATGCATTTGCATTCTTCAGAGGAAGGTGGGACAAAGACCAGCCCACTTCAGAGATGGGCTTGTTACCTCCAAACACAACACAACCCAAAATCCCAGGCTACCAGGACAAGAGAAATCAAGCAATGCACCTTGGTGGACTGACAATCACTTGCATGCCTGGGTGATGCAGTCCCATGGTAGTAGGTGTCTTGGCAGAGGGAGCAGACCTCTATGTGGTAATGCTAAGGCACATACCCCTTCCCCAATCCTCTCAGTCCTCTAAAGTTCATCCCCACAGTGAACCAGCTCTTTTGCGCTCTCTTTACTTTTTGTCTCTTACAGAGGTGCAGCAGTCTCACAGTATTACTCCCACACAACTCTTGTAATTTTTCATGACGTGACCCACAAAGCAATACCATTGATGCAACACAACAGAGACCCACCCTGTGAAAATCAGCTGAGGATTGCCACACAGTCTGCGTGTGACTTGAAATTTCCTTTATTTCTCCCTTTTTCTCTGAGGACCTTCACAGTGACCTTCTGCATTTGCTTTCATCTACTCCCTTTTCTTTCTTCCTTGGGGTCACTAGCTTCTTTGACCCACATATATTGTTGCAAGAAAAATCCACATGGGCAAACACTGTTATCATCAGCCACTGTTCAGGATTACTGGTTATTTTTTCACCTCAGTTTGCCTTCTGAAGACATCTTCATCTCCTGCTTCCTTCTGGTAACACAGATAATTCCATCAAGTAGTGATACACTGTAGATAATGAAGACTGTATTGCACTGACATTGCTTTCCAGTGTGTCTCACCAAACAGAGACATGCTACCATGTCCTCAGGATATCAAAGCCCATCTAGTCCCTGTCCTTGTGAGTGCAAGGGCATCATCATTTAGCCACCGTGTCCTTGTGCAAAAGGGTTGTAAATGGTGTCAGTGACCATACAAGAGAACAGACAGGATGAGATGCAATGCAATCAAGGAAGACTGGCAGTATGATGAGGGGTCTGTAGCCTATTAGAGATGAGATCCTTTGCCTACATGTACCTGGTAGTACACCGAGGCTGGTTAAACTCTGAAAAGTTGAATACATGTTTTGTGTCCATAATCCTTTACCTGATCTTGATCTTGACCATCCCTGGAAGTGTCCTTCCTGAAGCACCCCTTGTCCCAGTTTCCCCTTTGCTCCTTTGCCTTCAGGGTATTGGATCATGAGTGACTCTGT
Organism: Agapornis roseicollis; assembly: GCA_002631895.1. Classification (NCBI taxonomy): domain Eukaryota; kingdom Metazoa; phylum Chordata; class Aves; order Psittaciformes; family Psittacidae; genus Agapornis; species Agapornis roseicollis. The sequence goes on from NDXB01004619.1 coordinate 29,966, forward strand.
TGTGGTTGGTACTCTTCACTTTGTTGGCTATTTAAGACAATCTTCCAAAGTGCTGCAGTGCCTGTTCCTACCACAGGGATGTGCAGTGAGACATCCCTTCCTGGCTGGTGCACGCACTTGCCTCTCCTGGGGCAAAAACCTTTCTTGCTCAAGCTGATTACCAGAAAGTATTCAGGTGTCTGTTTCATCTCCCTACAACAATCATGTGAACAAGGCTTCTTTCAGCTCAGGCAATCTAGATAAATAAACCTCACTGCTAATAATTACCTGACTATAAATACATGGCAAGAAATAACAGTGCCATTACATGAGGTGCTTAAATTGCCTTTGGAATCTCAGAGTAGCAAGATGAAAGGTCCCAACATTCATACTTCATTCTAATTGTTCTGTGACTAAACAATCAGAATTGCAATCTGTTTTGTGACAGAAAATCAGATCTAGTCCCTCTTTGGAGGGATCTAGGTATCTTCCTTGGGGGAAGTATTCCCAGTGATGGTGAAATTCTGGAAGCTATAATTTTTTTTATTGTACTGCAGTAATGCCTAGAAGCCCAAGAGTTAAATAACAGCACATATCCCCATCCAATTCTTGCCCCCCATCCCAGCATAGTGCTCCATTCACAAAGTGGATCCTTCCCTAGACAGCTCATATTCTGGTCAGGACTTATGGAACAGAAATGAGACAACACTGGTGCTAAACGTTTGCTAAGGGAGAAAATAAAAACAAGTGCACCAATAAAATTGCATGTCAAAAATATGATCTTACAGAGGAAAGCTGTATTTTATCCTCTGGTCAAGAATTAGTCTATACCTCCAGAATGGAAAGCCAGACCAAAGGTGGCAAAAATAGTTTCTAACTTTACAATCCTAATTAAATGCTGAAATATTGATTTTTCCTTCCTTTTTGTAGAACAAAAATCAGTCCTGTCTCACTCCAGCTGTTGTAAAAGCAACACAGAAAAATTCAAAGTCCAATAGATGAATGGGCACAAATCCAGAAAGTGCCAACAGCATCGTGATCATAAATACAGTGATCTAATAAATACTTCACAGGCCTTTCAGGTTGTTCCTGTCAATCTTTTTCTGACTCTCTTTTCTGTTTAAGATCAAACAATTGTCCCTTCTTCTCTGGGAGACACACAGAATTGCAAAGGACATCATCCAAGAAGAGAATTTGTAACACAGTATTATGGTTTTAAAAAATGCTTTGCCATAAAACCAGCTTCAGATAATATTTGGACATTACAGGGATCCTGCAATATCCAAATGCATATTAATATAAAACCAAGGTCAAGTAGGGTCAAGACATAATAAACACATTCATGGACCAGCTGGGCATTGTGCAATGACAAAGCTAAGACGAATGAAAATGTGTCTACCCAGACACAAAAACACCAAGCAACTGCCCAGCCAAAGCAGTTTGCCTTTATACTGTGTGTCAGAAATATTGAGAACTTCATAAATCCCTGCTAGAAGACTTCAGGTTAGCTGTCACAGAATGAAACAAAATCAAAGTGGATTGGGAAGAGAGATCTGCAGAATGACAGTCTCTACAGAATAGTAGCTCTACATGTTGATATTTCCACTTAAGGTACGTGTATGCTTTGTACAAATGACAGGTGAACTGTGATAGTGACAAGGTTTAAACAGCATATGGAAATTTATCTCCAAATCACATGTCACATCAGAGGTTTGGCAAGTCACTCCCCTCTCAGAAGAATAATCTGTGAAAACACAATCTGCATAACACAAGCAATGTCAGAGGTTTGCTTTCTTCTTTACCCTCACTGAACACAGATAATGGAAGATGCTCAGGTGGAAGATTCACATGACCCATGTTCCGCACTGCCTTCAAAGCTGTGTTCAAATCTCACTTTTCTAATGTGGCTATCCATCACAGAAGAGCTTAAATGCTGTGTGGAGGCTGGACTACACAAGTTTCTAGATTAGCAACCTCATTTACTTTTCATGAAGTCTGTAAGGTAATTTTACTTAGGTTCACATGTCAGGGATAAACCTGCCTCTTCTTTTCAGCAGCTCCATACTGCTTTTCATGGGGAACTGCCAGTGATCTCCTGTGTTACCTTGTGTCTGCACCCATGCTCCTCTCAGGCAAGGGAGAAGGGTACACCTGTCTGACCTCTGCAAGGATCCAGAAACACTGCCCTTGCCAAGGTCATTTTTGTGGCACCTGCAGTATTGCCAAGTACCCAGATCCCCTTCCAATGTGAGAAAAGATGTCATGAAACCATTGCCCTCACTGCAGGATTGAAAGCAGAATTAAATAAAATATGAATCACAGGCCTCTGCCTAGCTTCCGAAATGGCTATGCCTTCTTACACCTCTGCCAAAGCCAGTGTAATACGTTCAGTTGCAAAGTCAGCCATAAGTGATATGCAAGTAGCCACAACGTAGCCCAGCTGCTTCGTTATGGAATTGGCTTCCCTTCCACTTACATTTCCAAGCCACAGGAACAAGCATCCTTTCCTTCTTATCATTCCCATTTCCTCCCCATTTTCTACCACAGCTTCAAGTTTTCCTCTGGTGCAAATTGAGCAGAAAGAAAATTAACAGACACAGTTACCAAAAGAAATACCTGTCTTTATGTATCAAGCTGTGGACTCATTTTTCTGTTAAGACTTCTGTGAACTGCACAGCTGTTAACATGTGAGACTAGAACAATGCTTTTACAAAAGCTGCCCCTTTTCTACCTGTTGGAAACACGTTAATCTGAACAGAGGGCGAGAGTTATAATTACAGTCTGTGGGTAATTTTAATCCTCTATTCCTATACTTTGAAAAAATATAATTTATATTTATCTAAACTGGAAAATGATTGCTTCAAATTGTCAAATTTTGAATTGCCAAACAGAACAAAAGATATTTCATTTCTCTCTACCTTTCCTCTCCTTCTGTTGTGAGAGCCAGCTCCCTCTACATCCTTCAGGCTTCCAACTTTGCCTGGGTCCCCACCACTGAGGGACTCTTGCTGCGGCCCTGTAAATGCTTTCCCATAGAGTTCTGCCCCTTTCTTAGAAATATGAATACTGAAGGGGTTCCTCACATTGGTGTGACACTTCCCTATTACTCTCAACAAACACTCTGATGGGAATGCCACCTTTCTGTCCTTCCTTTCTGGGTAGGAAGAGGGCTGTACGCAGCTCCTCTTCCTTCTGTTAGCTTCTCACCTTCACTGTCACTTGCACCCTCTCACTTTCGCATGGCAGGCTCCCCACACCACCTCACCCTGTCCAAGCTTGAAGCAGCTGCCTTTTTGCCTGTGTGCATCTCTTCAATACAGCTGAAAATGGATGCTTCCCTTCAGCATACAAGTGGAAAAGAGCAGCCATTTGGCTTGGCTCTGTCTTACAGGCAGCTACAGAAGGAGACAGACTTTGCATGAGGAAAGATTTCTGAAGCAGCAAGCTTCCATCCTATCCTTTCTGAGGAAGCTGTGAAAACACACCACCAGTATGCACACATTGAAATGAAATTATTCAGACTGGCAATACTGGTTTAACCCAGTCCCCACTGAAGTCAGGCAAGGGTGAGCTTACACACTGTGATGCACCATCATACAGAGAAACCTGAGACAATAGAAGAATAGGGAACACCTTAGTTTGGTGCTTCATAATGATTAATCCATCCTACTTTTTGGTTAGACTAGTTAGTCTCAAATAGATTGCTGTATTAACACACCTTCATGACATCTCTGGATCTGGGATAGTGCTGATGCATCTTCGTTGCACAGGGTACAGAAACTCCAAGATGTTTCCAGTAGGCCTGAAAATACAGAAGATCTCCCAAGAGAAAAAGCAGTTTACAGAAGAAAACCTTAGTTTTATTAAAGTTTTCATTAAGAGATACATGCATCTTATTATGCATTGGTATGGTAAGCATAGATAGGATGAAGGTGATGAAAGACAGAAGAAAGGCACCCAGATTAAATATGTAGTTCTCATTAAGCTGACACCAAATATCTCTCATGTAATTAATTCTTTCCTGCAGAGTATACAAAAAAAGTGCAGTTTCAGGTGGGGCTCACGTATGCATGTGTGACGTGTGACAAGTCTTGGTGTGGCTACATGCGATGCCTAATTTTAGGCAAGAACTTGCTGAAGAAAAACCTTACTCTGGTGTACCTTTTCCAAGTCAGGAAGGGTAACATGCTTCACATAATTTAGAAACATCATGGAAGTAAAATCTCATCAGTGACCTACAAGCGGTAAGGCTGGATGCTGAATCTCTGTGTGGAAGAAAAGCTAGATGGTGGTATCAACAATCCATGATAAGAACTCATTTCAAGATCTTTGTGGTGACAATTGCAAGCTGCTACCTCTGAGATACTGGTACGTGTTCTGTACAGACTCTTCGTGTTCACAGAGCAGCTGATACTATTAGTACAAACAACAGCTCACAGTTTATGTTTGATGACCTGCCTGGCTGTGTTGTTTCCAGTTATGAGTGAGAGACACAGCTGCAAAGCACTTTTACAGCCATCTCCAAAGGCAACTGCAGAACACTGGCCTACCCGGTCTTCTTTCCCTGAAGCAGGCTGGAAGGGCTGTTGCTGTTGTGGGAAATAAGAGCAAAAGTGCCTTTCAGTGTCCCTCATGCTGTGGCAGATACATCTGCGTTGCACATTGTTTGTACTGCATCCTTCTCCACCCTCTCCACACTGAAGAGGATCTCATTCCCTCCTTTTTACATACTTGATGCTTCTTTACCATGTTGGAGTGCTTCTAAGATTGTAAAGCACTATGTTCTACAGTCCCCTTTTGTAAAACATCATGTTGACTCCCCAAGGGCAGCATCTGCTTCAGATGTTGTTTTCAGTAAGTACACAAATTGTTTGGAAAATTACGTACGATTTTGGTATAACACCAAATGGAATGGGCAGGAGAGCTCCCTTCTTTCTCTATCATCTTCCAGGTTGAGATGCTGTAGGATAGATTACAGAAAACCTCTCCATCCTTTGATCTAACTAGGCTCACCTGCTACACTCTTTCACTGATGGCAGACAGACTTCTGAAAAAGGCAGCACTGGATGTGCTGATATTACCAAGCCACCCAAAACCCTACAGGATTTTTGCGTCTCTATTTCTGCCTTGGGGTTACAACTGTGAGATATTTTTCAGGGTTTTATGCCTAATAGAATGCTGCTGTCTCTCACCAGATTCTGTCACTTTAAATTACTCAGGAAGACTACAGAATATGTGGTTTTTTCTCCTCAAAGAAGTCATAAAAATCACTTAGTTCAGGTTTAAAATAAACATTCTTTTGCTCACCCTCCCTCCCACACTCAACAGAAGACAAGAATCTCCATACATCCTTCCGAAACTCTCACGTTGCTATTTTACTTCTGATCCTCGGGGTCTCATGCTTGCATGATCATGAGCTATGCCCATGTAAGAAGCTGGCATTCAGATAAAATGTGATCCTGATCGGCAGCCCTTCCTGGGATACCTTGCATAACTCTGCTCCCAGCAAGCCAGGGAAGACATTCAGAAAGAGCTTCTGGTGCTCAGCAAGCATACACTGCTGGGACACATAGCTCAGGCTAGGCTTTCAAGGCGAATGAGATGGAAGAAACTGTTTGACCCTCTGCTCTGCTCTCTAGCAAAACTGGTCATACTTGCCACACACAAAATCCACTGCTAGCCTCTCTCACACAATAGGTGGAGTGGTGGTCTGGTTGACCACCCTGCTGGCTGGACCGGTATCCCAGTCTAATGCCACGGGCATGCAGCACAGTCGCCACCTGCTGGCACTCCTCCAGCTGCATTAAATGAGTGGGCAGCTCTGCCTTCAGAACCGCCTTCCCTTGTTAAAACGACATTCTTCGAGTAGCAAAAAAGCCACAGCTCTGCCTGGACTATTTATCTGTGTCAGTTTTTAGGAGGTCACGCCCATGCTTTCCTTTATCCTGTTCCTGTCACGCTTGCCCTTGAAATGCCATACATGCCACGATCAGTTTTCACCTTGTTAGCACTTTGTACCCAGCACTGCATTGCCCAACAAGTTCAATTTCTACTTCTGTTTGTAAAGTACAGGGTCTAACATGACCCAAAATCTCAGCATCCAGAAACTTTTAGGCCCTCTCTCAAGATACAAACATGATCTGGGATATGTCATTAAGATAATGTCCTGGAAATGTCACAAGCTTTCACATTAGGATAATAGCCAGCAATTAATAAAATTCAAAAGCTGTTGACAGGAGGACTGTGCAGCCATCACCGTACATGCACACCAGGACCTCAGAAATGAAGGATGAAAGCTGTACTACAACATAGTGGTGGTGTGGTACATTATCCAACAAATTTATTATCACATCATCCAACAAATATTTTTGCTCATAATTTTGAAACCTGTGATGGGGTTAAGAAGGAGAGGGCTGCAGGAAGGAGAAAGAAGAAGTGCAGTATCCAAGTAAACCACATCTTGAAGGGAAGACACAAGTAACTGAAACACAATGAGCAAGGATTGGGTGCCATGAATGGCATGGCCTGCAGATGGTGGGGTGGGGTGATGACTAACAATTGGGTGGGCTTGGGTAGGTGGATCCGACAGTAGCTGACATGAAAAAAGAACAAGGAATTTCGTGGGAGACTGAGAAGAAAGATTGGATTTTAAAAGTCTATCGAGGAAGAAGAAAAAATACTTATGAAAAAGGTGTCTTAGGAAAAATAAGTATGACAGTAAAAGTAAACACATCATGCATCAGAAAAACAACCTATTATTTCCACTAGCTTCATCAGATAAGGAGCTTATGGCATTAGATTAAATTAAGTTAAATTAAATTAAAGCAATGGCTTTTGTTGCAAGCAGGGCTAATTTGAATAGGCCAAGCTCTCAGCACAAGATAAATACACCTTGCTTTAGGGAACAAGGACAAGTCACTGCTATCATTTGTAATTCTTGTATTTCCACTTTTCAGGTCTCATTTGCACCTACACTTTGCTGTCTATAGAGTCAGGGAAATTGTGTGGTCAAGCTATGCGTCAGTCTTTTTACTCCAGAAGGTGTTGCAAAAGGTTTTTTGTACAAGTACAACCTCAGCCAGGCTGGAATTTCTTGGGGTTTTTCACTCTTCTTCCTGATTCACAAATGACTGTTTTCTTTCCAGGTGCTTTCTGTACCTATCATGACTTTATGTGTTTTTCTGTTATGGGTTAACATCAAATGAGAAAACAAATTTGAATTGGAAACTGATTTGCCTTAATCTACGACATCAGTCCTGGGAACTGGTCAGGGATCAGTCCCACTATTACAGGACTACCCAGGGAAGGCTGGGGTGCGCTTAAGCAATACACACAGTAAAACAGCTACAAGAACACCAAGCACGCAACATCTAAACTGCCCCTGACAAATATTTCTCCAGTTCACTCATACAGAGCATCCAGTGAGTCAGGGTCCACCACCTTCTCAGAACACCTATTTAAGGGCTGTTTTAATTATAGTAAATGTAATGATGACAAAAGTATGAAAAGGGTTTCAACACCTAACCTGTATTTCTCTCCCTACAAATTAAACCAACAACTTTTTGTCCTGCTCTGCTTGGATACAAAGGACAATTGAAGATCACCCTCTTCAAAACAGTCCTTTTATATTTCTGAAAATCTGTCTTGTTCAACCACTCCTTTTTCTAAATCAAACTCCAGTACTTCAGTGTTTCTTGAGACTCATATGAGTTTCATGTTTTCTAGGTCTTTTATTATTCTCCTTTTGTCTCTCTCCAATTTCTCTGTATCATCTGAAAACTGGTATACAACTTCAAAATTTACTGTAATATAGCCTTACCAACATTAAACTCAGAAGAATTATCTCTTTTTGTCTCAGAGACCATGTTCTTATTATTCAATTCAAGAAGAACATTTGGCTTTTTCCTAACAATATCTTCTAATGAACTTGATCCAAGGAACTGGCATGACCCCTCCTTTACACAGTGCTTTTGTGTGACCTTTTATTCTTCTCTTTAATTACTGAAGTTCATCTTTCTGATTCAGACAACTTTTTCAGTTCATTAAGAACAACTTGATGCATATGAGGGTGGTGAGACACTGGCACAGGTTGCCCTGAGAAGCTGTTGATGCCCCATCCCTTGCAATGCTTAAGGCCAGGTTGGATGGAACTTCGAGCAATCTGGTCTAGTGAAAATTGTCCCTTTCCCATGGCAGGGGCATTGGAACTAAGTGATCATGCTCCTTACAACCAAAACCATTCTGTGATTCTATAATATCAGAAAGATATAAAGACATTGACAAAATAGTGGGAATTTTTAACAAAATGTGAATCTGTTCTTGAACAGCAAGTTCCTTACCTAAGTTAGGGAAGCAAACAAAAGAAACAATTGAGATGGTTGCAGATATTTTTGAAAAGGTAAGCATGCTTCCAGCTTCTTTTTCTACCACATCTTGTCTCAGAGAAAGTTCAAATGTTTGCTCTAAAACCAAACAACATTTTAAAAAAGCCAGCCTTGTTATTATCTCACCAGGAAAACAAAATTACAAACAAATTTAAACAGGTGATTATAGAGCAATACTTTCACCAACCTTGCTACAATGTCATGGCCTGCTCTTGCAGCAGCTTAAATCAACACCAAATAATGAGAGGCATACATCACCCTGTAAATCTAGACCCATATACTAAAAGACAGTGATGTTAAGCACAGCGCATGAAATATCACCTGGATCTATTGAACTTTGGGATGGTTGGAGTGTCTTTTCCCTCTAGGGAATAATTTGGAATTTGTAGGTGCAGCAGCCTGAGTCTAAGTGACTTTTTAAAAACAAATGAACCACTGAAGTCTAACACCCAACATGGAAAACTTCAAATAGATTTTTTTAGCAGAGTTCAGTTCAATAAGAAACTGGTTTCTGGAAGAGAAAACACCAGTTAGTAATAACAGTCATAAGCAGTGCTATTGGTCCTATGGGAAAAGAATACTTCTGTCCACTTGTAGAAGGGAAAAAATATGTTGAAAGGCTGGAGAAGACCAGGGAAGTCCAACTCATCAAGTGTCAGGAGGGGACTTTGCTATTGTGACTCTAATATGTGAACTTTCATCAATCCTGGAGGCAATTCCCCATCTGTGTAAGTGATTCCATTGTCTGAGCTATGACCATCTGCATGAGATTTATTTATACTACTGCTGGAGAAGCACAACCATGCCAGTTGTAGCACTGGGGCTTCTGTAACCCTATAGATGAGATAATAAATCCTGCTGTTACACTGCACCATGTAGCATCTATCTGAGCTCCAGCTTGGGAGAGAGAGATGAAGAAAGGAAAGCCGTGTTAGCTGCTGCCATCTGCCAGCCAAGGAACTGGCAGCATGGAGATCAGTGATCTCAGTGCTGTCCCATGGGCTGATGAAAGAACAGATCCCAGGTCATGAGCTCTGACTTGCCCAGCAGCAGCAAAGAGTGTGAGTTTCAAGCTGGACTGAGGAAGGATAGTGCACATCAAAACTCAGCACCTTTTCCTTTTAAGAAATGCATGCTAGATGTTCATCTTGTGCAAATCAGAACAGCTCTCCAGGGGAGATGGCTTCGGTCTGTGTCAGCTGAGAATCTGGCACTATGTTTCTTTAGATCATTAGTTTCATTGCATCGTTTAATAATGGTCCATATTTTCTGCTGTACTGCTGTGTCATGAGATGGTTGTCCTAGCAACTGAAAGCTCACTTAACTAAAGCTCCCTTTCCTTAATATTAAAGTCATAAATTGACCCCAAGCCTTGTCAAATCTGAGTACAGTGGTGTTACAGTGTAATGTGGGAGAAAGCTTTTCTTCAAGTTCATTGCAAAACCTATGTACTTCAGAATATGTTTTCTTTTTTAACAATTTCAGCACAGAACTCATTCTCATATTATATATTTTTCCCATGATTCTTAGCAGATTGAAAGACCTTTTTGCTGAATCAACCAAAGTTTGAGCAACATGTGGTAACCCTACATGTGATGTTTAGTATCAAAACTCCATTTCTGTTTACCAGGACACCAGTATTGCCAATACAGAGTAAGTAAATAACTTCAGTACAAATTAACTTGTATTCTGCATACTTGTTCTCTCTGCATATTCTAAACAAACAATTTATTGGCAGGAACATAAAAGAAGTCAGCCAGATCTATGTGAAAATTGAAGAACATACACTGAGAGTTCAGTGTGAATGGCAAGTGTTTGTTCTACATTTCCAATTTAGAGAATAAAAAGGAACAGGAACACGTGGTTTCCCATATGTGACCACCCCGAATTAACCAGTACACATAAAATCTAATCTTTAACATCAAATACTTGCAATGAGCAATTTGTAACTTAAAAAGCATCCCAGAAACACAGCAAGTAACCACAAACAATAAAACCTACATAAAAGAATTGCATCTTTTATGAACAATGAAATAAAAAAAAAAAAAAGTGCTGTTAAAAATTGCTTGCCCAATTCCCTTTCTTCACCTTTTCCTCTCTGAGAAGGTCTGACATACTTTCTTGCAGCAATTTGCACTTTCAGTAAATATCTATCAATACTGAAGATGACAAAAAACACAAAGACATATTTGTTTAGAAAATGGTTAGCATTCCCTCAACTTTAGAGACTAAATTTCTGTGTAAAGGGACAAGTGTACATACAGATATTCACAGAATCATAGAATCATAAAATAGTCAGGGTTGAAAAGGACCTTAAAATAATTTTTTTCCAACCCCCCTGCCATGGACAGGGATGCCTGACTCACTCCAGTTTCTCAATATTTCTTGCACTGAATATCCCAAAATTTTTCATAATATTCCAGTTAAGGTGTCAAATCTGAGAGTGGATGAGAATAATTACTTTCCTCATTTACTGACTACACTTTTCATAACACAGCCCATTATGTGGTTATCCCTAATTGCTGCAATGGCATACTGTTGACTCATGTCCACCACTGGGTTCCTCTTTCAAGGGTGCTCCCTATCCAACTGCCCACCAGCCTGTGTTGTTGCACACATGGGTGACCACATGAAGAACTATGCCAGACATGGTACCAAGCCTGGTACTCCTCTCTCTAGGAGGTAAGGTCTGATATTCACTAGCAGACTTACCCATACCCTTATGATTCAAAGGCAACTTCACATTTATGGATCCCTCAGCCCCTGGGTGAGATCTTAAGACTGCCCAGAGATCAAGGGTTTATCCAGCCCTCATCTCCAGCATGGGTCTCTTCCAGTGGAAGTCTCCTGCTCATGGGCAAGTCCAGACTGGCATGCACTACCATATTGCTTACACACACAGCACAAGTGCACGCACACAAGCACAGAGAGCTGAAGTCCCCCAGTAAAGGTAACACACACACTGCTGAACTTTCGAGTACATGAGCCCCTATGACCTGCAGTACCTTCTCCTTTTTCCTGCACCTAGACCCCCACAAATATGCACTGAATAGGGAGTGAGATAGCGGAAGACGCAGTTTAGTACCAAGGCAGGACAGGCTTCAGTGACCAGGTGCAGGATTCATTCATACAAGGACAGTGGACAATCATCTGTTTTATACTTTCACCAGCTTCTTTTACCTTCCCCATCCCACTCATTCCCTAAACTTGTTCCACCAGGATCCACCACAATCTCCCTTTTCCTGGCATTCCCACAGTCACTTTGAAAATCTCATAGTAAGTTTTATACAACCCTACAACACCCAAGAACATCACACAGTGAGTTTTCTCTTTCCCTTGACACCCATCCTAACATCACTTCTTCCTTTCCTATCTCTCCTATCTTCTCCAAGTCTGAGTGGCTCCTGCCCACCAATTAGCAAGTAATCTGCTCTCCAGACTTCAGTACACAATGTCTCTGTTACTCCTGCTTGTCAAGATGTGTGTACCTAGGTGTGGTTGATCACTTTTCCCATTTCTTGTCTCTGATTTTATGCTGAATAGCTATTAACAGGCTATTTTCCATGTATTCTTACACAGAATTTTTACATAACACTACAATAGCTCAGGTTAGAGCTATTCAAGGAAAACAAACAAAAAAAAAAAAAAAAAACCCACCAAAACCACGAGGAAACACTTCACAGATGTCTCTACACAGTGACATACAACGCCCTCTGCACATCTTCCCAGGACTGCAAAGATTCATTTGAGCATATGGGCAACATTCAAGGAAAGGGATATAGAAAATGCTTCCAGGCATCAACAACAGAATGTTACTAGATATGATTTCATTCTTATGAACCTTTTATCTAACTGGAGACATCACAGAGTCTCTAACCATAAAACCACATAAAACCCTGCTGATCAGCCCTTTGGTTACACCTCCAGCCCTGATGGCTGTGGGAATCGGGGCTCAGCATTTAGCAAGGTTCAGAGCCATTCAAGGAGAAGGATACACACGTCTGGATACAAAATCAGCATGTCCCTTTCTCAGCAAGGACTAAAAAGGCAGCTCTTACATGATCCTCAGGGACCTGTGGTGGAGCATGGCCCAGGTGTTCATGCTTTGATGTCCTATCACAATATATGTGCAGCTGAAGACAGGGAACAGGAGAGACCCAGGTAACCCAAGTTTATTTCAGGAAAGGTTTGAGGTACACACTAACCAGAAAGCCCACTGCTTTGGGTAGAGATAAACAAGTGCCTTTACAGAAGGCTGAGCTCCCCAGCAGAGAAAGAGAAGCCACTCAGCAGATGACAGGAAAATGAAGACCTCAAAACAGGTCTTGCTGGGTTTTGTGGAAATTTTTACCCAAAGTGCTCTACTTATAGGAATAAAGATTATGATAAAGTGAAAAATTGTTGATACCAGTTTTGATGCAAACTGAGTTATAAAAAATAGCAAAGAAACCTGAGAGAGCTTTCACAGATTGTTCTTACACTACAGCTACTTGTTTAAAATAAAATAACATTTTCAGACAAGCATCATTAAATATTCTTCCTGGCAACTAGTTAAAATCTCTGCTATTCAGAAATGCTCTATGGATTATTTCCAGCACTCATTCCAGAAGAAACACAACAGAAATACTGAACCTGATCCAAGTCTGCATTATTTCTTCACTCCTTTTCAATGTTATTGACTACCTCTGCCCTAAGATAAAGGAAAAGTAACAGTGAGTTTCTGAAAGAAGTATTAAAAGAACAGACATTTCCTTCACCTCTAAGAGCATTTTAACTTTTTTGAAAAAGTAGCATGATAATGCATCATCACATCTTCTAGGAGAAGATAAAAAAATAACATATAAAAGCAAGCACAAAGTCCTCAAAGGAGGCATTGCAGCCATTTTTCTGGGTAGTGGATGAAGTGACTTTTTATCCCGGAGTAAAGTGTAGACATTTCACAATAAAGCTGGAGGCACAAAACATCTGTAACTGAAGACAGATCTCCTTAAAAATCACACTGCAGAGGGTGAAAGTCCCATTGCAAATTCAGCTCTATATTTATCTTGTCCAAATGAGCTGGAACACTAGTGATTCTTATGAAGCATGTTGCAGACACAAGATGCTTAACCCTCATGGCCTCATTTTGCATAGCATATCCCCATTTGTGCTGTTCATGGAGGAAGTAAACGAAGTACGAAAGGTTTTAGTTGAATAAAGGCTGACAGAGCAGAAATGATGATGTTTTTCTCCAGGGGTCTCTGTGCAGTGGCAGCTAACATCAACAGGCTTGTACTGTCTATTGCTAAACATGCCACTCTGTAAAGCTTTATGGTGCTTTGGAGAGGTGTGGTGACTGTGATATGAAAATGGTTTAAGAGGAAGCGTGCTGGTTTTTGCTCTTGACCAGTTTCAGGCAACAGAATCCACATAAAAATTATCTACAGCACCTGGCAGCCCAAATTTCTCACTTAGGATGAAGATGAGAAGCATTTGGTGGCAGTTTTTTTTATCTTTACGTTAATTCTTTGCAAAACTAAATACTTTTAGAAGAACCCAAGAGAAACAGAAAAGAAGGGATCAGAAAACCAGTGAGACCTTACAAAGGGGAAGCTCTGTGTTGTCTGAACACCCCTGGCAATTTGCATTTCCTTAGAAATTGTAAAAACATTCACTAGAGCAGGGAAGAGGTACAGTCATTCAGCTGTGGAAAATGTAATCACCAAAACATATGGAAGTTGTTATTTGGTAAGATGGGAGACACAGCTGGTATATTTCCTCCAAGCCCAAAAAGGTGATTACCCACTTAAGATATGGACCAGTTCTAAAGCCAGCTGATGGAACTATGCTGCAAAAAGGCCATGGCAGGGATATTTAGCAACAGGTACAACTTGACCATGGTTTGTTTTCTTAGGAAAACAGCACTACCTGTTAGATCCAAGAATCATAGTCCAAGCTAACACAAACTATCTAAGACAGCAAGGCTAGCATAAGAGAGGTACTCAGGGACCTGTCATTAATAGTCCAGCCTTTTTGGAAAGTAAAGGTTTTTATGACCCAGCATGCTAGATATACCAAACACCATAGCCAGCATCAAAAAAAAGTGGGTGTCAGTTTCCTCTGGCATTGCCCTGTGCTTTTGCAGCTACTGTCACATTACTGATGCTCCTACAAGCATTGTTTCCCTGACAGTCTGGAAAACCCATCCTACCTGGTGGTAAGATAAGAACAGATAAAATGAGAAGAAAGCTCTGCTTTCTATCTCCTACAGTGAATCTGGATGCTCTCCAAATCATACATCCATGCTATAATTTCTGAAGGACTGAAATTATCATACTTGATCTCCAGCCATGACCAATAGCCAGGAAATTAGTCTCAAAAGACTGCTGCTGCCCAGAGACCACACTCTTTAAGCTGCAGATATCACTTCTGTCCCATTGCACTCTCTTGTATACTTTCATGTGCAATCTGAGAGTTGAACAGAGAGCCACAGTGGGACCAAAATTTACCCTGACACATAGAAATAGCTGAAACTTTTCCTTCTCAGTCCCCATCACATTTGGGTAGTGCAGACAATTGTCTGACAGAGACCTTTTCTCACATTTAGCTCATTTCTGGGAGTCTCTGCCCTGGCCACCCTGTTTCCATAGCTAAGCAGAGATACTGTCCTTACTGCAACAGGAGAAGCTGTGCTTTTGCTTTGCAATAATGTACACAGCTCCCAGCCCCTCCTTTTTTTCTTCACTTCTAAACAAACAATAGCTTTTGTAGACAGTAAGAGAATAACAGCAGTTAAATGCTTACTTTCAATTCTACAAAAACTGTATTCTTACTTAATGTACAAGTATGAACCATTGTTCTCAAAATCTGTTTCAATTCCCCAAATACTTTAATTATAGTTTGCCACATTCATACCAGGAACAGTCATTATTTCTCAGAGGCACCTTTGAAAGCTAATCTTTTAACCTGTGTCTTTTATGAGCAAAGGAAAATGCTTGCTGTTTTCTTGCACTTGCCTTTAATTATGCATGATGAGAACCTATGAAATCATATGGAAACGTTTACCAGCCTTTTTTCCACAGAAGTTTCCTGAATCCTAATATTTATGCTCTGTTTGACATAAACAAAGGAGGATTTTTTCGTACAAAACCCAACCCAAGATGGAGGAGTACCAATCTGTAGCAAGAGAGATTTAAAAACAAAAAGGGATCACAAATCCCTCTATACTACGTTCATACTATCTTGGAGAAAGTAGAAGATAAAAGGATGTACCCTTTGGCCAAGAAATAAAGAAAGATTGAGCAGCTTGAACCCAGGACATCCTGGATGCAGTGAATCTTCATTTTATGTGAAAGGTCAGTTTCAGCATCCCTCCTGCTGAAACCTAAAAATTGAGTTTATTTTGCCAGGAATGCTGCTGGCCTAGAGAAGCCATTGTGCTTATTCTGTTACTTTTAAGTGCAGAAGTGATCTGAGGTAAGCAGGGTGCAAACAAAAAATCCTGTATGGCTAATATGGGGCCACACACCAGCCACAGCATCATCACAGAATCATAGAATCATAGGATGGTTTGGGTTGGAAAGGACCTCAAGATATCTGAGCAGGGACATCTCCCACTAAACCATGTCACCCAAGGCTCAGTCAAACCTGGCCTGGAACACTGCCAGGGATGGAGCATTTACCACTTCCTTAGGCAACCTATTCCAGTGCCTCAGCACCCTCACAGTAAAGAACTTCTTCCTTAAGACCTGGTCTGAACTTCCCTGGTTTCAGTTTAAACCCATTACCCCTTGTCCTGTCATTACAGTCCTGATGAAGAATCTCTCTCCAGCATCCTTCATTCATCCTTCAGATACTGCAAGGCTGCTATGAGGTTTCCATGAAGCTTTCTTTTCTCCAGGCTGAACTGCTCCAACTTTCTTACCCTGTCTTTGTACAGGAGGTGCTCCAGCCCCAGTATGTGAAAACACTGTTTTCAACCTTGCTGGTAATGAATACAGCAGAAGATCAATGCACTATCTCCCCCTCTTTGTCTCAGATTTTAATGCTCCTTCACTTTGTGAGGAGTTAAGTAACAGGGCTTTGCTACAATGCATGGCATAGGGTGACACATGTGACAATGACGTTTGCTCTGCACAAAGCAGAAAGTGCTCAGGGCTCTGGAGCTACAGAAAGAAGCAAGCAGGGCTGAGCAGGACTCTTTCTTGCTGATGTTACAGCAGGCTTGAAACAGTCTCTCTGTTCTCCACAGCTCTGGAGGAATTGATGGTGAAGAAAACTACACAGAGAGAATCTTCAAGAGCTGTGCATACCCATGCTTAAATGAGCCTTAACAATCTACCAGAAAAGGTGTATCAGATTAACTGGCTATGGGTAGCATGCGATTTCTGGCAGTTCATAACCCCATCCAATTAAAACCAGCAGCTCTGC
Source organism: Agapornis roseicollis (assembly GCA_002631895.1). Classification (NCBI taxonomy): domain Eukaryota; kingdom Metazoa; phylum Chordata; class Aves; order Psittaciformes; family Psittacidae; genus Agapornis; species Agapornis roseicollis. The sequence goes on from NDXB01004619.1 coordinate 46,738, forward strand.
AGAAAGTTTCCAAAGGCAGAGCTCCTCAGGGAAGCTCATTTCCAGCTACCGTGGCCATTTATTCATGGGGACCTATTAACAAGCACAGAAGGATTCTTTCTGCAGTTGCAGAAAGCAGATTTTGTCATTTTGGTTAGAGTCAGAGAAGGGTGAGCTGTGCCGAGATTTCAAAGGAGTCACCCAGACAAATTACCACAGTTTGTTTGGAGAGGTGGTGAAGGTGCATACTAGCGGAAGAGAGTACATGTGAGGTCAAGGCATTTTTAACAAGGTAAAAATAGGAAAAGAATGCCTCTGTATTCATGATAACACTGAAGCTATGCCTTAATTGCAGAATAGGTGCTGTTTCAGATAGGTTTTCTTCACGTAAACTGAAGGGCAAGTTGTACTTGGTAAATTCTCCAATGAGATCTAGGCCACATGATCCAGACATGGTGAGAAAACAACTGTACCTTGCCCACTACCTTCCTGAATATTCAATCCCACAAGCAGCCTCTATTGCACTGTCACAGTGACAAGCCCCCACAGGATGTCAGAAAGGTGTTGTTTCTTTGCCTGGCTTGGTTAAAGCTTGCCTGAGGATGGATGTTGCTCAGCTGCACCTATTATTTTGGTGGTTGCTCATTTTGACAGGTTAAAAACCTGACCTGTTGTGCAGCGAATGTGTTTCCAAGAAATTTCTGCTGGAAATTGGTGTCCTGTAATTCCCACTTGTGGGGCAGCTCTCATTCTACTGCAATTGTGCAGCTCTCCTTCACTGCAGACTACCTGTCTCACCCTCCCAGGGCCCAGGGGACCAATTAATTACTGATCTATTTAGAAATAGGTTTTAGTGCAGTAGAAGACAGGTTTCCTTTTCTCAGGAAATTGTGTTCTTTCAACATTTTCTGATTTCAGACTTTTTCACCTTTAATTGCTCTTTTTTCTTCCTGTGGACTCTCCAGATTCTGATTTCCTCATCAGTGCCCAGTACAGGGCAGTAATTGCCTTCTCCACTACAGACAGAGAACTGATATGCTGTTAACTGCACCAAGTTAAATACTGCTGGCACATTAGGAGAAGGAATCAGCCCCTGCACTTTGCCACCAGCCTCATTCTTATCAAATGTGAGCCCACAGTGGAGGAATCAGTGGAGAGACACCAGGGACAGTAAAAGGTGCAGTTATAGAGAAGGGGTACAGCACTTTGTTAAGTGATCAGAAAGGAATGAGTGTATTGAAATGAGAGATAGCCAAGCGCAGCCCCAGAATTGTCAGAAACAATTAACCGGGAAGTTTCTCCAAGAACTGCCTGCCAGAATAGAGGGCAGTGAGAAGCTGTCCTGCTTCTCACTGGGAGGCAGAAAGTAAAAGGCAGATAAAACTACATTCTTCGGTTTTAAGAAGTTCTCTATTTATCAAGATCTCATGCCTACCTGCTTTAGGACTTGGAGTTGTCAGACTTTTGCTTGACTTTCTTCTCTGAAGCCACTGAATAAGACACCATACCAACATCCACATAGAAAGGAAATCACTATCATGGGAGGTACCTGGAATTCTATTTTGAGCATGTTGCATTTGACAACACAAGGAGATATCAGATAGAAAGAATAAAATGGCTACTTGCATGTAAAGGAACTTGGGAAGGGTGGATTAGAAAAGCAACTGATTCAAAGTAGAGAGGTAGGAGAGAGTTATCAGCAAAATGGTAGCCCTAAAGATAACTGTATGCTGACAGAAGATGGAGAAAGGTGTAAGTCCCACAAACGTTCAGAGGAAGAAGGACAGAAGAAGACACCAAGAAAGAATCACCTTGAGACACAGATTAAGTATTCATGAAAGGAGTGAGTCTTAAGCACCACTAGGTAATAGAAATCTTGGTGAAGACGGAAAATGCCAGGCACTGAGCATGTTTGGATACCTCAGCTATGTGTGTCTACACATGGAAGATAAATTTCTCTGAGAGTCTGGGCACTTGAATGTAAACATCACATTCCCTGCTCCCACAGGCAAAAGATTGCTAGTATCAAGAAGCTGTAACTGGTGTCATTAACCCTTTCTTTTCCTTGGGAATGTAATCTGGGAGCAGCAAGGTTGTGGAGAGTTTAACTGAGTCCTACCTGTGAATCTCTTGTACTCTTGGTTTATGTGGGTGTCTCACAATCACATCAGTTCCATTTTTAGAGTTTCTATATCTTCTGCATGTCATGCTGTTGCTCAATAACTGTCAGTGTGCAGTTTTGTCAGGAAATAATACTGTTTATTCTCTGAGAGACTTTGCATGTTCTTCTTCATATTTTATAAGCTTCCATTCTGAGTCACTAGTACCTAAGGGACAAAGGCAAAGGGAGTAACATGAGGAAAAAACAAAGACAGTTGCTTGACATTACATTTGGTTAGCAGAAGGAGTTATACTTGGCAATTTAAGACTATATTATTTATTTTGTGAACCTGCTAATTTTTTTTTTAGAGCTGCCAAATAAAAATAGAAAATGATTACTTTCAAAACTGCACCTAATGACAGTTCAGTGTTGAATGGAAACAGAAGAGCAGGTGTTGGAGCAGCAATGTAATGACTAGCAACTATAAAGGCTTGTGCAGAGTCATAAGTGCTGTGTAAGAACAAGGATTGGACAATTTCTTTGGTATTTCAGATAAGGGTTCCCACAGTCCTGTTTCTGATAAGGTTCAGGCATGGGCAATTAGGTAAAAATCTTTCTTTTTACACTAGATAGAAGTTAAGCCCTCCCAGGATGTTGGTACACCCAGACTTTACGGCTGGTCTCTGAGCCACAGTCAACATCACAGGCCAAACTGATTGAGCAGAAGTAACAGCCAGACATCCTTGCTTAACTCCAGTCTCCCTGATGTAAGCAGAAGCATGGCTTTACCTGTTACAGTGTCTTTTTCAGCACTACTACTGACTGGGACTCTGTTTCTATTTCTTACCTGTTTCACTGGCCGATCAGCTGCTGCTTAGTTACCACATTTAAACATGGTCAGATGCTGCATCAAGACCTCCTGCATGTCTTAATTTGCTTCATATTTAACAGTTAACCTCATACTGAGCCTCCCGAAATGTCACAACTCTTGGCACTTTTTCTAGAAAGGCTTTCCATCGTTACTCAAAGACAGCATCAGAGAGACACCATTTCTTTAGTGATTTGTTCCAACATAGTCAAAACCACATATACCTCTCTTCTAGCCTGAAATTTCACTCTGACTTCTAAATGTTAGTTCCCTGTATATCTTTCTTTTCTACACCAAAACCACCATTCTTGTACTTGTGCTGTAATGTCACTTGTGGGGAGGAGACGAATGAGATCTCTTGAATATTTTCCAAGCTTGTCTGCACAGGACCTACTGGGCAAGATGGTCTGAAGTAATGCTTAAAGTGACATTTCTTTTTGAAATCAGAGGATTGAAAGGCACTTCAGTTAAATTTTGTTTCCTTTTTTAGGGGAAAGAACAATTTTGTAATGAAGTAAGGTCACACTTTCTGAATAAGGGCCTGTTAAAAGCAACCCTGCAGAGCTCAGCCCTTCCAAAGTTCATACCTACATCTAATTCAAACAACATTTCCAAAGGCTGAAACAAAGAGGCGCCCCAGTTTTTACATTCCAGGACAGTTTTTGCCTCTCTTTCCTCATCCCCTCCCTTCCCCCACTTTCTACCCCACTCCCCCAACTCCTACACAATTATCTCTGTTCTGCAGCATTTGCTGTGGTCATGGAAAAATGTTGTATCCCTGTATTGAATTTTCAGTATCACATTTCTAGCCTTTTCTTCTCAATTACTTATATCTCCAAAACCAGCATTTAGATCCACCTGCTGTGGCACCAACTGCATGTTCATATTTCAGCTGTTTCATCCACTTTGATCGCCAAACTACTTTCCAGACTGCCATCCCACACCTGCAGGTCAGGGCACTGTTCCCTGTCCATATATGCTCAGCTTTGCACTGAACAGTACAAACCCATTTATCTTCGAATGTCTAGCTGAATGATCCTGATTGCTCCTTTTATACAGCAGTATTTTGCCCTGGGTTTTGCAACTGTATTTTTCAGTGAGTTTGTATTTTCCTTCAGATATTGGAAAGATACAGAACAGGCTCAATAACAAATTTCACAGAACACACCAAAACAACCTGTATTTGTCATAAGGTCACTTAGAAACTACTTGTGTTGGCTAGCCAATTCTTAGTGCCTACACATTTCAGCGTCAGATAGAACATGTTTCTTTATCAGAAAGATAAGGGCATAAAATCAAAATTATTACAAAGAATCTTAACACCGCCATAGTTTTCTTCATAAACTAAACTTATAATCTGAAGGAATGTAATAAATTCTTTCTCACAAGTACTATTTTGCATAAAACTATGTTTATTAACATTAATTATGCTCTTGCTCTTTATTTCTCTACTAACTGAATCCTGTATTTATTCTTTCATTATTTTGCTAGGACTAACATCAGGTAAACTGGTCTATCATTTTCTGGGCCATCTTGGTTATGTACTAATACGTAAGGGAACTTCGAGTCTTCAGATATTTCCACAGTGTTCCAAGTATTTTAATAGATTTTCTTCTAATACTATCAATAAAATGCTCTCTTTTTCAGTGAGGGAGCTGGAGTTGCTTCTTTCTCTCTTTTGAAATCACGGGATTAAATTAGTTAGACTGCTGATTGAAAATCCCACTTGATTTACCCTTGGTTTCCAGCAGAGTAGGCAGCATTTCATGCTGTTTCTTCCATGCACAGAAGATGGAAATAACTGGAACACTTTCATTTCTCCTGTGCTGTCAATATCTGTACCACTCCCATGGAGAAACTTGCTGGCTTATATGCCCCAAACTGCCTTGCTCCAGCTGAGCATGAAATTTCTTCTGATGACCCTGCCCTTCCTCATAAACGTTTTTATCCCTCAAAATAATACTGATGCCTATCTTCCTCTCTCTCCCAACCAATATTTTATCTTCTGTTTTATCTTCATCTGCAGCAGAAAAAGTTTTACACAAACCATCCTGGATTCACAGCTTTGAAGACCAGGAAATATCTTTTACTGAGATCACCACAAACCTATTAACAACTCTCCTCCAGCTTTTGTGCTGATCTCCAATCCTGAATTGTTCTTAAATTTGCTTTGGTTTGTCTCCTCCATTAGTAAGAACATACTTTTCATGCAGAATTATTGCCTGTACTTTTCACTGTTTTTCTCCTTTCACTCCGTAAAAAGCCACACTTTTCCCTGACACATGTATAGCTGAGGCACCCTCTCCCTTATGCCTGTTCTGGCATTTCCTTTCTATATCTCCTTCTCCATTCCCAGATTCAGTATCAGTCCTACATATGATTTCAGACTCTCACTCACCCTCTGTTGTTTCATTCACACTCTCTGCATCCCCACAGAGATGATGTGATGCAGGGAGACATTATTCCTGCATGCAGCAAACCCTGAGCATGGTGCACGCCTCTGCTTATCTCACAGAAAACAAAAAGGCTGGCCACCTAATGTCTTTACAAGCACTTCATGGCTGATGTGAAAGAGCTACTCCTAAAACATCTTTGAAGAAGCACAAGATGTCTCAACTTAATCTTACTGGCATTGAAGTTATTGCTCTATGAAATGAATGAAAATGAATTTAGAAGCTTTCTCTGTTTTCTGAAGGTTTAAGAATGAGGTGTGGAATATTGCTGTTTCAGAAAGAGGAGGTTTGGGAGACACTGTGCAAGAACATGACAAATGGCACCTAAAGATAGTCTGTGAAGATATAAATATCACATTTGGAGGCTTTTTCTTTAAATGATTCCCAACATCGACTTACAGATATATCTCCTAAGGCTTTGATTGCTGCTGTGGAGACAAATTTTGGTGATGAAACCAGTATAAAATATGTATGCATAATTTTTAAATCTAGATTTTTAACTCCTACTATAGAAAATTCATGTTCTCTGAGGATTCTGCATTGAGCTGTATGACTTGCTTGATATAACTCGTATGAACTCTTGGCTGACTTTGAGGTTGGCTCTCAGTTCTCTAAAGGACTATGGAGACCTTTCATGAAAGTTCACACCCAAGTACATAATGAAAGGACATTGGCACATCAGGACTTTTGAGATATTAAAATTAAAAATCTCTCTTTCTGTTTTTCTTAGAAATTGCCAGCATCCCAGCAGCTCTGGCTCAGCACCAAAATTCACACTCCCAAGATTCCATTCATAGCAACTGAGTTTTACCGATTTCTTATATCTGGTCCTTCTCATCTCTGCATATATGAGCCTTCCTACTTCTGTTAGGAGCCAACTGCAATTAATATTTCAGCACAGCCTTTACAGACTCTGCATGATAGAGGGATAGAAAGGTAGTTTTTGCAGACAGAGTAAAGGCCAGAGCAAAGTGGTTAAGACCACCACACAGATCTTATTCAAGTGTCTCAAGGAACTGGCCCATTGTCTTGGTTGATACTTTGGAAGCTTATTTTCACAATGCCTTAATTCTTCTGTTAAGAAAAAAATGATACTTCTGCTTCCAAAGGGAAGAGCATAAACTGTCATGCCCCATCTAAGATATGAATCATCTGAGTCACCCCTACCGACTAATTACAGGCCTGTGTTAGAGAAAAGTCAAGGATCAGGGCTTGTAGCAAAAGCCCAAAGGCTTTCAGCTGGCACTGCCAAAACATGCATATCTGGAACATGGATGAGAGTAAAACAGTAACCCTGGCAGTGACTTGCAAATGTGTACTGCAGCATGATGAATGAAGCTTGTCCTAAAAGGTAACATTCATCTCCACACAAATCACCTTCCCAGAGGTCACAGGGCACTTGCAGACCCTGTAGCTTATGCGATGCCAGTGTCTTGCATGGAGTACCACACAACGATGGCAGATCAGTTCAGGCTGAGCCAGCTGCAGAAACAGATAAAGATGCTCCCCTTTCCCTAAGGACAGCTTCTCAGCAAATCCTAATTATCCCGGGGGTATGCTGTGCCAGTGTGACCTCTCCTTTTCCACAAGACAAGGGACATCTCACCACACACAGGGACAAGCAACGTGCTGCCTGTATATGACCTCCCTTGGAGACCTCCAGGAAAGGCAACACTGCACAGCAGTGCTGACCAGACTGCTTCATCTGGAGGGTTTCAGCAGAGACTAAGCAATGTGAAGGGCAGGAGCCATGTTAGCTAATAACAAGTCTCCTATCAATAAATACCGCTGGCAAATGGTATTCCTGACTGCAATGCTAACAGCTCAGGGAGGCACATCCTGGAATAGGTGCAAGAAATTGCAAAGATTGTGGCTAAGTGTTTGTAGGAAACAAATGTCAGGCTTGCCTTCTACAAACCAAAAAGCTCAGAAGGAGCAGTGAAGCCCCCTTCTGTCACTGGAGTCATGCTATGTTAAATCCAGCCCCAGGACCTCAAGCATGTCTGCAGAGTCCATTTTGTCTGAGGACTTCCACGGAGTCTCAGATCTCTTTTTCTCTGATTACAAGAACCTGTTCAGCAAGAATCTCTCAGGTCACTTATCCAAATAAGTGGCATAACTCTTGTCAATGCCATGGCAGATGCCCTGGCAGAAACTGAGTGAAAAGGTGACCCAGCCCCTAGCAGTTCTCAGCTTCCTTTTAGCTGAGAAGCTATCATATCTCAGCCTTTCTCACTGGGTAGCTTCTATTTCTAACCTGCTCAGTGCCGCATTATATCAAAGGCCATAATTTATTTAGGAGAACTAGAGTGTGACATAGCATCCCAGTTCTGTGACAGGGATCAATAGATGTCTTTCCTATACTGACAGCAACTTTTTTCTTTTTAAGGCCTCATTTCTGAGCACTTAGAGAATGATTTCTAACTCTGCAGCATTAGGAACTGCTAAAAACATCAAAGCACTACTAAAAAGTATATAAAAAACTATTGTTGCAATTGCTATGATGCTAATCTATGTATGATCTTATTTTGCATAGTCAGAATCTCACAAAGCTAAAGAAAGCTAACTGCATTAAGACAAGGAAAATAGAGTTTTATGGAAAATTAGTTACCTGTTAATAAAGAGAGTTTTATTTTCTTTCTTTATCTTAACTTCACAGGCCAATGGCTTCGTTCTCTCTGCTACTTCTGGGAAACAAGAAAATGAGATGCAACATAGTTAGTTACACACCAATGTAGATTTCACTTTACCCTCAAAAAGAACAAACACTACAGCAATCACTCCATACAAAACAACCACCTTGTTTCTTGGCTGAATAAAGCAAAACATCTACTACAATAACAACTACTATCAGTACTACTATTGCCACTTCTACCACGGATCTAAAACAGGGCCTTGTTCTAGTGGAATCAGTCAAGAGAGGGGAAGGTGACGTTTATTTTGAAAAAAAAAAAAAAAAAACCCCACAAAAACCAAAAAAAAAAAACAAAAAAAAAAAAAAAAACCCCACAAAAACCAAAAAAAAAAAACAAAAAAAAAAAAAAAAACCCCACAAAAACCAAAAAAAAAAAACAAAAAAAAAAAAAAAAACCCCACAAAAACCAAAAAAAAAAAACAAAAAAAAAAAAAAAAACCCCACAAAAACCAAAAAAAAAAAACAAAAAAAAAAAAAAAAACCCAAAAAAACCCCCACCAAACCCAAACAACTAAACTGAAACAAATCTCAGAAAGAAGTCCAAAAAAAAAAAAAAGAAAGGGACCTAGATTTTCATTTCTGGAACCCAGTGCAATATAAATCAAACCAAACCATTTGGCAGCCCTGGGAAAACCAGGGGCATCCTTGGATCAACTTGAAAATCATAAGTGTTCTCAAAATTAAGTGACCAAGCTCAGTCATCAGACCAGCATCAACTAAACAAAATTACAGGTATGTACTTTTACTATCCTTTCCTTAAAGTGAGCAACAGAAAGAAAACAATGGAAAACAAAGTAATTGCATCAGATTAAGTTTTGTATTTAATAGAGAGAAAAGATGGTCACACAAGGGCAAGGAAATATTTACCCTCTACTAATTGCATCTTTTCTATTATGCATTTTCCAGTAGAATATACCTTAAAAATCCCTATAAAATGCACAATAATGAGGGTGTCTTTTTCAGTGCCAGGGGTACAGAGTCACCCCAGAGGAAGCTGAACTGAATGTAGACAAGCAGTTCTCTATATTCACAACAGAGATGCTGCCAATAAATATTCTGAAGGCAGAAAATCCAGAGTACATAATTCCTCTCGACCAGGCAGAGCTGGCAGCAGAATTTAGGAATAAGGCAGAAAATAAGACAAGTTTCAGGCTAGTGTCTGCTTTTCTCTGAGTCTGCAAAAGAGCGGTACACGTAACTCAGAGTGAATCAAAACTGCCCAGTTACTACTGCTCCCACTGGTGTATGAACTGGCTAGCCAAGAAAGGCAAAAGCTGTTTTGACTCCAATACATAACTAAATAAGAAGAAACTCAAACATGAACATACAGGAGACGGCACTTTGAGGGGGTGGGAGGAGGAGGAAAAGGAGGAAGAGGAGGAGGAGGAGGGAAAGAAGACCTCATTTGTGTTAGAAAGTTGCCTGTACCATTGCAGTAAGAAGATTGGTTCTCCTGGGAGCTCCATTCAGAAAGGGCCAGGATGGAGGGGCAGTATCCTACACCATGAAACAGCAAAATCAACTAGAACTGTTCTCAGGAGAAAACAAAGAAAACCAAGGTTGCCTTAAGGAAACAAAGAAACACACAGAATCCCAGGTTCTTCCAGAACTGCAAACCTTTCCAGATTAAAGATCTAGTACATGTCTCTAGGGAAAGCCCACACATCCCAAGGCACCTGTATGCAGCTCTTGCCCAGGAAGCAGGGCTGTGCACCCACAGCTTTGTCAGCAGGGTCCGGGACAGCTGGGCTTTGTGAGCAGCAACCCAGAGAAAGGACACAAGGGGAAACACGTTGAAACTTAAACAGGAGAGGTTTAGACTGGATATACGGAAGAAATTCTTTCCTGTGAGGGTGGTGAGATGCTGGAATGGGTTGGCCAGGGAGGTTGTGAGTGCTCCATCCCTGGCAGTGTTCAAGGCCATGTTGGATGAAGCCTTGGGTGACATGGTTTAGTGTGAGGTGTCCCTGCTTATGGCAGGGGGTTTGGAACTAGATGATCTAAAGGNTGCTCCATCCAGTGTTCAAGGCCATGTTGGATGAAGCCTTGGGTGACATGGTTTAGTGTGAGGTGTCCCTGCTTATGGCAGGGGGTTTGGAACTAGATGATCTAAAGGTCCTTTCCAATCCTAACTATTCTATGATTCCATGACACCAATCCGAGAGGGACACTGATGTTAGATGTGCTGCCCAAGTGTATGCAAACATGAGAGGCTGTTGCCTGCTCTTTCATGACATATCACAGGGACATGTGGTTCTCCTCACCGGCACAACACAGCAAACAGCCTGCTGCCAGCCACTATCTGCAAAGATAGCTTAAACAGATAGTTTAGAGCTGGTGTGGTGCTGCGGTCCTGTGCAGGTGAGATGAACACAAAACCTGCAATCTCCTTGCTGTCCCCCTACAACTCTTCTCCAGAGTGAAAGACAGCAGGGAGTAATGCAGTGACTGCTTCCTGCCTGGCCCCAGAAGGGCAGCCCCATCCTACATCTCTACAAATAGGTAAATACGTTGTGCTGTCACGTATAGTCTGGGATTAAGGCTGAAAAAAGACTCCTGAATTGGGAAATAAATGCTGAGGTTATTATCACTATTACTTGGGATGCAATCTGTGATCCCTTAAATAAAGGAAAAGGGACTGCCAGGGGTTTACAAGAGAGTTGACCTTTGCTTTTACTGTTTCTCAACACTTAGCAATAACATTGTAATAGTGTAGTTTGGTATTTAATTGCAGAACTTGTTTTATTTTTATACTAATTATGATATATTTTTTACTAATTTATCTTACAATGAAGTGCAATCATTTTCTGTAATATTCCTCCCACTACTTAACCTACTTAACACATTTCAACTCCTTCCAACATGATGCATATGAAATTGATTTTAATTTCAAAAGCAGTGAAAGCATTTTTATTTGCATTGTTATTACAGACATTTTAGATATTTTTCACATACTGGAAATCAATAATGCATGGTCTGAGATCAAATACAAAGCTATCATCCTCCAGACTGAGCAGTTTTGCTTTTAAATTCTTAAAATGTAATATCAAGGGAGATAATCAGTTTTTTAAAAAAGACACAGAAAGGTAGTGTCTTTGTTTCTAATGTGTGATTTGATCCAAATCTTTGTTCGAAAAAATCAATTGACCAGGTATAGTACATATTCTTAAGCATTAAGCAGCCAAATGTCCAATGATTTCTGATGTTTAAGAATATGTACCGCACCTGCAATACACAGGTTTTCAGGGGATAAAAAAACTGAAGTGCTTTATTTCCTGCAGCTGAGGGTAAATATTGGATTACACCATAGCTGAAATGCAGGAATCCACACTGGAATTGTAATAGCGTATAGTAGGTTGAATAGGGAATAGAATCTACTGTGATGGATGTAATATGCACCCACACATTTCTGCAACAAATAAATGGACTAGGAAGAAGGTTAAAAGAATAAAAGGATGAGGTATATAAGGACATCTGCTGACTGGCAGTAAAGACAGGTTGTTGAAGACCGTGTTGTGTATATAGTCTACCAAATTACATCAGCAACAAAACATGCGTGTCCATGTATGGAACCAGACTGATGTACATGGGAAAAGAGTGAGGAAAAAATACGATCTTGATCTGCATACCTGTGCACTTGTTACTCATGCACTTGCTATGCACAAAGCCACTACTGGCAGTCCAGCCCTTCTGATTCTTCTCCTCTTAAAATTAAATCAGCATCCTAAGAAAGCCCATGCCTTCAACGAAGGAGCAACATGGGACCTCCAGCCACAAGTGTGGGAAACAAGCAGCTGATGCATTTTTCTGCAACTGACACCTACCAGCATCTTGCCTTGGGCAATGATTTAGCCTAACAACCTTGATTATATAGAGATGGCTCAGAAAACAAACAAAAAAGAGTAATTTGTATCACTAGTGGCTTTTTGAGCCCACAGCTGAAACGAGGTTTCTTATTGTGGACTCTGCCCCTGAAAAAACAGAGCAGACCCACTCCAGGTTTTCCTCTGCTAGACTATTTTAATTTTAAATGTGGTCTGTCAAAAAGAAAATGTAAAAATCTGGGCTTGCACTTGGGAATGTTTTCAGAAGGTTTTGCTTGTTTGACCAGAACAACGCTTCAACCAAGCAAGTTAGTATTTGGTTTATGCTGTTGTTCTTCTCAGTTGACAAGTTTTTCCTGTTGCACGCTCTCTTTGCTGACTGCTGAGGAGAGCTCCCTGCTCTGCCTTCTAGAGAAAGGAGCACCTCAATGGGAAAGCAAGCTGTAGAATCATTGTAGGTGAACAAGGAACAGACTGGGCACAGGGCATGTTGTCTGTTGTGCAGGGAATACACTTTGGTGGCCTGGACTGGTAGTTTAAGTGGATTCCCAAGCCCAGCTGGACATCCTCTAAGAGTGGCCTCCAAGTAGATACCTTACTATTGCTGGCTTCATCATGTTCAGAATAAGTATTATCTAGTGATCATCCAGGATTACCATATTTCTTTCCTTCGGTTTCACAACGTGCCACCTGGTGAAGAAAAGAGAAGCCAGAATAACAAAATCTTCACCATAACCCTATCAGTTCCATCACAGATGTGGGAAATTCTCGCATTGCAGCCACACAGAAAGTGAGAGTCCCTAGCAATGAACAGAGAAGAGCTAGGTTCTCCCTAGAGTACAGCTAGACAGGGTCTGCTCCTTCCTTCTGACAAGCCAGAAAATCCCTATGTAGGATCATGCTTCTTCTTCTGACAGATGCCGTTTTCTGAACAGGAAGCAGCAGAAAATTCACTGAAAGGGACAGCAGGAGAAGCCCAGCTGGAAGCTGAAGTTTGGAAAGCAGTAGAATTTGCTGTGTCAGGTTCTTCGGATGGAACTTCTGGAGATGTCAAAGCTGCAGTTTGAAGTATTGGCTTGGCAATCTTTGTAACAGTTCCAGGATAAACCCTAATTGAGGGGCAGTAACCTTACCTGCTGTGCATGACACCGGAGTAATGCATCTCAGCCAATAACTCCTGCAAAAGCACTGGCATTCCCGAGGGCTTGGCAGTGCTAAGCAGCACCAATGCCTGCAGTCTGTGCAGTGGAGAGGAACCTCTATTGCTTTATGTTAGTAAAGCAAAGGGAGGAAAAACAGAGAAGTGTGAGTGCTTAGAAGAGAAACCCACCTCCCCTCCAGCCCCAACCTCATGGTTTTAAATCTGGAGATACTTAGCCATGATTTTTGAACAATAGGGATGTGTAACTCATAACCTTCATCCCCCCCGTTTAGAACAAGAGGCCAAAGAGATGAGTAACTGATTATTTAGTCATTAGGTTGCTTCTTTATAGGCCTGTTTTCTCATGTTTTCTTAAAGTTTCCCAGCTTTGCTCATGTCTCCTCTACAGTTTACTGGGTGTTCTGTAAGAAAATGATCCTCTTTCACCAAAAGGTTAGCGAGAAGGATTTTCTAGGAATGAGGATTTAGCAATTAATTATACAAGCACAAGCTAATACTCTCTCTTATTTTCTTCTTTGTAAATCCTTACCTTGATTCTAATTTATTTATGCAGAATGTTATTATTAGTTCTGTGTTTGACTTCCTAAAGGGAAACATCATAAAGATGACAATCCTACAATGAGCTGGTTTCTAAGTAAGTATGTTTTTACCAGGACCAATTAAGTCCTTTCAGTTAAATCTTTGAGCAAGTGACTTAGTGAGCTGGAGAAAGCATCACACAAAAAGATCATAAACCAATTTGTATGCAAAGGGTCAGGGGGGATTTCATTTTCAAAAATGTGTAGGTTTCTGTATGACAAACAAATAAATGAATTCCATGAAACACCTCATTAAGTGCCTTGAACTTTTTTCCAAGAAATCCTGTAGCTTCTGCAAAGTTATTGTGCACTGTATTTGATGAAAATTAAGTTTTGGTGACTAATACTGTCATGGTAGATATTTTTTCCTAATACATTTCAGAAAGCAAGCAGCTGTATGAAAACAAACCCAACCTAATTGGCAGTGTTCATCTAATAGCAGTGAAAGCCTTTGTCAAGTTTCTGACCCACACACTGACAGTAAGAGAAGAAAAACTGCATCTTCCCTACAAGGCTTTACGGTCCCACTGAGGAGCTGGTACCTAAGACTCCCATATACAGCATGCGGTCCCCCAAGACTTCATAAGGCAGCTCTCTGACAGGCAGGGGCTTGTGTCCCCAGTGCCCACAGGGAGCCGGTGGCACAGCTCAAAAGCCTGTCCTGCCTGCCCTCCCTCTGCACAGAGGCATCTGCAACACCCTCTGCCCCATCCCACATGGGAGAGACACCAGCCCCTTCCCTTTCCCACATCCCTCTTTCCCGTATACCCACTCTCTGGAATGACTCACAGCTAAAGAGCTCAGGCAGGGTCATTAATAAATCCAACTGAAAATGACTTTTTGGGTGGGAATCTCTAAAGCTTGAGGTTTAATAGTTCTAATGGTTTGCTTTTTTAAAAAATGAAAACTCCAAATTTTAAATAAATCAGTAAAATATCAATGGAAAACATTCTTGCAAATGCCTTCAGTCCTCACTTGTAATTTTTAATATCCAAAACTGAAGTGTTTTTTGAATTTTCCTTTTTTTTTTTTTTTTTTTTTTTTTTTTTTTTTTTTTTTTTTTTTTTTTTTTTTTTTTTTTTTTTTTTTTTTTTTTTTTTTTTTTTGAACCAAAACTGCTTACCAAACATTGGAAGGGACTTCTGTTTCATAAGAAATGAAGATACCATGGCAACAGTAACAGTTATTTGCATTTTGGCTAAGATAACAATTTTCCACTAAACAAATCAAATCCTGGTAAGGGGTTTTCACCTCAGGTTGAACAGGACAAACGTTTTTACCTAGGGTCCTGTGAAGCACAGGACATACTTAGTCATGTGTGCCAGCCAACTACGTGGACAAATAACCATCAGAACCAAAGAACAATGAAACTAAAACAAAAATTCATGTGGGATTGCTTTGCCCCCTGGATGTTGGAGGGTGAACAAGTGAGGTGCCTACTAAACTATGGCTGTTACTCAATCTCTTCTCTAAACGGCAGTTGATTCTCATGTTTTGTATTATGAATGGAAAATAATAAAATACGGTTTGCTGTATGCAGCTGCTGGGTGGTATTTATTTATAGCTCTGCTGGGGATAGTGTGACTGCCTGGGCAATGCAGTATTAATTATCTTTCCAGCGAGGAGTAGAAAAGTATTCTCAGAATAAGAATTAGGCATTAAGAACTGTATTGTATCTATTTTGGAAAATCATACACTGGGCTGGGAGGAGTAGGGGCCAGGACTGTGCCCAGCACATCGTAGAAGGAGCATGTGCTACAGAGGAGGATACTACACACTCCTCTTGGCTAGCCAGCTCTGCAGGGTGCTGCAGAGGGCATAGCAGCACAGGAAGAACTGTTCATTGCTTTCTTCCCATGCCTTGCCTTCCTGGGCTAGCAATGATCATGAAGCAAAGGAAAAGCAGCATCTTTACCTTCTTTCTTCTCAGAAAGGCCAAGTGTGGTGCTGGCTGAGGCACAGGTGTGGTATGATCACCTGGGCACAGAAGATCTTACAATCGTGAAATGGCAGCTAATATATTGAATAAACTCACAAAATGGCCTTGAAGCACCAGTGCTCTGCCATACAAAATAAAAAAAAAATGAAAATAAAAGAGGTTAACAAGTAAACCTAAACAGCAGAGCAGCCCAAACGCTGCTGAAACTGACAAGAGCTGGGCTGGGCAGGCAAAAGCAGCCTGAGGAGCCCAATGTTCTGCATCCACAAAGTACAGAGCCAGAAAAGAGCAGAGCAATGCAGCAGGGATGACTGAAACCAATGAAAGCAGGAACAGCCAGAAGGCGAGGGACAGACAGAGCAGGGAGAGAAAAAGACCACTGTTCCCACCAGCAAACCTGGCCCATCCTCAAAGCAGGGATGCTGGCTGGGGTTGTTTGCTCTACATAGCTATGCAAGGATGGCGACCTAGGGGTACAAAGCAATTTGGAAGACCATAGGGAGTGGTATTCCAGAAGCAACTGTCTGTGCTACAGGATGCCTGCTAACACTATAAGAATGCCCTTATTATCACTACAGGCTGGGAGGCTTGAAGGAAGGCACAGGAATAACACCCAGCCACTCGGCTCCTAACATGCTTGGGGTCCACATGAGAGCTTCAACGCAAGTAACTTGTTGGCAGAAAGGCAAGTTGATGACCAAGTCACCTGGTCAGGCCTCCAACTCTGAATGGAGTGTCCAATGAAGTGTCCTGCCTTGGTTTCTTTATTCGATTTTTAATCTTGATCAGCAGATCTTAAGACACACTTTTGTCAAGCCCTCAAAGACAGCCGCTCTGCCCTGCTCACCGAGGTACGTACACGGCCGTCCTCTTGGGGGCGCTGGGGAAGAGCTAACTCGTATCACTGGAACCACAGCAGCATGTCTGCCTAAAATGAAGCATGCGCCTGAAGACCAAAATCCCTCTGTGAAATGCTCACCTCAGTTGCCAAGTGCTAGCCTACCTTGACTCCCACTATGACATGAGACTGCATTATAACTGCAGCCCTGACACCCCTGATCGCCCTTGAAAACCTGTGCCCCGTTGGCTCATGCACAGCTGGAAAGCTGGGCAAACTCTTACCTCAGACATCAGTTCAAAGCCACAGTGAGGCCAGGAGCCCAAAGCAGGGTTCAGTTTTTCAAGGCAAAGCACGGATGGTATGCCCACAAAGCTGTGCTGAGCCTGCCCTCTAGGACCACGATGGGGGCTGGAGGCTCTTGGTTGTCTCCAAGTCTGCTGCTAAAGGTCTTCCCTAAGGTTAATGAACCCCAGCAAAGAGCCAGGCCCCAAATGTTAGGTTTGATTGGCAAGTAAGCATGAAACAAGCGGAAAGGGAGAGCTAACGGAAGGATACAAGCAATAGGAATATAATTATGCAGTGATTCATCTTGGGCATGCTTGCACACTGGGAAGAGGGGGGCAGCAAAATAGGGGGAACTGAGCCTTTCTTTTCCTTTTTTTTCCCTTTTTTTTTTTTTGACAGGAGTGGAATACTGCAGAAGGTAATTTGGAGGAGTGATTCAAAGGAGATAAAGGTGGATATACTGCAAGAATCAAAGAAAGAGAAACAACCCTTGATTCTGCATAAGCAATACAGAACTGTGCTTCCACAGTGTGCAGTGAACACATTACTGAGATCACAGATTAAGGGGGTTAGCAGGCATTTACAATCCTATCCTGAGCAGCTGCTTCTTTTTCTTTGTAGCATTAACCTTCATGAAACTCAGAAGCACTCACCAACCTGAAGGAAAAACTGTGGGATGAGAATTTTCATAGGCAGCCCACCAGTTGCCTATAAATATATTTGAGTAGTGGCAGAGGCAGATTTTAAGCACATACAAAAGATTGCATTTGGGAGGTCTCTGAAGCATTGCAGAGCAGGTGAGCAGCTTTGAAACCTTAAATTGTCATTTTGAATTAAATGTTCATGCCTATTGTATTTATCAAGGCAAATTACAAGCAGTTGTTACTGGCAGCTGGGGAAAGTAATACAGAGAATAATCGCCGTGAACTGTGTTTCATCAGCCCAGTGGAGTATGAGTGACCAGAACTCAGTAGCAGTGCTGTTATTCTGCAAGTCCATCACTCAGCTCCAGCAATAGGACTGCCAATGGGCAAAGCAGCAGGTTTGCCTTCTTTCCAAGAACCCCAAGCTCACTCCTCTGGCCCTCCTTCTCTCACATCCTCTTGCACCATGAAGTGCAGATCACCCTCAAAAGCTTGAAATGGGGACAGAAATACCCTCAAAACAACAGCCTTCCCCCTTCAGTTCCACCTAACAGGGCCATGCCACACACTGGGGAAAGTCACACCAACATACACTTCAGCAGATGTGCATAGGCAGGGACCAGGATGACTGGTGGTTCTCACACCTCTTTTTGAAAGATGCAGTAAAATTTACAGCCAGATCTTACAGCAACATGTCTAAAACCACGTGCATGTCGGCCAGTTGCCTAGTGCATGGTTCTACTTTTAAACCTTCTAAAAAACAACCACAGTGAATAGATGGTAAATGAATAAAGGTTGATTTTTTATACTTGTTCCAAATTAATTATAAATGAGCAGCAAAATAAATCCAAAGGGCTATCATCCTATCTACCAATCAATAAGTTGAAAGTATAAATAAACTAGAACAATATAAAGTGCCTGTGGCACACACACAAACCCAGTGAGCTAAAAACAGAAGGAAAACATTTCCAGTCTTCATCTGGAGAGATGCCACAGATTTCATCAGGCTAAGCTGAAGGGGAAGAGTTTTTGTAGCTACACGATTCTTACAGACAGAGCCCCCTGTCTTGTATTTTGTCAGCAACCTATCTAGGGGAAAACATTTTCTCATAGCCACTAAGCAATATTGCTAGTCATGTGTATGTACACATATATAAAAACTAATGAACCAAGCAGTCTTAATGACTTCAGAAAGGGCAGGAGGCTTATCTGCAAACACATACTAAAATGTTTGCTTGGATAAGAGCCTAATTTAGCAAACAGGCAAGCCTCAAAGATGAGATGTTGCATACATCAGTTTACAGCAAAATCCTAATGCAAGGTGGTTAAAACGGATTGTGAAGAGTCAACCAGGTAAACATCTTTTGCACAGTGATGCGGCAAGAGCTGCAGTCCGCAAAAAAATTTAGTGTCTCATAATCCAGTCCCTGAAACATCTGGGAGGTGTGAAAGAAACAGTAACACCATTCCTGCTCACTGCCAAATTACCACATTTCTCTCTTGATAGAAAAGAATGCCAAATCAGGAACAATCTCCAGCTGTTGCAGAAACAATCCTATGGTACCCAGGGCTGACTTCACCTCTGTCTAAAATCACTAGGTAGCTCTTAAATGCACTCCCACGTGTGGGTCAGAGCATCTGCCAGATTCCCTACAGAGTCTGTGCTGCTCAGGCCAACCCCCTTGACACTCAGTTGCTGGCAGATCTTCACAAAATCTTCTGACAAATTTACCACCATCCTTGTATACCAGATGGGAACAACCAGCAGATATTTCATATTGTGCCTGCTAATGAGCTGTGCAGATTAAGCAAAGACAGACATACCACATTAATTTACTGAAGTCCTTCGCAAAATACAAGGCTTAAGGATGCTTTCAATAATACTAGAAGGCTCAGCTTTGCTTTGTTTTAATTTTTTTTGTCTCTTCTTTCTATGCTCCACCTCTAAGGAGTTCTCTTTATTTATGGATTAGTTTTTCCTCCTGAAAGCCCAGCAGGGCTTTAGCAGACCAAGTGTGAACACATATTTTAGTGTTCTCCATAATAAATGCAGAAAATTCATGAGCTGAGAGCTGTCTCTGGTAAACCTAGTCTGTAACTCAGCCACAGGCTCTGCCACCTCTGCCTTGAAGACAGACAAGCTTCAATCACACCCCTGTACTTAGCCAGGCTCTCAGCCTTCACAATTTCATAGATTCCACATCAGCCAGTCCTCACAGACCCACATCACTTGGCTGTTCCCTCCATCCTCTTAATAGGTTTTTAGAAGCTTACTGCCAAACCCTGAATGCATCAGCTGAGCTGGAATAGGTACAGACAGTGCCTACTTTCTCATCGTTCCAAGACATGGTGCTTTTGCTGGGGCAGTGCAGGGAATACAGTGTAGTCATTGCTAATTCAGCACTGACAACAGTGCCTTGCTCATTCCTCCAACTTTATGCTTCCCACATTGTTCTCACCCACAGAGAATGTGTGTGTGCTCCATTTCAGATTACCTTATATTTTCCCTATTTCAGTGTCACTCTGTAAATTTTTGCTCCTTTTTTTTAAAAAAAAAAAATAAAAAATTACAATATCCATATGATGCTATTTCCCTTTCCTCTTTGCTCCTTACTTCCTCACTCTACTCTGAACCAGCCATAATCATCATCCCTGTAAAGATCTGTGCTCCATTTCTAGGTCACCAGTGAAGACGGCAGCATCAGCTATCAAACACATGAGGTGGTCCCATCATGTAGGTTCATGTGACCTGCTCATTTTAGAGCCACACGTTGGTCAATGCCACACCAAACAGAAAGGCATTTGTTTAAGGAAACATAAATTCACCATTCCTCCCTCCTTACTTTCTTCTCTCCTCTCTCTCTTCCCTTTTCTCACTGCTTCCTCCCTTCTATCTAACATCCACACTGTATTCTTAAGTCTTGCTTCACACACCATTGCATTGCTGCTACAGGATCATATATGTATTTCATTTCTTACACACAGCTTGGACATCATTTGTTGCACTTCTTTCATCTATGTCAGTTTACTGGTATGTCCCAGGAACAGGGCTTTTATCTCAGTGGAAAGAAAAACAACACAGAACAAAACAAAAACACAAACAAATAAATAAATAACAGGCCAGAGCTGCTTCTGCTGCAGCTCAGCACAGGAATCCTTTAGCTTCACTGGAGCTCTGCTGATTTATGGCAGCTGAGTGGCTGGCTGCCATTTGTTCCATGGAGGCATTCTTCGTCACTCCACAGCAACTGCTTGGATCACCCTCCCTGACAGGCTGCTATCACTACACAGCTAGTTTATCATTCAGGTTAACCTGTGTCCATCTTATTGGGTCAGAAATCCCAAACAGACTTGCTGTCCTTGGAATTCTTTATCTCAATTAGAGGTGAGCCACTTCCAGCCACTTCTTCAGCACCTGGTGAAAGAAGGAAACCAGAGTCGGCTGGAGTATTTAAATCCATATGAAAGGACATTTTGGCCATTACATAACTGTAACACAAAAAGAAAAGCAGAAATAATATGCTAGTTGGAGCAAACATATATAAAATTTTATGCTGCAGGAGGAAAAAACCCCCATAATTCTTGTATGCATATGTGTTTTTATGTGAGTACATGTATGTTCACAGGAACATTCTTGCACACTCCTTAGAATTTAAAATTCACTAACTTTGCCCAAGAAAGGCACTTAGCAAGATCAGTTTGTAAACATTTTCACGTGAAACAATGATTTACAAAATTAGGCACCTAATAGGCTGCAAAAGAAACAAGTGACAATACAGGAAAAAACCCATCCATCAATGTGCAGTCCTTGGCTGTACATTGGGGTGAATCAGGTGTCATCCCATCTCCCAGAGGACACTGAAAGAATAGAGCTAAGACACTGATAAGATTAGATTACCTTAGGAAGGTGGGAGGAAGTAAAAAAAAAAGAGCATGTTGAAAATGAACAAGGAAAATAAGTCAGCAGTATGCTGTCCTGCTTCTCTTAGGGTAGAAGATCAAAAGGACATTCAATTGCATTAAATTTGAAATTGAAAACCAAATAAGATAAAATATTTGTTCATTCCCCATGCAATAGTGGGGCAGAGCTCAAGGCGAAAGAACACTTCTAGGGCAAGCTAAGCTAGTCTGATTTAGCATAATTAAAGGTAACAGTCGGTGGAAGGCAGATAAAAACAACTTTATTAGTGATTTGGAAAAAGTGATGGAGCAGACTTTTGACAAGTTTTCAACTAACACCAAATTTCTGGGAACAGTAAATACACCACAGCCTAACACCACTCCAGTACCTATGGTAAAAGTATCAATGAGATGGGGTCAAGTACTTCTTGAGGAGATGAGGGACAATGAAGAGTGCTTCAGACCAGGTATAAGCAGAAGCTTTTCCCTGTGTGGACTGCCCAGCAGTGGAGTGGAACCCAAAGAGGACGCAAGGACTCAATCCTTAGAGTTTTCTAATATGTGAAGTAAGTTTGGGTCTCTTTCAAGCTCAAGCATTCTTCAGTACTATTATTCTTAAGAATCTTAAGTCATGTGTGTAAAGAAAATCAAGCCTGGTTAAAAAGAAGCCCAAGGCTTATATATATGCCGAGCTGATGGCATCTTAGCCCCTCTGATGCTGAGGGCACACTCCAAAGGCCATCATCCTGACAGTACTTCTGATTGTACTTCTTCTCCTATTATAATGTTAGGTACTCATCACTGTACCCTTAGGATGGAAGGCTTTGCCAATGCCCCTTCATGCCTTGACTGCTTAAGCACCATTAGCACCATGCTGCATCTTGGAACTAAACATACACAAAGCCACTGCCTTCATATTCTTGATCTCAGGAAGAAAGTGTTGTGTTTCTTCATTCCCTAATTAAGCCATGGTCATATGTTCTATTGCCTGGTAATTGACAGCAATTGTGGTTGCTGAGCTGAAAACAAGGAACAATAATGGGTAACAAGGTCAATTTCCAGGAAAGACCTTATCACACACATGAACAAGAAAAGTCACCCTCGGTTTTACATCCTGCTTTTTATCGTGTCTGAGAGTAAGTGTTTTAAAATAATAGCTGTGTTGCAAAGCACTTTCTGTGTTCCAAAAGAGCAAATGCACCTGAAATGAGAAAATAGCAGTCAAGAGACAAACAGGAATACAGCAAGCACCTGCAAACACAAAAGAACTCTGGCTGGGTATAAGCCTGATGGGTTCCAGCA
The DNA here is from genome assembly GCA_002631895.1 of Agapornis roseicollis. Classification (NCBI taxonomy): domain Eukaryota; kingdom Metazoa; phylum Chordata; class Aves; order Psittaciformes; family Psittacidae; genus Agapornis; species Agapornis roseicollis. Next base: position 69,309 of record NDXB01004619.1, read on the forward strand.
GTCAAAATGTTTTCTCACAACATTGTTATACTGCAAATTCATCCCCAGTACTCTTTGCCATTTCCACAAAAACATTTAGGTTCCTTTTATTTCTCTTAAATATAGCTAAGTACGTTGCAATGGAAGTGGTTTTGCATAGATAGCATAGTGTTTTAAAGAAGCTGCTTCAGTAAAGCCTCACTGCAGCTTTACACTAGGACTACTCAGAAGTTTAGGGATCACTCACGTGGATCTAAAAAATTAGAATAGCATGAAGTGATATTCTTCCATCAGGGAATGCTTCAAAAGCTCTCAGCAAGGCCTTTGCCAGGTAGTGAACACTGCCCTGAGGTTCACATGAACTTGCATTCCCAAACCACAGAGCAGCCTGGGTCAAACTCCTTAGGATTACGCTGTCTAGCTGGATGTTTCAAGCTGTCTTCCACTACACAAGGCACAGGCTGGATCCCAGACTCCTGTTCTCACCAAGTCTATTCTACCTGTATTTGCCTCTTGGAGAACAGAAATGCCATCTTATTGTGAAAACAAACCTCTGAAAACTATATTTAGTCATAATGTTACTCACGTTTCTTGCTAGTTCCTGGTCCTGCAAAGCTGAAGTAACTATGGAAGATAAACCCAGGTCTGGTTCAGCTCAACCATCACCTGAAGCATTGCTAATGAAGTACAAGTTGCAGGGTTAATCCCAGTAGATGTAACTGCAAAAACACATGATAAGTGTACATAGATTTTAACACTCTGTGCCTTTTATAGCAAAATGACATGCAAAACTGAATCATCGTTTGACTTGAAAATCCCAATTTCCATTTGACTGGCTCAGGGGAGTACTTTCTCTTTGCCATCTAAGCTCATTTGCTCTGACTACCACTGACTAACAGTCAGGGCATTGTTCACCTTTCTTTTAAAATGTTTCTCCAATTCTCAGGGTTACTTACTCTTTAGACAATTCTTTGTGCCCTAATAGAATCTGTCACAATGTTTTCTTGTCACCTGAATTAGAACCATGTTTACAAGAATGAGAGACTGACAAGCAAAGTTTAGGAAGCACGTGAACTGGATATGCACACAATTAAAGTGAGCTAAAGACTGTGGCAGTTCTGTACCCATTGTGCAGCTGAATGTAACACTGAGGCTTTTGTCAATGACAGAATCTCAGAGGAGCTGAGGTTGGGAGTGACCTCTGGAGACATCTAGTCTAAAACCATTGCTCAGAGCAGGGTTACCTACAGCAAGTTGCTCAGGGTATCATCCAGTCACATTCTGAATATGTCCAAGGATGGACACTCCACAACCTCTCTGGCCATCCTGTGCCAGCGTCCAATCACCCTAACAACAAAAAAATACTGAAAATTTAAAAAATTCTAAACCCAACAATGACAAAACCGTAATACCAACCAAAACCCCTTTTGTGTCCATTGCCACTTGTCCTTTCATTGGGCATCTTGTAAAAGATTATAACTCTTTCTCAGCAGGTATTCAAACACAGTGATGAAATTCCCCTTTATCCTTCTCTTCTGCAGGCCAAGCAGTCCCAGCTGTCTCAGCCTCTTATGTCAAATAGTCTAAGTTCTTCACCCTCTTCGTTGCCATTTGCTGGACTCTTTCCATTATGTCCATGTCTCTCTTGCACCTAAGAGCCCAGAACTGGAGCTAGCACTGCATATATGTCTCACCAGCACTGAGCCAAGTCAAATGATTACCTCCTTCCATCTGCTTGCAATGCTTCCTAATTCAGGCCAGAACACTTTTGACATGCTTTGCTGCAAGAGCACGCTGCTGACTGATGACAGAGGATTAGAGAGCTCCATTTGGCACGGTAAGTGTCAAACTTCATGCCAGTGATTTCAAAGAAACTACACCAGTGTAATCCTGGAGACATGCACTGGTGAACTGCAGCCTTTAAGCCAAACTCTCTACTTCATTAAGTTTAGCATTACAACGCAAATAGTCACTACACCTCAGACTTGTGACAGACTGCTGGAAAAAGAGCATGTCCTGATGTTCTCATGCATAGCTACATCAGTGCCCAAGAAGTTATAAGACTGGAGAGATCAATTGGTGCTCCTGCCTGCTTATGCCCATCACAGAGCTGACCTTCAGCCTTCTTTAGCATCAACACCAAAGGGGCACTCATTCACAACCGTTTCTCATATTTTTGGACTATGGCAAGGTAGCATGTCAGAGTGATCAGTCTTACTACTTCCATTAAGTAGATCTCTTAGATCGGACTTCTTTTACAGAAGAAACCTTCAACAGTCTTTACCAGCCATTTAGTTCCTGGGGGGGATAGTTCTATTTCATTGCAGTATTTTTTCATTCAGTGAAATTAATCCACCAAATTTAAAGCAGATGAAATTCACTCCACCGCTTGAAAACATGGCACTTAGTTACACCAAACAGACAAATCCTTCATTAGTGATATAAATTATCCCATGTGAGAGGGAAATAGTGCTTTCTCATTGTCAGTTGATTGCGGGATGCCTAAAATTTATGTGCTGAGATAGAGTATGAGGCTTCTGAAGTGTAACAGTCACAGAAGTGATGGCTCTCAAGCCACAGCAGTCACCCTTATGAGTGGCAGTGTGGGAGAAAGTCCCTTCTTATGATAGCACCCCACTGCATCAATATATGCACCTGCTTTTCTCTCTTTAAACAAGTGTAAATCAGAGCTGTACCAGATGTTTTTGTTGAATAGGCTGCAAAAGCTGCACTGACTCAGCAGTCCCATCACACCCCACCAAAATCTCCCTGAAAATTTTAGCTGGATGCTTAGCAATAAAACACATGTAGCCACTTAGCTGGAAGAACAATAGGTCATTGGGGATTTGGCTTGGCTTCTGCTTCTTTTGTTGAACAGGATTTTCCACTTTCTTTCACAGAAAAGTGCAAAAAAGTTCTGTCAGATTGCCCCTTATGACACATGTGTGATTAATCTGATAACAGGATAACCACTATAATTCACTTCTTAGATAAGGCTACCTTTAGTACTTCATTCGTGCATCACTGCTGTCAAGAATGAGACCTACTCACTCACGGGGGGTCTGAAATAATCTACTGTGACTGCATATTCTTCCATAGCAAGCAGGTGAGTCCAGCAAGCAGTAAAGAGCCAGTGCTTTCCCAGCAATACAAAAGAACATCAGTCCTGGATTCATAGATGGGAGGTCATGCCATTCTCTGTCCTGCAGAACACACTAAGACTCAGACTGCGCCCTCAACTCCAGTCAAAAAGAACAAGAGAAAGAAAACATATCTGTCTTCCATGTCCACTTAAAAGAAAACAAACTCCATCCAAGGTTATAAAGACAACCTAGACCAAAGCCAGGAATGAAAGGCAGATGAATTCAGTTCTACTGTACTTCCTCAGCCACTGGAGTTTTTCTGATGTGCTTTATACATTAACAATCAGAAGAGCATGACACTTTCTGCTAATGCACACTAACCATAGTGGGATGCCCATGAAGCTGTTTTCCTCCCAAAGCACAGAGAGGACCAGATCTGCGCTCCTCATAGCACTATGAGCAGGAATAAAGGCACATTAATTTGTTTTACATACAACACGTTTTACCCAGCTGTGAATGAACAGCAACTTGCACAGTCTAAGCTATTGTATTTCAAGAATTCAGATGGACAGTATTGTTTTTGAGACAGCAAAGAGAAACCATCCTGCAGATTACTGGTTTTATACCCATGAGAAAAGAGCTCCTTCATGGCTGCTCAGTAGCTCCAGGAATGCTGCATGATCTGTTGCTCAGTATATGTGGTTTTGCCATCACCTAAATAGACACCAGTGTGTTCTGTTGACTCTTAGAATCATATCCTTCAGATCTGGCTTCTGCAAAGGCTGTACTATCCAGCAAGAAAGTAAAAGGAGAGCAAGCAGAAGAAAGAGCAAGTATTACATCACAGATTATGTCACAGATTATTTAGTTAAGAAAAAAATGCCTTGCAATAAAAGCTAACAAATAATAATCTTTCATACTTTCTACCACTTCATGTGGGACACATCACAACCTGCTAGTATTAAATATCAATAAATCAAGATGTGTATCTTGCATTAATTGTCTGCAAACCCATGTTACATACAGAAAGAGAATGACTTAGATTTACAAACCTGAATGTCTTCCAGATAAATTCCATTTTCCAGTGCCAAGTTACATATTCTTATTGCAGTAAATTTTTCATTTGAGAGCTTTGATTTACTGTCTTTAATAACTTCCATGTCATTAAAAATCTCCTTCTTTCTAATAAGCATATTTATCTCTAGAGAATGCAAATTCAGTTTGTTGGTTTGGTTTTTCTTTCTTAGTTAGTGGAAGAAAAGTTAATTATCATGATATTCTGCAAAATGCAGTTCTAATAACTCACCGCCAAGATATCCAACATGTCCTTTAAACCATGAGGAAGTGCCAGTTGACAGTGTAGAACATGTTTCAGGGACAGCTGGGTTTTAGTAGGTAAAGTAGCTTTCTGACTTGTCAAGGCTAAACTCAGAGCAATCAACTCTTTCCTTTCTTTCTTTTTTTTTTTTTTTCCTTTCTTTTTCATTAGCAAAATCCCCAAACAAATGAACCTAAAATAAATCCAAAACAACAAAACCCCCTTACATTTACTGAATAAAAGATACTCCTCCCATTTCCCTACAATGAAACTGTTGTCCAAAGTGACTCTTAAAAGACTGTCAGGTCCCAGGAGACTAGCAAATGCAATGAACATTTTGTGTTTTTAAACCCAGCTGCATTTATAATGACATCTTAAAACCCAGCATACATGATCACATTTTCCTTGTCTGCTGATATCTTCCTTCTTTTAAACCTGAAAAAAAATCTGCACTCAACTGATTTCAAAAACACTTGACGGTAGGCAAAAATGGAAAAATTATAATTTTTGAGATGTTTCAGAAATACCAGGCAGAAGAAAGGGATCCAATCAGTACTTCACTAAAGAGGAAAATACAATATAAGCTTGACCCTTGTTAGACACTGAAGAATCCAGGCAGAAGAGAGCCCATGCCTTACCAGACACCACAGCATACCCATCTCACTCAATCTCTTTCTTAATGCAGAGTCTGTGATGGCACAAAAGGCAGAACGGAAAGACAACATTTTGCTGTATGTGGGGCAGTCAAAATCACCCATTTACATTTGGCTTCCCCACTCTCTAGTAAGAAGCAATCCTGAGTTTATACTTAATATTATTTAGATGATTTTTTAAAGAACCAGCTGATCACCCAGCTATGGTGAACCACATGAATCATTTGTCATTCACTTTACTGCTTTTCCATTTTCTTCTTCTTTCTTTTTAAAAATCATATTAGATAATTTCACAAATGCATGACAGTTATGGTCTGACATTCCATCTGAAAAGGATCAGCCTAAATTAGCTCTACAATCACCCAGACATAAAGTATCAGGAGCACAGGTTTTCAGAGACACACCTGTGAAGCATACATGTGAATGGCCTGGATCCCTGCTTTATGGCTTATATGGCAAATGAAGTCTCCAGAAAATAAGCAGCCATTCCTGCAATGGAAACAAGTTATTTATTGCAGTGGACACAATGTTCAATATACAATGTACATTCTGCAAGGACCCATGATCTGTTATGCCAGAAAAGACACACTATCCTCAGGTCTTCTATGACTGCAGTAGTCCTAATGCTTTTTAGCAGCTGGAGGAACTCCATAGAGAGGTATTTTTCAATGGAAAGAAAGTGTGTTAAGATGGAATGTGTGAAGGTTCCCGGGAGTACAAAATAAATATAGTAAAAGTTATTAATTGCCAGCACTAACAAGAGGACAACAGCCTGATACACGCTAGTATACAGAAAAAATAGCTGCGACAATGTAACTTTCTCCTGCACACCCCCTCTCACACTCAGCCTGAACTGCCACATGCCCGTCACTCTGAGATTGATACAATCAATTAAACCCCCAGTGCACAAACACACAAACGTAAGAGAAGTCTTCAAAGCAGTTAAGCAAGTAAAGCAAGTAAAAAGCAAGTATATGTCAAAAACTGTTAAAAACTACAGCAAGCACTTACAGAAAATCAGAGCCACAGCATAGCTGCAGCTGGAAGGCACGTCCGCAGACCATGTAATCCAAGAGTTCTCTTCAAAGCAGTGCCAACTAGAGCAAGTTTCTCAGGACTGCATACATTTGGGCTCCCTCTGAATGGCATCACATATCTCTGGTGTACCAGCTACACCTGCACTTTCTGGGTAGTCTGCAACTTGCTAATGATGCCTTCTGTACCTCATCTAAGGCATTAATGGAGAGCTAGAACAGAATTGGCCCCATTGTCCACCCTGGGGCACTGCTGTGGTGACAGCAGTGTGGTTTCTAGCTGGACTTTGTGCCAATGATCACAGAATCACAGAATGGCTTGGGCTGGAAGGTCATCTAGTCCAATCTTCCTGCAATGAGCAGCGATATCTTCAACTAGATCAGGTTGTCCAGACCCCCATCCAACCTAACCTTGAATGTTTCCAGGGATGGAGCCTCTAACACCATCCTTTTTTTTTTTGTTGATGCAGCCCAACGTATGTTTGGCTTTCTGGGCTGCAAGCGTGCATTGCTGGTTCATGTCCAGATTTTCATCTACCAGAACCCCCAAGTCCCTCTCTCTTGTAACCCTTGGAGGCAGTTGCAACAAACTTCAAGAAAAGATGCATGATTATTCTATTAATCGCTCAGATTTTCAGGTTTGGTGTGGTTTTCTTTTTTTGTTGTTGTTGTTTTATTGTTTTGGGGGTTTTTTGTTTGGTTTTTGGTTGGTTTGGTTTTCTTTTCCATGTAGGCAAAACCTTTTGCAAGGCAATGGTTTTGTATTGCTTGTACATACAAAGTTTGCAGAAGAGAAGGCTCAGGGAGAACCTTATCTCGCTCTACCACTACCTGAAAGGAGGTTGTAGTGAGGCGGGAGGCAGTCTCTTTTCCCAAGTAACAACTGATAGGACAAGAGGAAACAACCTCAAGCTGTGTCAGGGGAGGTTAGGTTGGATATTAGGAAAATTCCTTACTGAAAAGGTGCTCAGGCATTGGAACAGGCTGCCCATGGAAGTGATGGAATCACTGTTCCTGGAAGTGTTCGAAAACCATGAAGATTAGAAGCTCAGTAGTGTGGTCTAATGGTGGCCTTGGCAGTCCCAAGGTAATGGTTGGATATAATGATCTTAAAGCTCTTATCCAACCTGGTTGATTCTATGATTTTGTGAAATCCTTTTTCTCCATGAAAATGTGATTTTCTAAACCTTTAGCCATATGTCACTGTGCATAAAATACCAAAGTAAGAGTTAGTGTGTCCGAAAACACTACCTAACACTTAGCACTTAGAAAAAAATGAGAGTGGTGTCTGTAAAATTGTAAAGTAACTGATATAGGGGGTTTTGAAGTAAATAAAAATTTTTAGTATATAACAGAACAATTTTAAGTTTACAGTCCAAATCCAGTCTTTTTGAAAAAATAGCTGGATGCTGAAATGATAAGACACATTTCAGGGAGAGACCATTCAGATTCTGAGTTGCGAAGATTCACACTGATGAACTTAATTTAGTAATTTAGTTAAAAGCAACCTTGTTCAACTTGCGCAGATTAGAGACACAATTCATGTTAAAGTCATCCAAGAAAAATAGAAGGCAAACAGAAATACACTGGAAGGAGTCAGAGAGTAATAAAATTAACCCAAATCACTAACGACAACTTCTTTAGCTCTGTAAGTAGGCAAAGCTATGTGTGCTTCCAAATCACGTGATTATCCTGCAGAAGGTTTCTGCTAGTTAGGCTTTGCTTGAAGTCACCTTCCAGGGAGGATAAGGGGATGTTTTATGGGCATAGTATGGAAACATTTATTTGAAGTGAAATCTCACACATAAAATTAGTCACAAGGAAAGTCATAGGAAAAGAAAAAAGAAATGGGGAGCTACTTATCAATTAGTAAACACAACAAATATTTTTTCTTTTTCATTACTTCTGTGGTTCAGATTGAAAATTACACTGCTTTCAGGAAGTAGATCAGAACTGACCTTTGTGCCTCTTACTCCTTTTACTGTGTTTAAAGTACTTGGATATTTCATGAAATATCACCACACAATCTCTCTCCACTGTTGTTCCCACTCTCTGGTGCCAGATCTTAGTCAGGTCATTTGATTCTCAAAGCAGAAGAAGATCATTGTCCTTTTTCCAACACTAGTTATAAAAAATTCTTTTTCAGATCTTTTTAGTATTCACTGGGAAATTGTAGTTATACACATGGACTGTGCAGGTGCAAATTAGGCACATTCGTAACTTGTGCTGCCATAGGCCAAATCCCACTGAGTGAGAACCTTTCCACCAAATACAGTGGAAGTGGGCTAAATTCATGGATCATTAGACTATAACTATGGGATATGCTTAATTGTATTTCAGAAATGAACTTTTCAAAAATCGCTCACAAATCTCTTATCCCTTCTGTTCTGAACTATATGTTATATCAAACCCATTTTTGGTGAATATAAATCATTGCCTTGTAAAGGTTCATTTATTGATTTCATCTGTGGTAGCAACATTTGGTACAGAAAAACAGCTCTTTTGTGAAATATGTATTCTGCATAAGAACCTGAGTTTTCAGATCCTGTAAAAGAGGTAGTTATTCAAGAAAAACATTCTTCAGAGGAGTGTTTCACATCTCTTTTTAATCAGAAATGTATTAAAACAAAAACCCATAAATGGAAAAAACAAACAAACCCACCACATAGCCTATTAGAAAAATGGAACGCAGCTCCTAAGCCAATTTAATTCAGCCTTCATACAGTACCCAGGAATAAAAACTGCTTACATTTTGCTTATGTTCACTCCCTCCTCTACAGAGAATAAAGGAAACATTTCATTTCATCCCAGAGAAAACACACACTTCTTGACTGCAGCGGCTATGCTTTATAACAGTCTCTAGTTCTCCACACTATAATTTTTCCTCACAGAAAATAACAACTAAAAAAAAAAACCCATAAGAATAATCCATCAATTCATCTAGAAACATGCAAAATATAAACATATCCTCAAGACAAATAAAAGTGGGACAATACATGGGACATTAATATTTTATTTCTTTATGAATAATTCTAGCTATTTATTTTAGTCTATAGATAAAAACAAGAGCAAGAATATTTTTCTCCTCAAAGAGAACACAAAATAGTATTGCAGAGATGACAGAACAATGCCTAAATCACTTACATAAAATATTATGTACAAATATTTATTGTTATTAAGGTGACATTGATATACCAGTGCCTTGTCAGTCCAAATAATGTAACCGTAAATGGCACAAAATAATTACACAGAAATCTGATTGGAACTCCATCATGAAAGACCAAGCATTTTTCCATACCGTGCAGGTGATCACTTACAACAAGCACAAAACAAACAGTAAAAATAAATATTTAAATCTTTTTTTACATCCTTTTGCACTGATTTAAATGACACCATGGGCATGAGCCAGCAGTGTGCGCTCGTAGCCCAGAAAGCCAAAAGCATACTGGGCTGCATCAAAAGGAGCGTGACCAGCAGGTCCTGCCCTTCTACTCTGCTCTTGTGAGACCTCATCTGGAGTATTATGTGCAGTTCTGGTGTCCTCAACATAAAAAGGACATGGAGCTGTTGGAACAAGTCCAGAGGAGGGCCACGAGGGTGATCAAGGGACTGGAGCATCTCCCATGCGAAGACAGGCTGAGAGAGTTCGGGCTGCTCAGCCTGGGGAAGAGAAGGCTGCATAGAGACCTCATAGCAGCCTTCCAGTATCTGAAGGGGGCCTATAGGGATGCTGTGGAGGGACTCTTCATTAGGGACTGTAGTGACAGGACAAGGGGTAATGGGTTCAAACTTAAACAGAGGAAGTTCAGGTTAGATATAAGGAAGAAATTCTTTTCTGTGAGTGTAGTGAGGCAATACAACAGGCTGCCCAAGGAAGCTGTGAATGCTCCATCCCTGGCAGTGTTCCAGGCCACGTTGAACAGAACCTTGGGTGACATGGTCTAGTGTGAGGCATCCCTGCTCCTGGCAGGTGATTGGAACTAGATGAGCTTAAAGTCCTTTCTAACCCTAAGCATTTAGGATTCTATGAGGAACAAACCAGAGCAGAATGTGTTCCTATCTATGCATGTAGACTAGTGATTCTTCTGGGCTGATCAGCTGAGGACTGAAAACTATTTCAAACCTGAGTTTAGCAAACTGAGAATACTAATTTGTCAAGGCATATCATGCTACTTAACAAAATGCAACACTGCCTAGTAAGATTGCACCTTTGAGTTTCTCCATTGTCAAATAATTTTCCAAAACATGTGGAATTATCTCAAGTGGAATAATTTACCTTGGTCATGTTTAATAACTTTGCCTATTTTATTAAGCCCCTTAAAACTCCCCTCTTCTACAGTTTAGTTAACAATAGTGATTCTGAGGTTCATTTCAGGTGGCTGTGGTCTTGTAGGCAGAGCTTATTGCAGACAGAGCCTGTGTAACACAGTCATTCAGCCAGTAGTGTGCAACACAGAGATTTTTGAAATTTGAAAGCTTTAGCTATAGAATTCTCCATTAGCAGTATTCATTTCAATACCTAACTGGCATCAGAGCTTCATTTGCTTTCAGAAATGTAGTTACATGCTTTACAAATGTTCTTTAAAAAGTTTGAACAAGTGCTTAATGAAACAGCAGAATCCTATTTCTTTTTCTTTTTTTTCTTTTTTTTTTTTTTTTTTTTTTTTTTTCATGGTTTTTTTTTTTTTTTTTTTT
>NDXB01004619.1:80188-115475 GCA_002631895.1 Agapornis roseicollis
TTTTTTTTTTTTTTTTTGTGGAAAAGGGATTTTGTACCTCTGCCATCTCTTCCGCCACACTGACACCAGCAGCAATACAATACTTAATCCTTTCTTTGAGCATTGCAAAGGTAGGATTGTAGAACATCCCTACACTGCTAGACCTTGCAGTCCACAGTGCAGCTGGGTAATGCAAGAACTGCAAAAGCAGAGAAAGGTTTGTCAAAACTCTCTGTAAAACATCAGAGTGATGAACTTTGGTGAGCAGGCAAAACCTGACTGTTGCCTTCAGTACTCCTAAGAACTGTTCTCTTCCTTACAATTTTGCGTAGGTTGTTCTTCTAAGTATCCACCATGAGTAGCTCACATGAATTCCAAATTCTGGATTCTTTTCTTCAGAGAACACTTCCACGTAAACTTTGTCTTCCTGTCTTGGAAGTGTGTCCTTGCAGCAAAGAGGACCAACTGCATGCAGAGTTGTGTTGGTACATGTGTAGCTGCAGATCCAAGAGTGTAATCCTTCCCTTTATATTTGAGGTTTTTTGCATTACTGCATTTGGACTGCTGTATCCAGTTCTGGTCTCCCCAGTACAAAAGGGAACAGACAGACTGGAGAAAGTTAACTGGAGGCCACCAGGATGATCAGGAATCAAAGCAAATTATGTACAAGGAGAGGCGCTGGAAGCAGGAACAGTTCATCTTGGGGAAGGGAAGGGGACACCTTTTTGTTCACTACAACCTCCTGATCAGAGGATATAGAGATAATAAAGGCAGACTCTTAAGACATGAACAGCAACAGGACAAGAAGTGATGGACACATGTTAGAACATGGGAAATTCTGATTAGGTAGTAAGAAATATTTTTGACATAGAAGTAGTTAAATACTGATGCATGTTGCCAACAGATAATGTCATATATTCATCCTTGAAGGTGACTGAGAGTTAACTGGGTATGGTTCTGAGTAATCTACTCAGTTAGACCTGCTTTGAGCAGAGGATTGGATTAGAAGATGTCTGGAGATCCCTTCCAACCTAAACTATGACACTGTAGCTCTTAGGGTTTCAAAGGTGAAACTGATGGATTTATGTGCAGAATTATAATTGCAGATGTTGAAAATATAGAACAGTCTGCTGCTCAAAATATATCTTCAATTCAGTTTCCAGCTTGTATAATTAGTCTATCAGAGGATACAAAGCAAAGCAAATCCTTCACAACAGTTAGGGGATTCATAATAGAAGTATAAACAGTCTCTCAGATTGTCAGGGGAATACACTGAAGCAGAGGAAATACATTTCTGGATAAAAATTGAAGGAGATATTACTACCTCCCTGTCAACTAAATTGTCTCTTCCATAAACCTCAGTAGTAGCAGTTTGACTAAAGAGGGAGCATTGAAACCTACAGCATTTGCCCATTTGCCATGGATGAGCACAGGTTCATTCTGCATGATGGTGATCCTCTTTCTTTCTGTTGTTTGGCAAGAGCACTAAGATATTGTGAATTTTTGCAGTGCCACTGTCACGAGCCTTTACTAAAAATCACAATATCTGCCAATGATATCTACTAAGCCTTGTTAAGTAAAATGACATAACAAATACAAATTTTTGTTCCTCTTGAATGGCCATTTCAGATTTATACAATTCTGTCTGCTTGTGTGACTTTCTTTATAAACAGAGAGGTCTCTCCTACGCATAAATTATCCATCAGAGATTTTAAGTATTCAGTAGCTCTAATATGTAAATGATGAAATAATAATGTTTTGAATAATAATGGTCGCCATGACTGCATAATAAAACCATTTCTGAAGATTTGAGAGCATCCTCCTCCATAAATACAAACTTTTAATACTGTGATTGTCAGCAACCATCTTTATAAATAAAATAATCTTTTATTTAGGTGTCAGAGAACACAGGCAGAAGCAGTGATGCAAGTGAAAGACTGATTCCATCAATCACATCCCCTTTTACCAGATTTTCTCTACTCTATTTTGGAACTCAGGAAGATCAATTGCACACATGTAATACTGTCAGGCTCCGACTGGAGAAAACCCCAGCATTTGACCTGTTTCCTTTGTGATCCCAAGAGTGAAATGAAGGCATAAACAAGGTCAAGTACTGTAACCGATTAGTTGGTTTATTACAAAAAGACAATTATTATAAAAAAGGAAAATATGGTAAAAAAAGAAATAGTGATAGGACAGATGAGAAAAAGGATAGAAATGAAGCAAGAATTTGGAGTGCAGACAGAGAGAGAGAGATTCATCACCATGGATCCAGTGGTGTCCTGGGGATCTGTAGTCATTGGCAGAGGTGGTGGGAGTCCTCCACGGTCCATAGTTGGCACTGGAGGTGGTGGGAGTCCTCCAGGCTCTATAGTTGGTATTGGAGCAGAGTGTCCCCAAGAGTTGGTAAGTAAGCCATCAGAGATGGGTGTCCTGATGGAGGTGTCCTTGGAGTTGTCCTCATGGAGCGTGTTTTCACAGAGGTGTCCATCATGGTGATATCTTTTCCCCCCTTTATTATGAGTTGGCAGGAGTACCTCTGTTCTTAATATCACATTCTACACATTCCCGGTGGACCAGTTTCACTGGTCTTACAGCCAGCTCTTCAACTGCACATGGCTGCAGCAATTCTTGGGGTAATGGGCAGCAATTCCTCACACCAATCCTTCAGACAATGGACAGAAGAGTCTTACCTCACCTCTTCCCATCCATCTCTCAGGTAATGGACAGTGGAGTCCCAGTTCAGCTCCTGACACCCTTCTCCCACGCAGTGGACTTTGGAGTCTTATCTCAGTTCCTCCCACACATGTCTAAGACAACGCATAGGCGAAATCCCATCTCAGCTTCTCATTCCAATCTTTGAGACAATGGACAGTGGAGTCTGAATTCAGTTCCGTCTCTTACAAATACAGAAGAATTATGCATTATACAGTTACTATTTATACAAAGCTACAGTCTATATGAATAGAAATTTTACTGCTAAAGCCTTATATTTAGGGTCTAGTTCAGCCCGCAGTTACAGCTGTAACCTTAGTGAAGTTCTTGTGAGGCAGAGGTTAGCTCATGATGTCTTCGTGAGGCAGAGATTGGCTCATATCCTGCAGCTGGTTTTTATTTCCACATCATGGATCAAGGATAAATTATAATGTTTTCTTTCATGTTGTAACTTCAATTCATGTAAGAAATGATTTGAAGGTTATTGAGATTTTTAGTTTTCTCACCAGAAAGAAATTTATATTTCAGCTTTGTTTTTATATGCAAAAGATTTTGTGATTTGATTCCAATAATTTAGGTTTGGGATTTGGATACACCTATTTCAGTATATATAGGTGCCATTTTTAATATTATGTCCATCTCTTTAAAGTACCTGACAGCCTTCTTTTTCCTCTGTGCAGAGCTCAGATTCAAAACTTCCCCATGTACTACTTTTCAAACATTTTTATACTTCAAGAGCATCAGATATGAAAGTTAAAAGATAATACGCAGTGCATTTGTTATTTGCCCTCTTCTTAAAAATTCTTCCCGGATTTCTGATTTTTGGCCTTGTTTCTTTTGTTCTCAAAGGGAATAATGTATCAACAGCATTGTTGTCTTTGTAACATATGCATAATCACTGAAAAAGAAAGATGTTATAGTTTCTCTTGAGAAAAATTAGGCATAATAAACCTTCCATGTTTTCCTATTCATAGGCACCTAAGCCAAAATAATTTTCAAAGCTTTTTCAGAATCTTTTTAAGGAAGAATAATGTGTGAGAAAATAATTCTGTTAGGACTAATTCAATAGTGGCATAGCAGAACTGTCAATATGAGAAAGATGACACAATGTGGACCTTTGCATGAAATTTATCTTTGCCATACAGGGGAGAATTTATTAATGGACAGAAAATAGGTAGTTTGCAGTAGGCTTAAGCAGTGTTAGCTATTCTTGCAGTATTGTGTGAGGAGTCAGCAGGAAAAATGCTTAGCCTTCTCTGAAAATAGTTTCAAACCCTTTCCAGTGCAGTGGCCTTTCACTGATCTGTGATTCAGTGACCCTCCAAGCAAAATCTGAGTTCCACTTGGCACATAGTTCTTGCTGTTCATCCATGGACAGTCCTTCCTGGATCCTGTTTCACAGAACATCACCTTCTTTTACTGTTATCTTCTGAGGATTTGGCACCTTCTTCTGTTTGTTTTCGTCTCTTCATTGTTAAGATTTTTAACTCAAATTTCCAACATTGATACGCAGGCATGACATTTTATTATTACCTGGGCCAGATGCCTGGTGCTACTCAGCATATCCACAAGCACAAGAGAGTGAGTCCTGCTGGGGTGCTCGTGCTATGCCATGGTTCAAAGCAAGGGCACACTCCTTCCCCCAAGTCATGTTCTGGGATGGGAGCTTGAGGATGCTCCATTGCCATACCACCAGGTAACAGTCGAGGAGGCAGTGCTCCTTGCAGCCATGGAGGGACAAACAGATAAGAACACAGGTATTACCAGATAAACACAGGCAAAGAAGTTGTCAAATGCTGTGAAACTGGGTGGCAGCCCAGTCTTGTTCTCAGCCTGCCTGTGTCAAGGCAAACTCAAAGTGTGACTCGGAAGTCACACTTCCAACCTAGAAGGTTTATGGTTGGGACTAGCAAGAAGGCACATCTAGGCAAATCAGGAAAATCCATGAATAAAATCCAGCTTTTACCTTCAGGGATTTTATTCTTCTCTCTCTTTTTCCTTTTACCATTGCTGGTGGTTTTATATTTTAATTTATTGCAATCATTAAACTGTTCTTATGTCAGCCTGTGAGGTTTACCTGTTTCTGATTCTCCTCCCCATCCCACCAGGGGTGTGGTTAGGGATTGAGCAGCTGTGTGGTTAAACCATGACAGTCCTTTTGGTGCCCATTTAGGTGAATATGATTTTTATGAATATAACAAGTATGAAGAGAAGCCAACTGATTCCACTAACTTGGAGTTTGGTCCAGGTGTCCTCCAGAGACCGACACCACAGAAATGAGCAAACAGTTGTGTGATAATTAGTTGCTGCCTGGGGTTAAACCATAGAATCATAGAATAGTTTGGGTTGGAAAGGACCTTAAGATCATCTAGTTCCAACCCCTCCGCCATAAGCAGGGGCACCTCACACTAAACCACGTCACCCAAGGCTTCGTCCAACCTGGCCTTGAATACTGTCAGGGATGGAGCATTCACAACTCCCTTGGGCAACCCATTCCAGTGCTTCAACATGCTAACAGGAAAGAATTTCTTCCTTATATCCAATCTCTTGCAGTCAAGTGACGCACATGTCACACAAGCAAATTTTTCACTAAGTGAAGGAGTTAAGTGTTCACTTAAACTCCCTATGTCATCTACAATTTTCCAGGCAGGGCATTTGACCCAAGAAACTAGAGGATATGCAACTTCAGCTTTGATGCAGGCAGATATCTTCAAGTCAGCTAATGTGGGAGCAATACACATGCCAAATTCCCATGACAGAGGCTTGAATGCTTGTTAGGTATCAAAAGCCTCTTAGTGTCCTTGCTTACAAGCAAGGGGTCCTGATGATATGAGGACACTTTTCTAGCATGGTAGTATGTTGCTGGGTGATCCATTCATTTCCACCATACATAAAGACTCATTAATCACCTAAACACTTATTTTGTGGTCCTTTTCTCTACTTCTGATAGAAAAGCTGTCCTCTATTTGTCAACAGGCTTGACTTCATGCATCACCTTGTTTGGTTTGACACTTATGTATCTGTTTTTACTTCTTACTGTAAATTGTATTAAAGTGAAGAGAAGCCCAGAGGTTGTCACTAACTAGGATGATGGTTAGTATAGGATGCACTAACTCAGATTAAAAACCATGGCTAACCTCTCAACTTCAGCTCTGTCAGTTGAAGTGAATGTTGCCACTTTATGTTGTCCTTTGGAAAACATTCAGTGTTACTAAAGGATTCTTAATGCCTGAGCTGGCAGAATTGCTGCAGCCACTTAAATGAACAACATGCATTTTTCTGTACAAAAATAACCTGGGTATTTTTTGCAAAATGAAAAGCCAGAGTTGCGTACAAATATCTAAAAAAACCCATCAGACTTCATCTCATGTGCCTCCCACCGAAAAGGAGAAAACTCATCTACATGAAATTGCAGAGGCCTGCTAAAGAAAGCAGAGCAATCACATAAGTGCATTTTAGAGTACAGTTTGAAAAATAATTCACCTACCAAGAAGGATGACTTGGTTCTCATGACATTTGGTCTATGACATTTAGTGACACTCCCGTTGCTGACATCTTTCATGCATACATTCACATACAGTGTGTGGCATGAACTTACCCTTTTGTCTACGACAAGCAAGCAAGCAAGCAAACAAAAAATTGGAGAAGAGAGCTGGAACAGTCTTAGCTGCTACCAAGAAGCAAGCCTGGAAAACAAGCACTAATATCTAAAGTGGACCTGATGAAAAGCCGTGTCTGAAAGTTCACGTGGTACTCAGCTGTGTACTTTGCCATTATACTGTCTAATTTAGTAAAACTTAGTATTCACAGCCAATATTCAGTCTTGTGTCCTCAGACCATCACAGCTACTCCCTGTCCAGTGCTTTTAGACTGGTGAAGCAGGGTGTTGGGAGGCAGTCCAACAGTCAGAAGCAGGACCTGACAAGCCTGTAGCAAGTTCAAAGATTGAAAATTGCACTACTAGAAACTAACTGAAAGCTTTTCTGTTTGGTTTTGTCGTTTTGTTTAATTTTTTAACTCTTTGTTAAAACAGCTTGTTTACCAGATAGCTAAACAAGCTCTCCAGAGAATCTGTGTCACAAGTTGTGCTGAGCTCTGGTCAGACTTGCTTTAACTAATGAGGCCTTTTAAAACATTAGTTTATTATCTGTACTAATTCCCCTGAATACAGGCACCAAGAACATCGCACCCCACTGAGACCTATTAAGAAAGCTTCCAAAATGGAAGGAAGTGGCCTTTTCTTCTCATAGAGCACCATAACACAGCCTCCACCAGCAACACCAGTTTTCACCAGTCTGCACTTGACCTCTTCCTATCCCACCCCTCCTGGACAACTCCGATGAGCACTCCAACAAGGACCCACATTACCCACGTAGTCTTCTGACATGAGTGATCTAGCTTTGCAGAATTGGGGCTGGGTCCTCCGCAGTTTCGGATGAAGGCACAACTTGATGAAAACCAGCAGAATTGCCAGAGTCTGGCACCATTCCCGCATTCCATGTACCACCTGAGAAATCCTGTTAGCAATCCTATTCCACAGTGACCTGGCCCTTTCCCAGAGCAGTTTGCTCTCTCACCTTTTCAGAGCAGTACAGATCTCACACTTTCCAGTGTGATTGCTTTAATTGGCAACAGAGTATTCAGGCAGTAAGAGACCAGAGGGATGTCACCACAGAGCAGCACCCCTTCTTTCACAGTCTGTATTCCAGTGTGCTTGTTAACTAACTTGCTAATTTTCATATCAACACAGTCAGCAGGCATTAACACAGAGTGGATTCTGGTTACGCACAAATAGTTACTACAGGCTGGAGTTCCAGTCTCTCATTTCCAGCTTGTGTCCTCTTGCACAGAGCAATATTTCAGTCAGGGTGACCAGATTCATAACAGTTATTCCCAAGCATTGCAGTAAGCATCAAAACATACCCTTCACTCCATCTCTGAATTCCTTAACTTCATTCCAAATCTAGAAACTGCAGGATTATTCCCCTGTGGCTGAAAAAACCTGGGGTCTACAGACTCAAAAACTACTATGAAGCACAAATGAAAATGACTGATGTAGTACAAGGTTTTATATACGGCTAAACCAAAACAAACAGTGTAAGGGCCATGCCTAGGGAAAACTTATGGTGACTTAGGGATTATATGGTGACTTAGTAATACAAACACCAGAACAGATTTATTCTCTAGCTGATGAAATAGACAGTATTTACAAGCCCAAGTGCTCAGGTTACTTTAGCATAGAAAGTCAAGTTTCTGATTGTAAAACCAAAGAATGCAATATTACAGTGTATCAGATCTAGCTGAGATGGCTGTGCTTTGTACTGGTAGCTAGAAGAGTGTTGATAACACACCACAGGTTTGGCTACTGCTAAGCAGAGCTTGCACAGCATCAAGGTTGTTTCTTCAACATTCCCCCCTTATCAGTAGGCTGCGGGTGGGCAAGATTTTGGGAGGGGACAGAGCGAGGACTGCTGACCCAAACTGACAAAAGGAATATTCCAGAAGATATGGAATGGAATATCAGCAATAAAAGCTAAGAGAAAGGAAGGGGGAGGGAAGGGGGACATTTATTATTATGATGTTTGTCTTCCAAAGCAGCCACCTACATGTACTGCAGCCCTGCTTCCTGGGAAGTGGCTGGATAGTGCCTGCTGATGGGAAGCAGAGAGTAATTTTTTGTTTTCCTCTGCTTCAGCACATGGCCTTTGCTTTTGCTTTTATTAGACTTTGTCTAACCCAGGCTTTTTTTCTATCTTATTTTCTCCCCTCACTGTCCTGCTGAGGTGGGGAAGGATTGGGTGGCTTGGTGCACATCTGGCATCCAGCCACAGTCAACTCCACACTGTCCTTTATGGTTTCTAACATGGGGTACAAGACAATAGCAGTTGTGTATTAAGTATGCTATAGTTATAGTAGTTATTAAGCCATAAGCTCCTGTGTGGCTCATGGAGTTTGTTGGCTGCACTGCTTGTATCTTTATTTTGCTGAGCTTGGAAACATGTTAATACAAATGATGGCAACGTGGTTTGCCCTAGCATTGATGATCTTGTTGTGCAGGGAGAGCTATCTTGTCAAGATGATGAGGGAATACATGCTCTTCTTCCTACCTGGGGTTGAAATGAATGGCTTTATTATGCACACTCACAAGGTCCTTGTTCACCCTTACATGACCTGTTTAATACTGCTCATTAACAGTGTTAGCATACAATGGAGGCTTTGGATTCTGGTGTTGTCCTAGTGTGAAAGAAGACAACTTCTGGGTAAGGTAATGTGTCCTGAGGTGGCCAGTCTCTGGGTGAAAGGGTGTGTGTAAGGATTTGGGTAGATTCCTAGGGAAGTTGTCACCTTCCATAACCTGGGACCTTACATCTGAACAGGCAAGCAGCCCTGGCAAACTGATATGCCACCTGACAGAAGGGTGCCTTACCTACCCCAGTGAAAACCAGTAGTTCCTAACACTGTGCTGGGGGGCCTGGCCTGTGCTTGTCAAGTTCAGAACTGTGCCTACAGTTCAGTACTCTTAGATCACTATGATTGAGGCAGGGACACAAACAACAGCTACAGTAATTGCCTCAGAAAAAGAAACAGCAGACAAGGAGAACAATGGATCTATATCATTGACTCATCCTTTGACAAAGAAAATGTAGGAAGGAGTGAAAGAATTTAAAAGCAGAAACTTTGAGACATGAGGAAAGATTACAGCCAAAAGCCAGGTGAGCAGGTTACCACCTGGCTGCTCTGATGCTGGGATAATGGGGCTGACAACCAGCAGTTGAAAGGTAAGGAAGCCAAATGGCTGGAATCCCTTACTGGAAACCAGGGAATTCAGAGAGGAACTAGAAAAGAGGAAGCAATTTTCAGTGTTTATAGTTAGCTCATTTCAAATGTGAGGGCAAGACATCCATTGCAGGAAGATCTTGTGAACTCCCCAGGCAAGTGGACTATCATAGATGAAGGAATCCAGTACCTGAGAGAATTATCAATGCTGGAAGTCATTTATGGTGTTACAGACAATGAGGTCTCCAAAGATCCAGAGGATGCCCTGTACCCTTGGGCCATGTGGAAAAAGTGATGCAGAATGCCCCAGCACTGTATGCAAACAGCTTGGCAGCAATGTATTGCCCAGATATGGGTACACCCACTGTGAACAGAGTATCTTCTTGGCTCCGAAACTTGGAAGAAAGTCTCGTACCTCCTCATCCCTATGGGTCAGCACTTTGGCTGTCTGGGGCACCTCAAGAAATCAGTACTCTCCGCTACAGTCAGAGGGAAAGAGAGACCCAGGCATATGCTGTGTGACACATCCTGGTTCTTCCTGTGTGATTTTGCAAGAAACACTAGAAAATGGGATGGCAAACCCGCCTTTAAGACAGAAGCCCATTTATGTGAACTGGGAGTGAAGACAGCTGTTAAGAAAGGGCCATCCTGAGTTATCAGAAGATGAAATTTATTGTGGTTTTTCTTTACTGATAGATTCTGTTGTGTGGCAGGAAACAATCAGAAATGGAAAACTGTATGGAGTCCCACATGAAAGTCACCAAAGCCACTGAAGGAGAAGGTGATTTAAGACAGTTTGCAGAAATTAAAGCCATCCAACTAGTCCTAGTGATTGCTGAACAAGAAAAGTGGCCAGAAATCTGTCTGTATACTGACTTACGGATGGTGGCTAATGCCCTATAGGCATGGCTACAGCAGTAGAAGTCAATCAATTGGCAGCACAGGGAAAACTAGTCTGGGCTGCTGCACAGTGGCAGGACATCACTGCCCAGGTAAGAAACATTGCTCTAAATATACACCACGTAGCTGTTCAGACACCCAAAAGCCATGCCACTAAAAAACATCATTGAAACAATGAGCAGGTAGACAATGCTGTCAAAATTGAAGTAGCTCTGGAATACCTGAACTAGAGCATAAAAGTGAGTTATTTGTAGCTTGATGAGCCTACAAAACATTGGGACATCTAGGAAGAGATCCAACATACAGATGGAATTGTAATTGACAGGAGGACCTGAGGAGGCCATCACACAGGTCACTCACAAATATGAAACATATGCTGCAATGAAGCAAGCCACATGAGTAAAATCTCCCTGGAATAAAGGGCAGTGGCTTGGTTTTCAACATGCTGAGGCCTGAAAAATCAGCTATATTGAACCACTGCCACAAAAATGCCAATGCAAGTGCTACGTACTCACCATGGAAGCAACTACTGGTTGCTTCCAAAATGATACATTCTGCATACAAAAATAGCCACGATCCACCAGGAAAGGGACCCCCAGATAGCTAGCTCTGTGGTACTCACTACATGGGAAGTTCATTTATATACCCCTCCTGAAATACAGCAAGAATTGCTCCTTACCTTGTAGGTCTTGCCCAGGAGACATGGCCCTGCAAGAAATGTGGCTGGTGTTGGCCACAGCTCTTCCTGTGCCAGCTCCCATCCACCTACCATGACCACTGCAGCCTTCAGGTGAACTTAGTTAAAGGCTTCCCCTCAGGTATCAGATTCTACATGGGGCTCTATATCCCGAAACAAAGTGGTCTCCCATGGAACTCCCTTGAGATGTTGTAAATATTGCCTTAATCCCACCCCTGAAAATACATTTCATACATTTAAGACTGGCGTTAGGACTGTTGTTAGCTTCATCTCATATCTCTTCTCTTCATTCATATACAGGCCCACTCAAGTTTTGCTTACGCCTGACAGTTGCTTTAGGACAAGGTCAGAGAATTTTTTCCAGCCACAGGTGTCCAACCATAACAAGGGGTGAAAGTTGTTTGCTGGGATCATGGGGAGTTCCCAGTTTGAGAGGAGAAGCTATGGGGAAAGTAGAGGGGGGACTTCCCTAAAATCAGCCTCCCAAAACAAAGATACCTAATACAACTAACCAAAGAGAAAGTGAACACTACCAGGACTTGGAAGTGAGGTTTATCACTAAAAAGATAAGTGGGATATAATTGGAAGGTGACAAGAAGGAAAAATAAGTTGGGTTCATGATGACATGTACTGATCAGGAATTCCCAAATAGGTGTGTGAGATTATCTGTTTTCTTGCACTCACTGGTTTTGATCCTTGAGTCACGGATTACCATGCCCTGTAATTCCACTGAAAGACCTTCTGTCCAAAAGCACACATTTCTCTTAAGCTGTTAGCCTTTTCTGTTAGAGAGGTGTGTTTTCCCCTGTGCTTTCATGACCTCATCCCCCAAAGAGAGACAAAAAACAATACAGCTGATCCTCCAGAGGAGCATGAACACACAACTGGGTGTTACAGGCTTAGGGGTTGTATTGCAAGCAAAGGCTATGAACACTGCTCTTCCACGCAAACTGAACAGAAAGGCAGCAGGCTCCTAAAGCTCATGCCCCCTTGGATTTCCCGCAAGAGTGGCTCAGAATGAAGCTTCTGAAGAACAAACTTGCTGATTTCCCCACTTCATGGCCTTCATGTGAACTAAAACTGACTGGAGAGTGTGGATACAAAAACATGCACTAGAGAAGCAACACAGTAAACCAAGGTGGCAGCAAAAAGCATCAGGAATAGATACACCAGGAGGGCTGCCAGTGAAATACATTCTGATCTCTTTCAGTGGCTCCAACAGTTGTGCTTCATAAAAACCCATGAAACAAAATCCTGCAGTCCCTGTTCAGTTTTTGTGGAAGCAAACTTCTCATTGACGTCAATGACAACATTACCTCATAAAGGACTGCAGGGCTACTTGCAGAGACATCACTCATCATTCACTGCAATGGCACACTTTCTGAGGGACTAATGCACCTTCATATTCCCCTCATGCTCTCCTGTGGAAATTAAGAACAGGCTTCAGTGATATAAGCCCAACTGCAAAATCAGTCCAGAGGTCAGGCTGCTGAACCCTGCTGTTAGGTTACCCGAACACACACAAATAAACACAGCTTATCCTGTGATGTGGGGAGAATGCATTTAATTTCCAGTAGCTGTGCCGGTTTCTCCTCTATATGCAATAAGGTTTCCTGCAGATTCAGTAAACTATTCTAAAGTGGGTAGTAGGCTCTGCTCACATTATCAGTGCAGTCAGTGTGGGTCACTACAGTGGCTGCAGGTTGTAAGCTTCTGTTCCTTTCCCTCTGCCAGCCGATGAGGGTGGCCAAATTGGTTATGTACATGCTTTTTAACTGACACAGTTCACAGCTAACATTAAGAAAGAAATACCCATAGGGTGACTGCAGGAGGCATGCCTTCCATGCAGCATCCTTCCACTGAGGTGAAAACTGCCGCCAGAGGAGGGAGGCAGAAAGCAAGGGGGAAAATAACCTTAGAGCAGGTGAAAACATGAAGCTTAGTGTGAAAGAATTACTGCATGCCAGATTCAGTGAATTGGTTGTCAGCAGAGTGTTGCAAGAGGCCATGCACATGAGAAATTTCAAACACTAGCTCACGTGCTTGATCAAATAAAAAAAGACCATATGAAAATGCTGAGTCTGACATCTCAGCAGGGCTAACACAATAGTCAAGAATAAATTACAATGCATGCCAAAAATGGAGATGGGGCCAGAGTTAGGTATAGCCAAAACCAGACTGCAATTTTTCCACAATGTTGGGCAATACCTTAATACAGTAATCTGTCTTCTAGCAAGCAAATGGATTTAAATAAGCCAAAAAGTTATTACTGAGTATAAGCAAGAATGACAGAACCTAGCTTGCAATTGTATTTTGCAGAGATAGGAAATGCATTTTGCATCATAGTCCTGGCTTAATATTCCAGCATTTTTGTCACAGACCATAAGGCACAAGTTATTAAGATAAATAGGTCAGGATTAATTGGATCTTACATTTAGATTTACCACTTTCAACTTGCTCTGACTTTTTCTGGCTGGAATTTGCATTCATACAGCTGAAGTCAACCCAGACCATCAGAAAGTGTTAAGCATTACATCTTGGTTTGGCAATTCAGGTCAATTTGCCTTCAGAAGTATTGCACCATTATTCTAGTGAGTACACCAGAGTGTGAGAAGGGCAGAGGTGCACACGCAGTACCCTAGTGGACCTCGGAGCCTGTTGCTGTAATCCAAGACCTTAATCCATTACCATTTCCCTACATTCTTTGGTATTTATGGGAAAGGTGTAGACCAGATGAAAATGTTCTGTAGACCACTCTCTTTCCATGTGTCACATTTTTTGACTCACCTGCTCTATCCCACAGTGATATACCTAGTACAAATCCATAGAGAGGTATAGCTATTGCATTTGTAAAACTGAACTAAAGTACATATCACTAAATTCCCTAATAATTATTATCCAACCACAAGAATAAAAGAAAAGCTGACTTCTCCTTCCCCATTTTTAAACAGCCTTTCTGTAAATGCAGCAACCGTACCTTCTCCTGGAAAAGCAAGGGCTGAGATTTGAGGCTCTGCCAGGATCTGCGTGAGGAAAGCAGTCCTTCACATAGTGGCATACTTCAGCTCTTCCCTGCAAGCTCTCTAATCTGAAAGGTGGGTCCACTGGCTGTTTCACAACCGGCCTTAGCTGCCAGCTACAATCTTGGTTTCACTGCTTATTCCCTACCCACTGAAAGCCTTTCCTCCTGCTAAAACTTGGCAGGTTATAAGTTTCACTGTAGTATTTCAATGATTTTCCTGCTGGCCCTTAAATCCATTTTCTCTGAACAGCCTTTGCCAATGACTGAAAATAATTGGTCTAAACCTTTCATCTTTGCAGCAGACTTTTATGTATGGGTAAACACGATTGTCTTATGTTTCTCCCCTTACTGAGTATATCTGATCGCCTGAGCTCTCCCTCTATTTCACAAACTCCTCTCATTTTCACAGGCACTCTCTACAGGACCTCCAGTTTTCTCCTCTCTACATTGAACAGGCACCTGGAAACAGCACTAAAGATTTCGCTATGTCAGCTTTGCTTGTTCTATTCTTTGCTCTCTTCTCAGTGCACCTTGATTTTCCTTTTACCTTCTGGGCAGTGATCTCGTGGCGGTCTCCCCGTTTCTTTTCTGCAGGTGCACCCACTGGTGCAGATCCTTACCACAGCCTGCATTTACCACCAGCTCTTCAACTGGTCTCTTCCCATTTCCTTGGGAAATGGCGTTTGATCTGGAGGATACTGCTAGCTGCCTTCCCCTTCTGAAGGACCCTGTCTGCTTTTACACACAGAGCAAGGGACCATCAAATCCAAGGCATGGATTTGCCATGGGAGGGATCGCCACTTTTTTCTAATAGTCTCCAAACTGAAAAAGACCAAACACTATCTGCAGCTGAGAGGCCAGGACAGCCATCAGGGGGTTCTGCCATTACCGACTTGAAACACCAGGCCCAGGACCACTCCTTTCTCCGGCCAGCAGCAGCTCTTGAGTATCCTCATAAGCCTGGAAAAGCAGTCATAGCATATAGCTGATTCTGAGTATAAGTGGGTGGACAAGACCAAACCCAGGCATCTTCTCTTTCCACATGCAGAAAACCAGTCTTCCAGCACCTTCTGTCCTCCACCAAACACAAAACCAGGTGTCACTCTCAGTGGCAATGTATCTCAGTGGCAACATAACTGTACTGCCTGCCTTTTCCCACTTCCTCTCAGTACAGATTTTTTCCTCTTTTATCACATCCCTTGCTCACCTCTTCTCTCAATTCTTAATCCCTTTTGGGAACAAGATATGAGACAGAAAAGGTCATAGGATATTACTCACGTAGATGCCTTTCCTTGGCCAGTGCCCAGCATTGTAGCTCTAAGCTACGCTGAACTGTGCTCAGAGTGTGACACATGTGACACAGACATAGGGTTCTGGCAAAAAGAACCAATTGAATCACTGAAAAAGTCCTAGGATTATTCCTGAACATTTGCACAGCCATCAGAATGGACATCATTCCACCTGCAAGTTGAGCACACTCATCAATCAGGTTTTAACTCAGTGACTGTTATGACAGTGCCTGTGTGAATGAGTAAAACTAATAAATAAAGAAGCAAGCTTCACAGGACTGCTACTGAAAGGGAAACAAACCTGAAAATGTTCTTAGGGAATGCCTGCTCTGCTCCATGGAGTTGTTCCTCCACTGCAACTTTTGAAGACAGGTAGTTCTGGAGATGAGACATCACCACCTTGTACATCACTGCTACTGCAGCAGGAAGGCTTTTGCAATTCAGAGGAAGCAAGTGTAAGGTTCTGACATTCATGGGACTGCAGGATTCATCTATAGGAAATAACAGCATACCTGTACAGACCGTCAGCACTAAACACTTACAAATGGGCACAGTGTGAGACAAACAACGGGGGAAGATGCTATCTCTTTCATAAACTCCATCTCCACTGCTGAAGCTCACTGGAGAGAAAACAGCACACAGAACATAAGCTATTTAATAGGCCACCACAAAGATCTCCCCACCAGGGAATAAGAGCAAAGGAAGATCCACATGCAACAAATATTAGCCCTGCTCTTGGCTTGCGACAAAGATATGATGCTGCAGTGATGGACATATTAACAGGATATAAGTGGACATCTTACTCTGGGAACAAACACAGGTCTCAAGAGTTGCACCCAAGCCAAAGCATGAGCAGCTCAACATTTATCCTATAACATTTTTAAAATGTAAATTGAAAATATAGAACCAGCCTCTATTCGCCCATCTTCATATGCCGCAGGAAAACTAGGCACTTCCTTCAGTAGAGGAAGCTGTTGTGACTTCCCCATGGCCTTGACAGAGCTGGCAGCACACAGACCTTCAGTCTAGCGGCACTGTCTGTTGTCACCCACAAAGTACTTCATTGTTAGGAAACCCATATTCAAGAGTTTTACTGACACCAAAGCTCTATGCAGCACAGTTGGAGACATGGGAAGCAAAGACAACCACAAGCTCCTTCTTTTTCCAGACTCCAAAGCTGTTGGGTCTTTCCTGCAGCATAAAGGTGTATATCCAAAATGCTGTTCTAAACTCTGCAACAAAGGTTCCCAGAGTGAAGCCTCAGGTTCACTTCCCTGTTGAACACACATCTCTCTAAAGACAAGTATATTTCAGCATTTAGGGATTCCCACCTGGAAGTCCTTTAGTGCCACTTTCACTTAATCACCTTCCAGGCCACAGTCTGGTTCAGGTACTCCTTGTATGAAGGAGCTATGCAAAATCCTTTCACCTTCTGCCTATGCATGCAGGACACAAGGACATTCATACCTCATGCACCAATACTGAATGCCACCAAATTAAATTAAACCAATAAATATGGTATGATGAAAGGGCTAATTTCCAGGCTTCTATTAGAGTCATGAGTCTTTTTTTTTTCAAAACCTTTTCACCTGTCCCCTACTTCGAGTGCATGATGTGCCTTACACAGCCACTGGAGACACTATTTGACTGCTGCAGACTGCATTGCTAATGCGAAAGTTGTTTGGGTTTACTGCAACTTCACGCATATAAATATTCGAGGAAGAATACAACTCTTCAAAACAGCTCTTATTTCCAAAAGTGTCCTGAGACATAGTCGAGAATAACAAACAAATAATTGACATTTAGGAAACATTTTTACAAGAAGGCATCTCTAATAAAAATTGCAATCTAAAAAAAAAAAAAAAAACCAAAACCAAACAAAAAACCCCACCAAAATCCTAGACCAAGCAGGCATTCCCATTCTAATGCTGAGTGTGCTAAGGTACAGGGAAAAAAAATACAAGAATATGTGAAGCTCCTTCCAAACACACAAGGGTGGTTCCTGTAGTCAGAATGTTGTATTTTAAGACCAGAGGTTAGGGAAGGGGAAGCAGAAAGAGGAAATGTTTCAAGCATCCAGCAGCCCTGATGAAATATGTCCAGAGGCCTGACAGATGGGTCCAGGGAGACTGAATAAGGTTTAGGAGTTTTCAGGGGAAAAGACACAGATGTGTTGCTTTGGTGAACTGACAAAACAGACTGAGGAGTCAAAGCACAGCAAAATGGACAAGAGTAGGAAGTGGAGTAGAGGATAAAGAAGAAAAGACAAAGATATGTACAGCTTTAGTTCTGTATAACAGCAAAGATAAGACTGAATACAGTCAGACCATGTGGTTTTTAATAACCGTGAAATGTAAGGATCTACCTTATCCAGTTTCAATACACTCTAAATCTGAGAAGTAATTCCTGAATTAGAATTTTCCATGGTTTTGGTAGCTTTAAGAAAGTAGAAATCATGCCATGCACAAATTAGCAGCTTTCTCTCTGAGATTAAGATGCACAGCAGTATGGCTGTGCTCACAGTCTGCACCACTGCAGTCCCTAAAAGCTTCAGAGGGATTTTGATACTCTTTCACCAAATGTAGCGAAGTAGTGGATTTGGGAAAGGAAATACGCATCAAGTTTAGCTAGTCTAAAAGCATACAACAATGCACTTGAACAAAAATAGTTCAAACTTTTATGTAAGTTGATGGACTGCAAGTGAACTTTCATGTTCCATCAAGAGGAAGCCCTCTCAGCCGCTACATGTAACTCAACACAGCCAGACGCCCTGAAGCAGGTGAAGTAGCTACAGTGTGCAGGTATGCTGCAACCCATGCCACCAAAATGATGCTAGGCAACTAGGTATTTTCTTCTATGTGTATGAACAACAGTTAGGGACCAATGCTCAGAGGCAATCCCCCAGACATTTCCTCCCTTCACAGACCAATGTGGAGCTTTTTCAGAAGAAGCCAGAGCAGCAATTGCAGGCTGTTTGTCCCAGCTTGGCTTTTCAGCTCTCAACGTGGGAAGACAAAGCACTGAAAATTGCAGTAAGCTGCAGGATCAGTCCAAATGCTGCTGCTTTCAGCCTGCCTTCAAAAACAGGGTGGGGAATGGGGAATGAAGGGATCACACTTTTCTGAAAGCCTATATATGATGGGAAAGGGACGAGGCTGTGAAATATTGTGGGATCCCTAGTCTGGCATCTTCAATTGCTCAGGTATAGACTTTCTGCTGCCCTTCAGTGCCCTGTCCCCAGGGCTGAGTTACATGGTAGATGAAATTAGATGGATACAAAGGAATAAGAGGTCATATACTGGAGACACGTCCATTTGTGCACCAAGAGAGGCTGCAAGCGCAAAGCTACAAAGTGGCACTACTCCCAGTACAGGGAAACATGGGAAAGACACCCTTTACTGGCAGCACAGTGCACACACCTGTTTCCTTTCCCATCCTGTGACCGGCACAACACACTATGTACTTTATTGTCTGCAACAATTTGCTTCCCAAGGCGTGCCACATATTTAAGTACCATGAATGGGGGAGTTGCAGGAGAGACAGAAAGCAAGCATGAATTAACAGTCAAATATACAGGTCTTGTGCATACCACAACACACAACAGATCCGAGCAACATGTTTCAGAAATGCCAGCCCAGAGCTATTCTTCAGCTGTGCCTTTAACACGAGGTTTAGCAGTCTACTAATGCAATTTGTTGTCTTTGTCCCTTCTGATAGCTGAAGTGCTTTTAAACAAACAAGTTTTGCTGCCCTATAAGACTAATGGCATCTTTCAACTCAGTGAACCCCTGCAATTTGTAGGGCACAAGCATACCTTCAATCTGTCTTCCTTGCTTGCTTCCCTCTTGCAGAGTGGTGACTCTAAAGAAGACGCATCCCGCATGGTCCCAGCTACCTCCAATTTAAACCTAGCCATTATTTCAGGATTTTTTTTCCTGCCTCTTTGCCTAAGGTATTAGCAGCATTTGTAGCCACACATACCTTGGTTATTAGAGGGCTTTTAAACTTCACATTTCAAGTGCTGCACAAGAGGTAAGGCTTTTCTCCGTCCCTCACCATTTCCACAGGGTGCTATGTTAAGCACAATGTTAGTTTCCTAGGTCATGTGCCATCCCAGAGCCTGATGATGACCATGGTAGGAGAATTCCTATTCCATCCTCACCAGGCCCACAGCAGAGCAGAGGCTTTTCATTCCTTGAAATATCAAACACCAGCTGTACTCAGAAAGCACAACAGTCTGCCAAGTCCCAGAAAATCAGGCTAAATAGGTATCTTGGCAGAAGCAGCTCTACTTGAATGACCAAAACCAGACACATGCCCTGTTATTGGAGACACTTCCAATAATGTCATTTTCATGCCCTAACAAGCTGCATGTTCCCCTGTTCAGTACTCAGACAGCTAGAAAGTTTTACCTTAAACCTGTGACCACTAACGTTGCCAGCAGACATGAAGGTGGTGAGGCACTGGGACAGGTTGCCCAGGTAAGGTGTGGCTGCCCCATCTCTGGAAGTGTTCAAGGCCAAGTTGACTGGGGCTTTGAGCAACCTGCTCTAGAGTAAAATGGCAGGGGGTTGGATCCTGTGATCCATCCTATGATTCTATGGCAACAGGTTTTGGCAATCTTTGCCACTCACAGAACAAATTCCAGTGTCTCGTTGAGACACATCTCTAAAATACATGGAGAATCCAGCAGACTAATATCAACACATCTCATGGTAGTCAGCCTATCTTTCTGTGTGTGGGCTATGCCAAGGACAAGGTCAGCATGGAAACTGATTCCTGCCCCTACCATTGCACAGACTCTTTCAGGCCAGACAAGGCATATCAACAGCTGTGATAAGATCACTTTATTCCCCAAAATTTCTGTGAGCTATTTATCAAAGGCTCTAAATTATATTCCTTTAAAAGCCATGAAGAGAATCCCCTACCTGCTCTGACACACACATACCCACACCTAGTTCTACCTATGTGTAGATTCAGCTTTTGTGGGAAAAAGTTGCAGGAGATAGCACTGGTGTTACCATTGCCAAGTGAGGGGATTTTCTGACTTTCAGTGCTGGCTCTTTAGACATCAAAGTTCCACATAGTCCTTACTTCAGGAACAACACAGGTTCAGGCCACTACCAAGGTTGTTTGAAAAGAACATGTTACAAAATCAATATTTAACACATTGGATTTCCTAGTGAGTCTTCAGAGACAAGTGTCTGACATTTGAGTAGTCCTGGGTCAATATTAATTGCACATAACTTCTCATCTGCATTTACTGCCACGTTTCTGCAATTAAATTATCAAAACTAAATAAAATCTCTAAGCTACATGCTAAGTTAATTAACACTGTAATGGAAACCATAAAAAAACCTTAAGTTTGTCTGATCCAAGGCCCATTAAAATCAATGACAGCTTGATTATAACCTAAGCAAATTAACAACCATGCAGCCTTGAAACACTAGGGAATGATGAACTATTTCATACATGTCAAGAAACTTGTTTGTATGGATGCCACCTGAGAGATCCTTTTGTGCCAATGTCAGCATTTCTGCTGTCTACTGTGTGTACACAGTCTAGTTTTCATGAATAGGACATGGTATAGACCTTGCGATATATATCAGCAGTCTTGCTATTTCCAGCTTCTCTCTAGGAGGCAATATGCCAAGAAATGAGTTAGCTAGAGGATCAAAAGCCACCTTCAAATGCTAGGCTGAGCTGCAAAAGAAGATGCTGATTTTCCTTCACTGGAGATGCAGGCGCCTCAATAGGCTGCAATATGCTGCTCACACAAAAGCTGCATTAGCATCTTTCTCTTATTGCAAAAGTGCATCTGTCTTTCAGTCAATCACTTGTTTTATACAACTTCTTAATGCATGACTTTTCAGAGCACTTCGAAACAAGAACAACAAAAGCAACAACAAAATTTATACCAAAACCAAGAAAGAAAACAAGCCAAAATTTTGACTGTATTTAAAGAATTTTATTTATTTATTGTTATTTAAACAAGATTAAATAAGCAAGGCACAATATGTGGTACTTTGGCCTTTGTCAGACATCGCAGTTTGTAAACAGCACTGAGATGCTATCATGATCAGCATGATCATGCCATGTGAAGAGCACCCAAGATGCACAATGAAGATCCTGTACTCAAAGGGAAAGAGTCCTCCAGGCTGCAAGTTAATTATGCAGTCAACTGAACAACAAACGGTTGGATTCAAAGGCACAGTAGTCAAAAGAAAAAGGAAGCACCTGGAACATGAAGGAGTTTGTATAGCTTGAACCTGAAAACGTGGGTTTGTTAGTCACAAAACCTATTAAAGCCTGCTTCAGAATATGGCAGAAGAAATGTTGTAAAACTTAATATGGTTAATTGGAGCTAATTATACCTAATTATGTGTGTGCCATATTGCAGAGAGTTATCTCAAAACAAGTATGTTTAATAGCTACAAACAGCACATATAATAGAGAACACTATGATGAAGATTTAAATTAAAAAACATACTAGATATGCACAAAAGCAAAAGCAGAAATTGCTAACTACTGAACAGCAACGACAGCTCACAACATCCCTCTGAGAGCATGTGTGAGGGGCTGCACTGGACTCCCTTCTCCCCCAGGACTCACTTGCTGAAAGACAAGCATCACCTTCCTCTTTCCAGCCATGTCCCATGGAGAGCACGTGGGCCTGGCTCTCCAGCTGTTCCCCCACAGACACAAATCCTGTTCACAAACAGGTACTTTGGGATCAGCAGTTCTCACAGGCTAGCAGAGAATGTCACTGCCAGTGAGATTCAGTGGGCAAAGAGGCCAAGAAACTTTACCCTGTCTCTGACACTTGGTCCTGCTCCAGGTCATCAAGGGAGACATGGGTGATGACCTGGTCAGGTCCATATGCCTCCCAGATGTGCTGCATCAGGAAAACAATGTACATGAGCACAGCCACCTAGCCTGAGACTGCCAAAGAAGCTGTCTAGGGCTCAGAGAAGGCAGTAGTTGTTATGGAGAAAAACAAAAAATCAAATCCATCATGAAAGACATTGCTTCTCAAAACAGTAATGGTGGGGTACAGAATAGAATAATGATTCAGCAAGAGCCTTATCAGGGGAAAAGGGAATCAGCCCACAACCCCTGCAAAGAGTTGGAGACAACTGAGGCTTTTCAGGATTTTCAGCCCACCCTGATGTGCCTTGAGAGCTTGCTTAAGACAAAGTAGCTCAGCACTTCCCCAGGAAGCTGGTAAGGACTGGAGGCTACTCTAGAGTTCCTTGCAGCAGTCTATACCAATGTAGTACCAACATCTCCAGTGTTTAAGTATTCAACACCTGTGACTCCAATAGGAAAAGGGTTTTATGCTGGGTTTCATGCACTTAAAACCATTCCTTCTCCTCCAAGGCAGTCAGTGTACATGATGGGCTCTTATAATTTGGTCTTCCCTGGCTGTCAGCTCCAAGACTACAGCTGGGTTTTCTCTAGCCCAAGAAAAAGAAAAAAAAAAAAAAAGAAGAGCTATCTGTATCGCACTCCAGTTTCGAAACCTGCAACTCTATCCAGGGCTATTGCCATCAGAGATGATCACAGCCTACCAAATGGTGGCAAGGATAATTCACAACACAGACCCACGCTGAAAGACAGTAACATTACATCTTGGAAAAGAACTGAAATTCAAGCACACTGGGATACTACCTGACCAGTTTCTCTCAATCTATAAGAGCTTCTTTCCCCATTCTAGTTCAAAGTTTAATATCACTATATCATCAAGAATAGACATAAACAGCTCGAACATCCTTAAAGTAATAGGACATAGCAAATCCAAGTCTTCCAAGAGT
This sequence comes from Agapornis roseicollis, assembly GCA_002631895.1. Lineage (NCBI taxonomy): Eukaryota > Metazoa > Chordata > Aves > Psittaciformes > Psittacidae > Agapornis > Agapornis roseicollis. The sequence goes on from NDXB01004619.1 coordinate 103,382, forward strand.
TGACAGCACATAGATACAAAGCTTTTGCCATAAATTTTGATATCCTGAGCTCTGGCACAAGACAACCAGTAATAATTAACCCAGCATTAACACAGAAAAACTCCGCATGACTTTCATTTGTTTTTCACACTCTTCTGTTCTTTAAAGCAAGCCACAAAAAAGGTTCTGGGACATGAGATACCACTATGACATAGCAACTGAAGCAAAAAAAAAAAAAGAGATAGCTTGACAACTGAGTGAGGAATTTAAATAGGAATGAAGGGATCCAGCAAATAGAAAATAGTGAGTTGCAAGTGCAGTGGGAGGTTCTCCCATGCTTTTAACGATGAAGGCAGGAAAGAAAAGTCTGAAATGATGACAGTGATGGGAAGACCTGAAAAAATTGTACACATCTACAGCAGATGAGCAGAAGACAATGAAAAAAAGGAGCAGATCCATGAAGATACACAGAGCAAGATAGATCTTTATCTCTGGTCAATGCACAGGGCAAACAATATGCAGCAAAGAAAGACTTGTACAAGAGGAATGATGTACTCCCACTAAAGTTGAGGTGATGTTTGCATCCAGATAATCAGGAGGAGAATTAAGCAGGAGAAGGAAATAGGATGGCCAGGAAGAAAGGTTCTTTGAGGAGCAGAAGGCACAGTGGTATTACTAACACTAAGGAAGTTCAAAATATCAGAAAGGCAAAAGCTGAATATCCTTGTGGACTGAAATAACAAAACCTGGAGGGAAAAGATCAGTCAAACAAGAGGAAATGTCAGTGCCGCCAATTGGTAGTCCCACAGCTGGGAACAATAGTGGAGGCCAAAAAACAGGTGCCCTATGTACAGTTACAGCCTCCTATGGGAACGACATGGGTAAAAAGCAATCACAAATTCTAGGATAACTAGGCAAGGACTTTCCACTAACCATGAAGAACCTCTAGTACTGTCATCCTGTCTCTTAGTAAGATTATCAAAGATGCAGCACACTGTCCTGGTTATGCACTCATCCTACAGAGTTTTTAATACTTCAACAAGATTTGACCTGCTTAGTTTAGCAAAATGAAAGCTTAGATGGGGTAGGTCTCCTGTCTATAAATACATCCAAAAAGTAAATATCAGAGATGGAGAAGAGCCATTTAAGTTAGAGTACAGTGTCGGCACAGAATAAATGCATTCAAGCTGGCCATGAAATACATTTAGCAGTGAAACAGTCAGGAGGTTTCTAATCATCAGAGCCATCACGCTCAGTGCAGCCTTCCAACAAGCAGCAAAAGACTTGAAAAGAAAAGTGAAAGCTGTTCATGAGTGGCATGATAGGGACATGATGTGTTCAGGGTCAGCAGCCTTCATGGGCTGACTTATGAAGTCCTCTGTGTTCCATTATTTGCTAACAATTTCCACCCTTTTAAAATCTTCAAACATTTCCAGAGGTGCTGCAGACTCTAATATAGTGAATTTATGTCTCCTAACAAAACGTCACCTTTCACCAGTCACTTCAAAGCAGTCAATAAATGCCCAGGGGACTCAAGAAAAGACCAGAGCTGCCCCCCACAAGACATCTAACACAGATCAGGCAAGTCAGGATCTGAAACACAAGATGGTAGACAGGAACACTGGCTCCTCAAGGGAGTAAGGAATGCAGCTCTGGCAGAAGCGCAGTCAAAGACTATACTGAAACAGTCGTGTGATGCACATGTGGAGGTACAGAGCTGCTGAAGCCATGCTGGCTTGGCCAGCCTACAGCACTTTGCAGGTAGCTCATCCTGAAGACCCTGGCAGCCAGGCAGGGGCTGAGAAGGAGGCAATCTACTAGCCAACAATAAATGTCAATGTCAATGCTGTGTTTTCAATGAGCCTGGCCCTCCTTGGAGAGTCAACTACCCCCAGCAGCTGCTGCCATATGGGAAAAGAACAGTGTGTCCCCTGCTCCACCAGCTGCTGCTTCTTCAGACCTGTTGGTTTCATTGCTCACCACTCTTTAACCTACACCTCCCTAAGTGTTCCCAACTGACACAAAAAAGGATGCATTTTGATGGGCACCACTTGCAATAACAAGCTAGGGAAAGATCAGGTAAACCTCAGGCAGGAGGATGATTCTCAGATTATCTGGATCAGTGGGGATTCTAAACAGTATCACAATTCTGGCTTGAGTGGGGACTTGCTCTCCCCTTCCATGAAACAGTCATTGGATAAAATATACTTAAGATGCATGGAGAACTTTAAAACTCTGAACTGAAGTATCTTCTGAGAATAGACTCCTCTGACACAAGGTAGCATCTACATAAGGAGTTTTCAAGATCCCTGCATAGGTATATGATTGCTGTTCAGGTCCTGAGCTGAAAGCCTCACTAGAATCTAAGAGGTATGCCAGCTTTAAGACATTGCACAACACTGATATGAAGAATAAGGTATGCAGACTAAACTGACACACACTTCAAAATAATCTGAAAGCCCAAAGAGAAGGATTTTGAGAGTCCTTTGGCTAGCAATATGTTCAGAAATCTTTTATCATTAACTTAGAATTTTCCTAGAAACTATTCAATAAAATACTATCCAGGTCCCACCATCAGGACAGTAGTTAGGAAATCATAAGGCACATTGTCTGCAAATCAGTCATAGCAGAACAATTTTGTGAAGTAAGTATCTGCAAATCAGTCACAGAAAAAAATTGTGAAATAAGCAAAGCAAGGATGTCCTTGTTTAAGTAATTTATCAAATAATATTAAATAGCTGATTTACAAATGTCACAGCAAACATCTGGCCTCTCCTCAGAGTACCTTGTGTCCTATTCTACAGTTCTGTAAATAAAGAATGCTCCTCACATAATTACTACTAATTAGGTGACTGAAATTATTAAATCCTACTGCACAAGGAAGCCACTCTTTTTCATTCATATCCTGGCACATTTAAACTAAAAGGGTAATAAAGACTCTCTATAAAGGCTTTTTAGATCCCCTAACATCAACTGAAGCCAGAGCAAGGGAGTAGAGCCCAGAAACAAACAAGTTCTAGAAAACTGGCTGAAGTGCTCAGATTAACCAAACATTGGCAAATGCTGCTGATAAATGGGATAAAATGATAATGGATAAATGGGCCAAAAGCAACCTTGCCTGAACAGAGAGATGCATCTGCTTTCAGTAGGCAAGACTAGACACCCCTCAAGGCCCTGTCTAACCTAAACTACCCCATGATCTCATAATGTAAATTATGTGTTGTGTTGATACCCTAATTTCTCAAACTCTTCTTCCCTGAACCCAAAACTCATAGGCTAACAGCAGCCAAGATAGCTACACCTGTCCAGCTTCTACCATAGCATTTGCTTTCTCTTTCTTAACTCCTTACATACTCTTTTCAGCCTCTTTTCTTATTATTTTAAATATTACGCATTGGAGCAGCATCTTTAGATATTTGGGGTTTCACCAGTGTCTAGCCACTAGTTTGCTCCAGGTTTCTAGCCTGATGTAGGGCTTTTCCCAACATGTGTTCCCTAAAGTATTTCCCATAGATTCCCTGCAGAGATGAGTCTTCCACATAAAATGCTGTGAAAGTAGGAGAACAGCAGGCCTCGAACACACAGAAACATCCTTGTGAACCTTGCAAATGGAAAAGAAAGACTGGAAAGAAACATCATAGGTTCTACCTTCAGAGTTTCAAATTTCTAATGTATTCTTCATAAGCACATGTAAAACCATTTGTGTAAACATTTTATAGTCCACAATGTCCCTATAAAAACAAACAAAAAGTGCAGTAATAGGCAACAGAGTAGGTTATGGGAGGTTACACAGCCATCACGTCCGAATAGTGAAAGCTATGACAACCATTTATCAAACTGGCACTGAAGTAACAACACATATATCTTAACATAAACTCAGTGTGGGAGGAGAGGCAGACAATAGAATAATACAATGCTTTGCACTTTGGTGGCATAAACTGAAGGTCTCCATCTCTTTTAAAAACACACAATTTAGCTTCCAGCCTGGAGAGCAGTAATTAATAGTTTCATCTTCTCTTGTGCCGCTGACTCACCACAAAAAGTTAAGAGGGAGATCTGCACTTTGCTGCAAACATCCAGCTCTGTACACACTGAGCAAAGCAAGCCTGTATCACTGGCCATGACAGTGCCCACTTTCAAATTGCACCCAGAAAGCATAGCCACTCAACTCCCCTATGGCCTAAACAAATCCTTGGACCAAAGCTCCCTAGCCCTCCCTGGAGGCAGGACTTGTCCATAAATGACTTCGCTGCTAAGCTCACTCTATGGTCATGAGGAGAGTGCTGGGAACACACGTTCTAGGCTGGTGTTGTCCCACAAAATTTTATACACCTCTTCCAAAGTCCACAAAAATATCCCTTGAAAACAAATTCAATAAATTTTGATTTGGGCATTTAAAAAGAAAATCTGTCTAACAAAGCTTGAAGGTAAAACTAACACCCAGAGACTCAAAACACATGGCATGTACTATACTTCATAGTCAGCAGCCTTAGCACAGTTCCATCAGGTTCTGGCTTTGCTATTAACTGAGGCTGACATACCAACTCACCTGCAGTGATTGATTTAAGTGAGGGACTAATGTGGCCAAGTGGCTTGAAGTTCTGTCATCTTTTGTTGTGCACTGACATGCTTGTCTTCAGCAGGCAGAACTGGCTGAACAATGAGACACACATGTATCAGCTATGAGCATGAGTGGCTGTCAGCTAGAGCAGAGTTGATCTGCTCTAGCAGATCAATCTATTTGGATCCAGAGAACTCTCAAGTGACATATATCAGGGTGATAGGTTAGTCATATTTCACAGTATTTCCAATTCAATCATCAATTAATCATTCACGTAAGATAAAGGTGTGATAGAGTATTTAACAGTCTTTTGTTATTATTAATGTAAAAACATTTTATCCAAAGGCAGTTGAAAATCAACATGCAGGATGTGTGCTAATACCCTACTCTGTGTGTATGTGTACGTGTGTGTTTAGAAAGTATTCTCTTACTGAAAGTATGCCAGAGAGCAAAGCTGTAAGTAATCATATGAAAAGTTATGATAACTCAGAGTGACACTGCAACATGGGAGGTTTCTAAGTAATAAAGAATACGTGGGGAAGCATGTTGATAGTGAAACTTCTAGCCTTGCGTTCTGAATGTGCTGCCTTGAAGCCAGGGTGTCGTTCTGGGGAGAAACAGGTAAAATCTGGAGATTAAGAGTAATAAATTGCTTGACAGGAGGAATAAAAAGGTGTGGCAGAATTACTAATTACATTATTAAACTTGTGCAGCAGCCTGGCCTCTCACAATGCAGAGCTTTCAGGGGTAGCATCCAAGATCAGGCTCTGGTCACAAATACAGGGAAGGGAGGCCCCTTTCCTTAGAAGATGGTATTCAAGATGAGGATGACAGAACAAATAAGACAGATGTAGGAGCATGTGAAGGACCATGCCTGAGAAGCCTTACCTTGCCTTACAGCAGCTGCCAAAATGGGAAACAGCAAAGAAACATCAAGAAGCTCTGTACAATAAAGGAACAATCTGCCCCCAGTGGAAGGTTTGCTTTTCCTAACCTAACCACTGGCAATTAAAAGCTGATAAATAATTTGATGCATAAAGGTTAAGATATCTTCTTAATTTTGTACTTGTTCAGTGCTAGGTGAATGTTCTCACTATCTATAATAAACAGTTAATCCTCTTTTGAACTCTATTAAGCTCTTGACAGTAACCTCCCACTAGCTACACCTTATTTCCCTCCACATTCCCACACGCAGTGTGTCTTTCAGGGCCCTCTGGATTGGCAACTGGATTGAGAGTTCACATTGTACTCCCAAGGCAATATTTAGAGCCAAACAGAGACTTCAGGAGATGGGTGCTGTATTCTGTAAAATGCTGTGTGCCCTCTATGCATTTACTTCTTAGGAATCATAGGGACACAGGTGAAGTTCTTTTGAAGATATACCCCACCAGTCCAAGCACTCAGCACACGCACAGCCAAAATTTCAGATCCTTCAGCAAAATCTTCACAAGGCCACATCAGCAAACATGTATGCCCCAATCCTCGCCAGCCAGGGACAGCCTGGTAACAGGAAGAGCTGATGATGACTGTGGGTGGAATGCCCATCCATTACCTCCTGGAAGTCCCTAGGTCACAGCCATAACTACAACCTGGCAAAGGGAACAGGTAGCCACTGGTCAGCCAGCTCTGGACTACCAGGATTACCAGCTTTCCTCACACAGAGTGCTCCATGGACCTTTTGTGAATGCGGCAGGGGGCATAATTCCCTTTTCTGTGTGGCCCCAAGGGGCAGGATGGCACTGTTGGAGCCACTGATGCTTCTAGATGCTGTCACTGGGGAGGGCTGGACTCCAGGCAGTACAGCTTCCCAACAAGGGCCACTGTCCTATACCGAAACCAGAGAACCTCTCTCTCTCCTACAGCGAAGATCCGTGCTCAGCTGCCCAGCCCAGCCCAGGACTGCAGCAGAGTGCTGGCACTGGTGAGGGATGTGCTAACGGGCCTGCCTCACAGGTCAGTGGGAGCAGGGTCGCATCCCTGGAAAAAGCCAAACATCAGATCACTTCCCACACACACCAACTGCCTCCAACAGATACATGCGCCCTGTGAGAAAGTGAAGAGAAAACAGTTCGGAAAACGTCTTCCTCGCTTGCTCCCCTGAATGCTAATCAGCGGCGCCGGCTAAAAATACCAAGCAGGACTGGCGTGCGCACGGCAGAAGGGAAAAATGGGGGAGCTGGAGGCTCCAGCTTCCCGGAAGGAAAAGGAAGAGGCAAGGAAGAGCCTTCCCTGGTCCCCCTCCCTGCCTGGATCCCAGTAGCCGGCACAGGCACGGACCCTACTCTTCCTTTCCGAAGCTGAGGTTCCCATCGCTGCTTCGGGAAGCCAACCCGGGTGCTCGCCGCTGAGCCACCTGCCACCCAGTGCCGCGCCAGGTTGCGGTCACCCCCGTACCACCGGCTCCCCGCAGCCGGGGCTGCGGGCGCTCCCGGATGGGAGGTTCCGGTGGCGCAGTTGGCCCCCGGGCCCCGCTGCCCGCGGAGAGGAGAGAGTGGCCCTGCGGAAGCTCCCCCACGGGGCTCGCCGGCAGAGCACACAGCAGAGAGGGGTGAGGGAGATCGCCGCGGACGCGGAGGGCCCGCTCAGCCGCAACAGAGCCGCCGGCACATCGCAGCACACTGACAGGGATGCACGGTGGCTCCAGCAAGAGCAAGAGCTAAATAAATAAATAAATAGACTAATAAATAAGTAAATTGATTGATCGGAGAGAGATGGAGGGCGGGAGAGCGGGAGGCAGCATTCCGCATAGAAACAAGTGGGAGGTTGCAGACCCTGCCGCCCCCTGCCCGAACAGCCCGTGCTTCCCCGAGGGGAGCCGTCCCGGGAGCGGCCTGCGGTCCCCCGGTGCCACGATGGGAGGGGGCGGGGATTTCGGCCTCGCCGCCCCCCGGACGAGATGGGTTGAGCCGGGGGTCGCACTGCCCCCGCCACCCGTGTTGGGCCGACGGGCCGCCCCCTTTCCCCGGCGTCCCCCCGCCCGCCGCGGCTCCATCCATAATTAATCGCCTCCCCGCAGCCGCCGCGATAAGAGAGGGCGGGCGGGGACGAGGAGGCGGCGGCGGCCGGGAGGCGGTGGGGGGAGCGTGTGCGCTCGCCGCGCCCGACTCACTGCGGCCGGCGGCTGCCTGCCGTGCGGAGCGAAGCGGAGCCCAGCCGCCCCGTCGGGGAGCGCCGCGCTCGCATGGCCGCGCCGCGCCGCGCCGCCGCCGCCGCCGCGGGGCCAGGGGGGGCCGCGGGAGGAGGATGAGGCGGGCGGCGGGGAGGCGGCGGCGGCGGCGGCGCGGAGGATGAAGTGGAGCGTGCGGGGAGCCTGCGCCGCGCTCTCCAGCTGCCTCCTGCTCGCCTGCGCCCTCAGCGCCGCCGCCGTGGGCCTCAAGTGCTTCTCGCTGGGCTCCGAGCTGAAGGGCGAGCCCTTCCGCCTGGGCACCGCCGCCGGAGCCTTCTACTCGGGGCTGCTGCTGGCCGCCGGACTCTCGCTGCTCGCCGCTGCGCTACTCTGCTGTCGTCCGCCCGACGAGGCACCTGCGGCACCGGCTCCAGCCCCAGCCGCGGCACCGGCCCTCACCCCGGCTCTGGCCTCGGACCCGGCCGGGGACCCGGACCCGGCGGGAGGCGGCACCGGCGGGGGGGAGGCGGCGGCCGCACCGTCGGGGCCAGTGGAGAAGGCGCCGCCCGGGGGGCGGCAGAACTTCCTGCTGCTGGGGGTGCTGGTGTTCATGCTGGGCGTGCTGAGCGCCTTCGCCGGCGCCGTCATCGACGGCGACACCGTGTCGCTGGTGGAGAGGAAGTACTCGCACTACTGCCTGCTTCAGCCCGGCGGCTCGGCCCGCCCGCGGAGCGGCCCAGCGGTCCCCGACGGCTCCGCTGCGGCGCTCCGCTGCCAGAAGCTCCGGGACTACCAGCAAGGCTTGGTGCTCTCCACCGTCTTCAACGCGCTGGAATGCCTCCTGGGTCTGCTTAACTTGCTCCTCGTCAAAAACTATAAGGCCTCGCAGCAGCGCGGACGCCGGCGGCGCCGGCGTCGAGCGGCCCCAGCGGCTGCAGCGGCAGCGAGCGGGAGGCGGCGGCGGCGGCGGGGCGGCCCCTGTGGCGGCGGCGGTGGCGGGCGGAGAGCGCCGCGCCACAGCCAGGGCTCCCTCTTCTCCGGCGGCGAGCCCGAGCTCAGCCCCGGGGATTGCCCCTTCCAGGCCGTCTCGTACATCAACGTGGGCGTCTTCCACGTCTTCGACGAGGCTGGAGTGGAGGTGCACTGCGGCGGGCATCCCTCCGTCGAGCTGCCTGGCTACTCGCCCATGGACCCCGAGCTCAACGCCTCCTATCCTTACTGCTACCCGCTGCCCAGCGAGCAGCCGCCGGCCTACGAGGAGATCTACCCCAGAGAATCCTGCGCCCACGGCACCTAGCGCCCACCGCCGGCGGGAACCCCGACTGCCAGCCCGGCCCTCGGCTCTCCGTGGCAGCCGGAGCGGGACCAGGCGCCGGAATAGCCCGGGAGCGGGTCCGCCAACTCCTCTCAGACGCGGGTTCTGGGGACAGCTCTCGCACCACCGACGGGACGGGTCGTGGGCAGGTGCCGCCGTGCCTCTGGCTCTGCGGAAACTTCTCCCCTCTCCCTCCTTGCTCTCCCCTTCCTTCTCTCCACTCCGTCCCACCGGCCCTCCGTCCGCCGGCGGCTGAATTTTCCGAAGGCTGCACAAGAAACGCCGAAGGGTTGGATCCTCCCGCTGCCTCTCCTCCGTAGCCAAGTTAAGTTCCCTTCAAAGTGATTCATCAGTCTCCAGCTTTAGCAGTCCAGAGTTACCCATTTATGATAACCAGCCAGTGTAAGGAAAAGGCGTCATGAAGCTTCTTTACCTCTCAGAAGAGCTAAATTTCTAAACAACGCAGAGACATTTGTGTCACGTTTACTAGAGATGTATTGGGGATCTTTAACGTTTACACTACTCCTTGGGAGAATTGAGTTCTGTTTTAAGATTTAGTGAGTTAAAACATTCATTGGTCTTGTAAGATGCACATTGAGAAAAACCTGCATTTTGAAAAAGAAACAGGAAAAAAAAAATCAACGTTTTTGTACACTAATGTGCCTGCTTTTGTTGATAACTTCTTACTGTAAAAGCTTTCAGAAGTCTATAGTGAAAATGTTTGGTAAATTCACTGCAGTTTAAAATCGATGATTAGTTCCTTTACTAACACAACTGAGATGTTGCTAGGATATGGCAGTTAAAAGGAAGTCCAAATGTCATACACATTCCTTTTTGTAAACAGGTTCTGTGTTTTTAATGCAAGGCAGGATTTCTTTTTGTTTTACACAGGTGAAGGGTTTAATTCTATTTTGTACAACTACATGGTTTACCTTGTAATGAGTTCCATTTTACCTGTTACAATTCATCAATCTGGTAAGCTTGAATATTAAAAGTTTTATTTGAAATATATATATTGTAAAACAGCCTTAACTGGTGCAACGGTCAGTTTTAAAGGAAAAAAAAAACAAACCAACAAAAAACAAACCCAAAAAACCCAAACAAAACAAACAAACAAACAAAACCAAAAAACAAAGCAAACAAAAAAAGATAAACCATCTTGGAAGACATCTTCCAAATGAGTTTCAAAACGGTATTTATACTTCTATTACAAAGCAAGAATTTTTTTCTTCCTCATTTTTTTATTTTTTTTAAATTTTTTAATATTCTTTTAAGATTACTTTAATTCCTGAAAGGGAGGGTGCAATGGTGAAATAATGGGGTGGTATGCTGTTAACTCTTTCTCAATTTAGAGGCATTAAAAAGGCTGTATGCAAAGGGAAAAACTGCCAAGTCCTTTTGGATTCTGCTGTGGAATGCCAGTAACAGCTAGTGCAAGAACGTGCTACTTAAAGAGAAGAGATATGGCATATTTCATCACATCATTCAAGAATAGGTAAAGGCTTAATGTCGTGTTCCACAAAGAGCCAAAAGCAAATTTTCAGGTTGCTTTTGGTTCAGTATCCCCTCCCCCAATTACAGCATCCTGAAAAGAAGTATTACAAAATAACCTTTCCCTTTCTGTTAATCCTGTGTTTGGAGCCTGCTGCATAATGCCAATGTATCAGCTACCCAGAGACAGAGAGAGTTAAGGGAGTGAAAAGTTACAGTGTGTTTCTGTGGTCCATGGAAAATCATTTTTAAATTTTTAGCTCCAGAGAGGCTGATGTAATTTGCAGCCTTAGAATTTGAAAGAGTTTAGCCCAAAAATATTCAAATCTCTCTGCACTATTTTGTTTTCTGAAGCGTGTTGACTTGCACACTCTGTATAACCTAAAATGCAGAATGCCTGAGAAGTCTTAAAATCGCAAACCGAAGTCTGTGAAGCTCACAATCAAAGCTCTCATCTAGAGGAGACAGTTAAAAGCAGCAGTTGCCAATTTGCCAAGTAGTTCTAAATAGCAGAAATTTAAGACACAGCTCTTTCTGGCCAACAGATTTCTTGTGCAGAACGTCAGCCTAAAACATATGCCCTAGCTACATCCCATTTTGGTACTGAAAATAGGTTTTATGCTGGCTCTCTGCAGATGCATTTCCTTAACCCCTTACAGGGAAGTGACTGGGAAGTCCTGAAGACTTTACCCTTAATACTAACTTAGGCACAAAACCAATCCTGTAACATACTGTATTGTTCATACAGCTGGGATTTTGCAAAATGAATAACTAAAGCAAGGAGGCAAAAGTTCTCATGTAAATCTCCAATTAGAGGAGTTAATGAGACATCATAGTACCCTGTATTGAGTTGAATGGAAACTGCTAGGCTGCAGGGTGATTTTGGAAAACAGGCCAGCTGGATGCCTAAATACAGATGCAGAAGTATAATAATAGTTGTTGGCTTTGAGAAGATCAGCTATATATGTTGTAGTTCATGGAAGCTGTATCTTAGTTTTACTTAAGGAATTGATTTTTGACATAAAAAGACAGTATTTTACTTAAGATAACTATTTTAGGAATCATGAACTAGACAGTTCTGAAACTCCAGATGTTCCAAAGATCAGTGCTCAGGGAAATAAATGGAAAGTCAAGAAAGCTACCTATTATACTCAATTGTTTAAATGTAAACAATTTTAAACTATGAATTTTTAAGATTGTTAAATTCATAACTTTTTTTTTTAATATTTGGGTGTGTACGCACATGTGTAAGTGTGTGTTTTATTTAAGTCTGCTCAGAATGCCATTGAATTAGGATATTTATTTGTGGTTCAGTTTTAGTTCCTGAATTTCTACTTTTTCTTCAGTTGGACTTTTATGTCCCATAGTAGTTTAATTTAGTGGTGGACAGATTGCCAGAATAATGTCCAAGTTGGACTCCCACAGAAGCCAGTAGGCATCATTTTATTGACTTCAGTGGGTCTGGGCACCTACTCTAAATAAACTTTAAAGTAATGTTGATCTTCTGGCTTGACAGGATGCAGCAGTGGCATATTAGTTCTCAGTTATTTATTTGTATGGACAGCAGTATTAAGGGAGGTCACCTATGATATTATACACATCTAAAAAAAAAAAAATGAAAAAAAAAAAAAAAAAAAAAAAA
>NDXB01004620.1:0-20091 GCA_002631895.1 Agapornis roseicollis
GAGCCTGACATCATGGACCAGATGGACTCAGCAGCTTTATAGAGACTGGTCCATGCACTAAGATAAGAGTGCACTGAGATAAGTGTGATGGTATATTGAAAATGTGGGATCTGAGCATGACATGAATGGTATGGAATAAAGGGTGGATAATGTCCTGGGTTCAGCAGTAGCAGTCAGTTTTTCTTCTTCATAGTAACTGGTGCAGCNGGATCTGAGCATGACATGAATGGTATGGAATAAAGGGTGGATAATGTCCTGGGTTCAGCAGTAGCAGTCAATTTTTCTTCTTCATAGTAACTGGTGCAGCACAGTGGTTTTGAATTTTGGCCTGGGAACAAAGCTGATAACAGGGATGTTTTTAGTCACTTCTTGAATGTTTTGTTCTGACCAAGGACTTTGTGCGCCTCATGATCTGCCTGGGAGGGGGGGAGACCAGGAGGAAGCAGGGACAAGACACCTGACCCAAACCGACCAAAGAGGCCTTCCATACCATAGCACGGCATGCTCAGGATGTAACTGGGAGTTACCTGGAAGGGCGAGTGCTCTGCGGGGTTGGAGGAGTTTTTGATCAGGGCTTGGTCAGGCTGGGTGTTGTGATTTACCTGTTGGTGGTTGGTGAGATGCTGTATTCTTTTCCCTTGTTATTTCCTTTATCATTATTACTATTGGTGGTAGCAGCAGTGATTTGTGTTCTACCTTAGTTACTAAACTGTTCTTATCTCAACCTGTGGGAGTTGCATTCTTTCGATTCTCTTCCCTATCCCTCCAGGAGCAGAAAGAAAAGGGGCAGAAAGAAAGGGGGGTTGAGTCAGTGAATGAGCTGCGTGGCTGGGTTTAAACCACAACACCCATTTAATATAGATGTGTGGTGGATCATACTGGGTTGAGCAGTGATGACCCTTTAGTTGCTTGACATAAGTTAGGCCCTTGGCAAAAGCAGGCTTTGGGAAAGCACCTTTGAGCCAGTTTAAGATAGATAAGGAGAAGTAAAAAGTGGAAGTCACGTTGGCGTATAGCATAACAAACTGAAAATGCTAGATGGGCAAGATGATGTCGTTGGGTGGAAAAGTACCAGCTAGAATTAGCAACATCTTTGAGACCGCCCAATCAGGGCTCAGATAAGGTGCTGATAATGTAAGAATAACGTAAGAATAAGCGCTTTGTAGCCCTATAAAAGCGATCGTTGTTTGGAATAAAGATGGCATTCTCTGTATCACATTGATCGTCTAAGCGTTGTCCATGACTCCCGCGTCAACATAGATGTGTTAGGAAAATACCAAGCCATCAGTTTCAAACTCATGAAGCCCTAATATGCTGCAAGACTCCCCCAGCTTTAAAACACCACTGAAGACAACACAGGCAGACCGGCTCCCTGCTTCTGCACTATCTCCTGACAGGTTAACAGTTAGGTAATTGGTGATGCTAATTACAGTGTTCATTAAGCAATCCCAGGCAGCAGGTTTACCCTTCCCATCATATCACTGAAACATTCTGAATAGGATTTCATGCACAAGTAGTGCTAATGGCACTTTTTTTCTCTCCTGCACACAGACAGAGCACGGTAGCAAAAATAATATTCAGCCTTCCATGCCATGTAGTTCAGCTCCACCTGGGATTACTTCCTGGCCTCATTTCAACAAAGAAGAACCATGTTGTTCTGTTTCAGAAATGCTATTCTATTTTGGTTAGTAATTTCTACACACTTTGCCCAGTAGAATAGAGATGTTTAGTTTCATGAGGGTGATGCCATTAATAATGCATGTGACTTACAAAGGAAGTGTGATTTACATTGCCCAAATACTGTACAAACAGCAATTTATAACAATTGTATCACCACAATCTCAGCGATAAAACCCAGGAAAGATGCATTAGGCTCCACGTAATGTTTCTGTTTGGTATGGCTGTAACTGGTGGTTCAAAGCCAATCACCTGAGCTATGGGTTTTTGCAGGGATGCCCCACTGTCTCCTGCCCCTCAAGATAACCAATTAACATTTCTGGAGCTCTGGGATTCTGGTACTCGGTTGTTTAATTTTCTCCCCAAGAAAGCCAAATACGTCAGGCTTTTTCTCCAAGATGCTGCTTTGTGCCTCTCTACTTAATTGATTCAATAGCTTTGTTCATATTCCAGGTGAAAATCCCCTGGTTTTTCTATGCTTTTATCTCTTCAGCTGTTTTTTTCCCCTCCTCTCTTCTGCTTTAACTTCAAGTCAATGCAATACATCGGTTAGAAGCACTGGCTGTAATGGGTAATATGGATTTCATGTCTGACTGAGTTCTTCTGGAGTGAGAGGAATAAAGTGCCCTTGCCTCAGTTTCTCAGTTGCAATTGTGAGGTGAAAGACACTGTGTACATAGAGAATAGCATTATCCACTCATCCAGCTCTTATATTTGGCTCTATAAATATTTGATTGACTTGCTTCTGTTACTGTTAGCATGATTTGTTTAATTCTCTACATATTCTTCAGTCTGTACAGCTTTTTGTAATACATGATGCTACATGAAGTTTATGATGATGACTTCAATAAAAATATGGCAATGCACTACATAGTCCAGCCTGTGGGACACAGACACTACTTTCCATTTCCTTTCTTTTGCAGGGGAAAAGCCCATGTGTTTTCCAAGCACTGTGCACTCTTCACTCTCTCTGAAGCCCAGGTTACTTACCTGAATGAAATATTCACACCATAAAGGTGAAACACCATGCAGCCAAATTTCTTTTTGAATACACTTGCAGAAAGAACTTTCAACAAAGACTCTCAGATGATGCCTAAAAGTAACTGCACAAAGCTGTTCCATCAGAAGGCACAGTACAAATTCTGTGGCAAGTGTATCATATGAATGAACACAGATGATTCTGGAAGGGTAACCAAAACTCAATCCTACCTAAAATTAGGAGGCTAATCAAACCCCTGAAGTCTCCTTTCTCTCTGATTCCTTATAGCATGCTCCCACAATGTGTTTGCTCTTTTTCAGGTTTTTCTGAAAGCTGGTGAAAAGTCCTTGAGAAAAACCTCATCGGGAAAGGATGATGTTTCCTGCCAGCTATTTTAATATATTCTTCATACGGCATTGACTAGAACAGTATCTTTCGTGTTTAATGTACTCTTTGAACAGTTACATAGAGCTATAGGCGGGGGCAGCTGGAATCAATTGCTATATGGTGTAAGGGTAGAGCACTGGTGCGTGGTTCAGCTATAAAGCACCGAAGACTTTCAGTTCAGCTGATGAATGGACCAGTCCCTGCTCTGTGCTGCACTCTAATCCACATGAGACACCGAATGTTCACAGTGTGTTGACCTCTAGAGGAGACTTTCAGGGTTTGGCCAGGGCAACTTGTCTTGATGAAAGAAGTCTTTCATCCCCGAGTTTCAAAGAAGTCCTTTCCCCCACAGCGGTTTTCCTTCCAACTGTTTTCTTTTTTTCATAGTGCTTCAGATGAACTTTCTTTTCTAGCAGATTTTTAATTATTCTGTGCCCTACAGAGATGTGCCTGAAATGGAGACTCCAGCCGCTTCTGAGTCCCATCTGCAGGCCACATAGGTGTAAATCTCTATGGTAACTAACTGACCCATGTTGTGTGGAAGAACAAAATGCTCAGAACTAAAAGCTAATTGCTATTTCATTTATACATGTTTTGGGCAACTCCAGCATTGCAAATGTTGCATTCAAGAAGAATGAGACTGTTAACAGATTGAGCTATTTTTTTTTTTGTTGTTACTTGGATGTCTGAAGAGGTACTTGATGTCTTTTAGAAAGAGCAAGTCCTTTTCCATAGGCTCTCATGCATGGGAAATACAAGTCAGCTTTTGTTTTCAAAGGAGGAAGGAAGGTATTTGCCACTGCAGAGGAAAAGCCTTTTCTTCTTTTATAATAGAAAAGACCTGTCTGTCATTCTTCCTCTGTTCAGGGCAGGAACAGCTTCGTGTGATCATTGTCCTAGCAGGCCATCTAGGAAAAAAACCAAACAAAACCAGAGGGAAAAAGCAACTAACTAAACAAGTTAACATACAAAATTTCTGTGTCTTCACTCATGGCAACTTAACTTACTGTACAAGGCTTTGCAAATTCTTTTACTGCTTGACCCCTGTGCACTGGAGATCCAACTATTTGTGTCTTCATTGGCTCCATCCCTGGCAGTGTTCAAGGCCAGGTTGGATGGGGCTTGGAGACCTTCCTGCTCTAGTGCAAGGTGTCCCTGCCCGTGGCAGGGAGTTGGAACTGGATGAGCTTTAAGGTCCCTTCCAACCCAAATCAGTTTGGGATTCTGTGATTTGCAATGCACTGGACTTAAAACGAGTCTTTAAAAATGTGCTGTCAAAGTGTCTTGTTTCTCTTTCAGGGGATTTCCTAGATTAATTTAAGAAAGAAAAGCAGTAATGCCATTTAAGATATGAAATGCGTGTTGGCTAGTTTTTCTCTCCTTACAATGTCTGCTGATTCTGCCCTGGAGGATAACTGCCTAACTGAAACCCAAACAATCTTAACTTTCTTCTTACTTTTGGTGGTCAAATGTTACAGATTTCACTGCTAGTGATAGACGTATCAACGATGACATATTTATTGTGATGTACTGAAATACTGAGATGACTTGTAATTCTGGATTCTATTCAATGTAAGAATGTGACTGCCCAATCTGGATTATCTTTCTAACTTCTCAAAGCATCCATTGTATTTCTCATGAAAACAGTATTTTTCTTTTTTTCTACCAGTATATCCATCTTGTTTATTAGGATATTTAAGACTGGTAATTTTGGCTTTCCATGCACCGAAAGCAATCATGCCTTTATACCCACCAAAGTGGCTGTCTTGGGGCAAATGTTTGATACCCTTCTAAACAAGCATGTAGTAACTGTTTATTATTTTATTGATTCTAGAGGAAGAAACATCTCCACAGAATTTTGCAATTAAAATTCTTCCAACGGTTCTTAAGGAACTCCAGGGATCTCTGTCTTCTCATACATCTCAGCAGAGTGAATTAATCTACATTCAAATAAAACCACTGATGTAATTACTTTATAACCATTAAAAGAATAATTATGTTCCTAACACTATCGCCCATGTTTTGGGGACTTTATAGCAAAGACTTCTGGCCTATGTTTCAGGCTTACTCGTTTACTTCATATTCCCTAACAGCACAGGGAAGTTCAGAGTTTTAAGCGCCTTGGGTGAAACCCGATGACCTGTGGGTTCACAGTGTAACATTTATGGCTATTTCTGGCTCTGCTTTCCTTACTGTTTTGGGAATTGCAACTCAGGACCTACGGGTGACATTCTGAGCATAGGAACTCTGCTTAAATCGAATGAAGGAAAGTCACTAGGGATGCTTTGGACTAATACTTTTCTAAACAGTAAAATATTTGCCATTTGTCTAGAAGTCAGAAAAATGAGCAATATATCAGGAGCTGAGAAAATATTCCCTTTCAGCACATATTAATGAAAAAATCTCATAAAATGTCTTGGAGTTCTGTATTTATTGCCTTCGTGTATTCCCAAATTAAATCTGCTCATCTGACAAATACAAAAGTGCTTTGCTTTAGAACTAAGTTTTGCATCTGCTAGGCTGGGGCTTGCCTGTGTGCTATTAATCAGACAGAACTATGCTTTCTGAGTGTAGCAGTGTTACTGATGGTCTATGCACCAGCTTCCTCATAGACTTTGCAGTCCTGTATGATTACACCAATAAAATGTAGCAAATGGCTTCAGTTATAGCAAAATCAGCAAAATAATACATGTCCATGATAGAAATGCAGAAAAGTAGAACTTGAACGTGAATGCTGGCTGCCCTAATTTGCATACCAGTGAATATTCATCATAGTATTTACATAATGTCATCAAATGTTCTGATTATCAGAATTTAAGTCTGAAAAATGCACTGTTTTAGTAACTTTGACCTGATTTTTGGTATCTCAGTGTGCTGGCATCCAGATGTTTAAATGTCTTTAGTTAACTAAAGATTTACAGGAGGGTTTCTAGAGACAGCACAACCTTATCAATATGATTTTAACAGATGCATGAAATACATATGTACATGTAATCAGAAGTTATTATATAAGTAAAGTGCTCGATTGCTGAGTTACTAGAAAAATACACTACCTTCCAAGTAGTAATACAGTACTTGATCACATAGGTATCAACAGGATAAATAATGATATGAAATGCCCAGCTGACTTATCCCACAAGTACTGAAGGTGTCTATTAGCTATCATTTGGGCATTCTGAGCTGTCTGGTCCACCTGACTGGAGAGTCATTGAGGTCCCTGACTTGAGACCCTGACAGAAGCTGGGTTCTCCTGCAAGAGAAGCCTGTGTAATTTCATACACACTCAAAATAATGTTGTTGTGTTTTTTTTCTGTCTGACCAGCTGTTTAACTGGAATAAAGAGATCTACATTAGCAAGAAAGCTTAAATCCACGTTTACAGTCCATCTAAGAACTATTTCAAACCTGTTAAATTCGAAGTCAGAAGAAGGAATTGCCAGCTTACTCTGCTAGCAAGAAAAAAAGCCAGAAGCTCATTTTGAAGACACAGGGAAGAGAATATCAGAACTTTTGAAGAAAAATTAAACTGCCTGATCAAATTCTGATAGTAATTATTACAGGATGCCACTTCTTGCCTTGAGCAGTCCCATCATTTGTACGTATCATTTAATAGTTGCAGAACCTCTTACCAAACAAAGATGAAGGTATTTCTGCAGCTGGATGTGCCTTTGAAAATGTTTTGGGATGAAAGACATCATAAAAGCTGGAGCACTGATAGTTGAAAAGGTCTGGAAGGACCACTGAAAGGAAAGAAATGAAATGTCCTCTCAAAGGTAGACTTTCTTAAGTACAGTTCACCTCTGCACTTTATTTCTAGTTGACTCACTGCTTTCCATTTGGTTTTGTGTGGTCAGTGGTGCCTGACTACTTGTCTAATGGTCTGAATACAGGAAGAAGAAGAAAGGTTTTTGTTCTGTATGCTAAAGAAATTAGGGGAAGGGTATATGACCCTTTTCTACTTAGTCAGCGCTACATGAGAGAGCCTTACAGTTACTATAAAGATAAAAGAGGAAGTTTTAGGTATCCTGATCACATTTTCTCTGAGCTGATGGCTTATGATGTTGAAGCATTTTGTAGAGAAACATGAATTCTCATAATTTAATACAGAAAATTATGTTGTTGATAGGGCTTATCCTATGCAGTAGAGTCAAATACATGCCTGCTAAGTTGTGTGACTTGCAAATGAAGACAGGCCAGGCCACCAATGCAGAAGAATGTGTAAATTTTCTTTTCTGCATTCTTTCATTTTTTTCTGGATATTATGGTTAGGTTTTATCTCATAATGCAATTAATCTTTACTTCAAAGTGTATCAGTAGTACTGCATTTCTATGGTGCTTTCACTTAAGGCATTGAAAGTACTATACATTTATAATGGCATGAAGTAATGAAGCGTCAGTCTGGTGATACACTGGAGGCAAGTGAGTCTTAGAGAGGTCACAGAGCCATGCAATGATAGTTCCTGGTCATAAAATTATTAATTTCTTTAATATTACTGTTCTAAAGAGCAATAATATGTTGAGTATGTTCCTGATTGCACCCATTACAACTGCTGTCCTACCTTGTGGCAGCATTCAGGATGAAAAGAATGATGTTCTACCTCTACTGACTGATACTCTCAGTTTTGTGTATAGATATTTTCCTGAAGAATCTTCATTAGAATTTTTGTAGTAAGGGCAAATATTGGTGCAAACTGGATTTTCAACAGATTCTGTACTAGAAGAGGTTAAATTAGAATTGAATTTGAGCTTGAATCCATTCAGGCACCTATACATCATTTATAATTCCTAACACACAAACTTAAATCAGAGCTCTGATTTAAGTTAGGGATTACAGAGCTGAGACAACAGCATAATGCAACATATGAGCATTTGCTGTACTGTTGCTTACAGATGGGACAGTAACCTCTGCATTATCTGTCTTGTCAGATAAGCCTAACACTGGATGCTTGGAAGAAATGGGATGTTCAATCACTCACTAAGCCATTAACAATATAGAGCTGGGTTTCTATTATGACCCTCATATTTCTCTAGCTCCATCTTTATTGTGATGCCAGAGCCTTAGCTTTGTAAGTCTTACTGTGTAGTAAGTGATGCAATGCAATAGTATTCACATTTATGATGTGTTTATTTGTAATTTTGTGGCATCAAGGCACAAAGACATAACACTGGTTTGTTACCCTGATGCGAATGTCTTGGAATGGAGATGGCATTTTGTACTCAAGGTGGACAAAAGCAGATGAACAACAAAGTCTCCATTACCTGCTTTATTCTGTACTGCAGCTCCTTTATTGATCTCCCTATAAGATCCCATTGCATTGTTCATGAGAGTTATGTGCATAAGGAAGCACTTGCTGTTCTCTCTCACTGTTTGAAAACAGACCTTTAATGAAATACCACTCCTTCCGTCACCCTGACAAATTACTAGAGTTCTCTTAGTAGGTGCCTTATTCCATTATGAGGCTAACAGAGAATCTGTTAGTAGGACAAATTCAAAACTAAACAGGCAAATCAATGAGAAATACTTCTAATGCTTTCACAGTGAAAAGCAGGTCAGCTCTCTAAAACAGACGTGTAAAACTGGCATGTATTGGCGTGCTGGATTGGTGAATATTTGCTCACATCAACACCTGGCAGAATTGCCTTGTTTTTTTGTTGTATTTCCCCCTCCTCCCCGAACTCTAATGAATATAAATGTTTCTATTTGGAACATGGTGTGACACTCAGACAACTGCACTTGTGTGACTGCAACTGCTAAGGAGTTTAGCTCATTTTTAAAGAGAAGGTTCCTTCAGAACATTGCAGCTCAATCCAGCCAAAGTGATGCCAAATCTAGTGCTGTGATATAAATATTGTAACTCTATGTGCAGGTGACGTGGCTATGAATGCTTTTCAATCCTTTGATGTAGGCTCTTCTATCATTGCAAAGCAGAATTCACCAAACGTTGGATTGCTCACCTGCTAATAGGGAACATGAGCTGGGATTAGACCGTTGTGAGACAGATTAGTTTTACCCTACTGATGCTGTGTTGCAATAGTAATCCTGTTCAGTATGAGAGCAGCCGCAGGTTCAGACCTCTGGTGCATGTGCTTGGCTGAGGAGCCACTGGTGTGAGGCTACCATCTGCGGGCTTATGACTGAAGACCTCTAAGTCAGAATCCTCCCTTGATGCTTGATGTTGTGCTGTTGCACCACTGGTCGCTTGAGATTGACCCAGGAGATGCCAGTCTTGTTCAGAATGTGTGGGATAAAGTCCTTCCTGAACCTTCGTTAGCAAAGACAGGCCTGCCTTATAGGAGAAGGAGAACTCCTATCTTCAAACCCGGGCAGACGGAGCTCCTCTGGCCTTGTAAGGTCTTCCATCCAAGAGAAGGACACTCTTACAAAACCTGTGACCTGAGGACTTTGCTGTCACCGTCCTCGCTAGCCAGGCCATGGCAGTTAAACCTCAGGTGTAAAGGCTGGGGCCAGTGCTGAGCACGCTGCCCTCACCTAAAAAGTCCACCGTGCAGGCTGGAAGTGCTTGCTGTCACTTGTCTGTATGGGCAGGCAAGGGTTGAAACGGCAGGGGACAAGGTGCATGGGAAGGTGCAGACCCAACCTTGCATGAGGGCAGACCAGCGCATGGGTAGCTTGAGATTGCCCAGGAGATGACAGCCCTGGTCGGACACTTCCTGAATGCCTAAGCTGCCTTTTTGCATATCCCACATGCCCTTGGTCATTGTGCTTGTAGTAAATGTAGGTAAACCCCTTCCTGAATCTTCGCTCGTGAAGCCAAACCATCAATCAATGCACAGCCACATGCAGCCACTGGGGTGGGTGATTAAAAGGGAATATCAGAGTCTTTGACTTAGCCTTTCCAGTTCCACCGGGAAAATTCAGTTTATCTGAGCTAGAAGACAGTTCTAATAGAGTGAAACACGTTGGGTTTCCATAAAATCTGGACCTCTCTTCAGAGTGACTCTGTAGCTTTAACTTCCTTGGCTTGAGATGGCATATTTTTAAGGAAAATTGTGCATGGTTGCACCTAGATGATATGGTCCTGTGAAGTGGGCTGATGCCAACCTCATGAAGTTCAACCATGCCAAGCGCAAGGTCCTACATCTGGGTTGGAGCAATCCAGGCACAGCTACAGGCTGGGCAGAGAAGAGATTGAGAGCAGCCCAAGGAGAAGGACTTGGGGGTGGTGGTCGATGAGAACATGAACATGAGCCGGCTGCAGTGTGCGCTTGCAGCCCAGAAAGCAACCGTATCCTGGGCTGCATCCAAAGCAGCGTGACCAGCAGGGCCAAGGAGCTGATCCTGCCCCTCTGCTCTGCTCTCGGGAGACCTCACCTGGAGCATTGTGTGCAGTTCTGGTGTCCTCAACATCAAAAGGACATGGAACTGTGGGAACAAGTGCAGAGGAGGCCACGAGGATGATCAGGGACTGGAGCATTTCCCATATGAAGACAGGCTGAGAGAGTTGGGGCTGTTCAGCCTGGGGAAGAGAAGGCTGCGTGGAGATCTCCTAGCAGCCTTCCAGTATCTGAAGGGGGCCTATAGGGATGCTGGGGAGGGACTCTTCCTTAGGGACTGTAGTGACAGGACAAGGGGTAACAGGTTCAGACTGAAACAGGGGGGGTTTAGATAGGATCTAAGGAAGAAATTCTTTGCTGTGAGGGTGGTGAGGCACTGGAATGGGTTGGCCAGGGAGGTTGTGAGTGCTCCATCCCTGGCAGTGTTCAAGGCCAGGTTGGATGAAGCCTTGGGTGCCATGGTTTTGTGTGAGGTGTCCCTGCTTATGGCAGGGGGGTTGGAACTGGATGATGTTAAGGTCCTTTCCAGCCCTGACTATTCTATGAATCTATGATTCTGTGTATTAAAAGTATGGCTTTCTCATTGTAAACAGCTCCAGGCAGCATGTGAAGTTAGAGAGAAACAGACCATTCATCCTGCCCAGCTCTCATTTC
This sequence comes from Agapornis roseicollis, assembly GCA_002631895.1. Classification (NCBI taxonomy): domain Eukaryota; kingdom Metazoa; phylum Chordata; class Aves; order Psittaciformes; family Psittacidae; genus Agapornis; species Agapornis roseicollis. The sequence continues at coordinate 10,993 of NDXB01004620.1, forward strand.
AGGTTGTCTGTGATAAGAACTGATTGAAATGAAGAGTGTAATTCCTGAAATGATGTAATTTGTTTGTATGTAATGCGTTAATAGGCTCGGAATGTCAAATCTGCATATGGCGATCACTTTTCATCCTGTTCAAATTCAAGTGTGTATAACAGTTGGAAGTAACTCACTAGGTTTAAATCAGTCTACATGGTCAAGGCCTTATTTTTTTAGCTTCATCCAAGGCTAATAGTAACAAAGTGTGGTATTGTATTATGGCTGTTTGGTACTATCTGAAATTATTTGTAGGGCACTCACAACTCTTAAAATGAAGCAAAACTTACCAGGTTCAGCTTTTGAGTCAAAAACTGAACATACACAAAGACTGAACTTCCTTCTCATGTCTCAGGTGAGACCTGTTGTGTACTGAAGGTGATGTGAAGGAATCCTGTTTTGCTGCTGAAACCACTTAGAGGCTTTCTACTTGAAGGTTAGTAATGTATATTTTTTAATACAGAAACCTAATTTCAGAAGATATTTGTTTGCTTTGTGCAGTCCTAGGATTCCTGTAATGATGATAGTAAATGGCTCATGAAATAAAGGGACTGTTACACAGCTGTAGGTGATGGTGTTCGGGGAGATTTTGGTGCCTCCTTGTAGCTGAACAGGTTTCATCCTAATGCAGCCCATTGACAACCCATTGACACGCTTGCTCATGAGACTTTCTCTTTCACTACTTGCAAGCACATTCTATTTTATTTATATGGAAATGTTCTGACTCGTTTGAAAATCAGATGGACATCACATAGAACCTGTGTTTCCCCATCTGTATGTTCGTGACTAGAATACCTCTTCTTTATCCAGAGTCTGCTGAGTAAAACTATGAACAACATTTCTGTCACCCCCTTGAAGACGATAAACCCATGAATAATTCAGCATAGGAGAGTGCCTGGCTCTTCTCTGTAGGTTCATAATAGGTCACAAGTGACTAAGCTCAGAAAAGGATGTGTCCTCAGTATAATTAGTCTTGCTTTAACAGTACTAAATTAGCATTTCTGGTTTATTATACCTCAAAGCTAAAATGGTTATTAGGTTATAGAACAAGCAAATGATTGCTAAATGCCCTGGGCAGATTACTCAATAGCTTCTCACTGTCACTTTATTAACTACATTTTACACCACCAGAAAACCTTAAGCAGGGAAAATTGGTAAAAAGGCAAACATTACCTTAAAAATAAAGAAGAAGGCCGCAGATATAAGAAAGAAAAGCAGTGTTAAGGATCTGTCTAAGTTTCAAGCTTGTGTGTCTGGGCATGTCCTTATGTGGCGCGAGCATAACGTATCAGCCGTTGTTGCGATGTCGTAACTGTTGAAACTGCACATGTAAGATTGCTTTTCTCTTACAAGATGATAAGAAAGATAAAATTTGAACATTTAGCTTGAATGGAGCTTGAAAAATTGTAAACATATCCCCATTCTGAGGCTCAGTGCTGCTCCAAAAGAAGTCCTTTCAATTGCAGTAAGCTGATTCTGTAGACACCCAAGGTGAGGCCAACCAAGGGACTATTTTCTTGGACCAATTTCACAGCTCAATTAGCCTCTCTAACCTTGCTTAGAAATTTTAGAAGGAGATTTTGCTGCTTGATTAGCTCTTCCTAATCCTACCTTCCAAGTATAGAGCCCTGTACAGAAGTGCCTTCTTGGCTGGCATCACTACATGCAGGCTTTTAGGAGCCTTCCTGGAGCTCCATCATCAGGACCCTTATGATAGTGGCCCAGAGGATTATTTTACAGGTGGGTGCCACAGAAAAAGGGACTCAGTCAGGGATCAATGTGATCAGACCAAAGCCATTTATTCCAAAGCATCTACCCTTTTTATACTGTTGTCTGCATCTGCTTACCTGCATCTGCTTACTGTATTATAATCAGATACATATACAATAGCTCACTGTATTAATTCAATATTTTGCTGGATTAAATTGGATACTTGGTGTATTATACTTAGATACATATACAATAACTTGCTGTATTAGTGAATACATAATCAGTAACTTGCTGTATTAAGATTGGATACATATACAATGAAGCACAGAGCAACTAGTATACAGTTGGTTAAATTAAGCGCATGGGAACCTAGCCTTTAAAACTTGCTAACAGTTCACTATTGTGTCTTAGCATATTCAAGTTTCTTCTCATCTTGCTTTCACTGTTACTTTTGCGTCTTTACCCAGGGCTTTTTTCATCCTCTATTCATGTAGACCTCCAACCTAGGCACTTGCTGACTTGGGAACGTGGCCATTCTTTGCTAAAAATCCATCCCCAGGTGGGTTTTACCAATCTGGTTTATACTGTAGGTGTGTTAGAGTAACTGTGTGGCCCAATAGCATGTCTGGGGAAAGAGGAGAATGAGCAGGAGTCCTTAGAAGTGAAGTCACATCCAAAGCAATCACATTGGGAAGTTAGAGTCTATGTCAATTCGGAACAGAGCCTTTTGGCTGGAACACTTCCAGGTACCTCTCCTGGGCATTTAAGCAGCCCTCAAGCTCCTCCCTTACATTCCCTCTGCTGTTTCTTTCCTTCTTCCAGCATTAACAGCAGTGTCTTCATGTGAAGGATACAGGTGGGACAGGCTGGCTCAAGTGCAAAAGTGAGCAATAGCGCCTGAAAAGAGCCCAGCACCAGTCTGTCACATAGATGGAAAGGACCTGCAGTATCAACTGCAATGCACCGATCTGAGTTTTGGGGTTCATTTGCCTAGCCATCTGATGCTTTGTCCTTGGTCAGACTAGATTTTGTGATTGTTCCTGCCGATCGGGATTAAGAGGTACTAAAGACTGATGGGTATGGGTGAAATTTTATCTTAAACACCAAGAGTAAGAAACTCCACTTTTGTTGAAGTTTGTACCGCACCTCTGTGAAAGTGCACAGATGCATTTTTCATGTATGCATTCTTATAAATTAGGCACACAAATATAAACCACAAAAACAAAGACACGGAAGTGTATCTTAATCATGGGATAAGGTTATACCAGAAAAGCAGTTCCTACATTCATATCTGAACCTTTGGGAAAGGTCGGACTTGATGTTCTTAAAAGTCTTTTCCAACCTAGCTCATCATATGATTCTACGATTCTGTGTTATTTCATGCTTAATATTTTAAAGATACCTCAGTAACTTCTCTATACTTGAGGGCTCAGAAAAAGGATAAGGTCAGCAGAACAGGTTTCATTCTGAGTTTCCCAACCGTGTTGGGATGAATCTCTAATACCAGTAATAGACACACTGAACATTTTATGACATGGAGCGATCAATTACCACACAAAAGGAGCTACTTTATGACATTTTAGAGCTCTAAATAGACACAGAAGTCTACCTGAAGTATGAAGTATCTCAGAATAAATGCATAGATTATACACATTGGGGTGCTTTTTTATTTCCTAAGGGGTTTTATTAATAGGCATCAGCTTTCAGTCAAAGGGCCTGAGAAAAGCCTTGCACTTTTAGCTGCTGCTGAAATCAATAAGCTCCTGTGAAAGAATGAGTAGCAGAAAGCTGAACCCATAAGAAGCTGGTAGCAAAACAATCAGGAAGAGCTTTCTATCAATGCAAAGGACTGTCCTGGGTTGAGCAGTAGCAGTCATTTTTAATTCTTCATAGTAGCTGGTGCAGCTGTGTTTTGACTCAACCTGGGAACAAAACTGATAACACTGAAGTATTTAGTTGTCGCTAAGTAATGTTTATTCTGACCAAGGACTTTGTGAGTCTCATGCTCTGCCAAGGAGGAGGGGAGGCTGGGAGGAAGCAGGGACAGGACACCTGACCCAAACTGACCAAAGAGGTATTCCATACCATAGCACGTCATGCTCAGGATGTAGAACTGAGGGCACTTACCTGGAAGGGCGAGTGCTCTTGGGGTGGTTGGAGGAGGTATTTGGTCGGCGCTCGGTTGGGTTGGGGCATCATGAGTTATCTGTCGGTGGTTGGTGAGATGCTGTATTCTTTTCCCTTGTTATTTCCTTTATTATTATTATTATTGGTGGTAGCAGCAGTGATTTGTGTTATACCTTAGTTACTGAACTGTTCTTATCTCAACCTGTGGGAGTTGCATTCCTTCGATTCTCCTCCCCATCCCCCTGGAAGTAGGGAAGGTCAAGAAAGGGGGGGTTGAGTGAGTGAACGAGATGTGTGGCTGGGTTTAAACCACGACAAGGACAAATTCTCCATACGCAGGTAGTTCAGGCTTTATACATATGAAAAACATATCAGATAAAGTATGTTTAAACAGCACTTTTGTTGCCTTGAAGCACTGCACATCTCATGAAACCAAGTCTTCAGCTGGGCTTAAGCAGCATCACATCATTTTTGTTACTGTGTGTAAACCAGTTATTAATTTTCTTAACCGTTCACACCAAACACATTGTTCCAGTTGCGACAATTAGGTCAGAATTCTTCTAATTGTTCAAAGAAACTTCTGTCTATAAACTAGTGAGAAATGAATCCAGTTTGGATATTTAGTTGAAAACTCTGTGGTAAAATGTGCTCTGCTAACCATCCCATCAGGCAGAGGTGATGGCAGCATTGCATTTACTCTCTCTGTGACAGCTGGAAGATAATGACCTGCACAGATTTATGAATAGAAGTGTATTAAGGTGATTTATCAGTAAAGCTCTGAGAAAGAGTAAGGTTGGGGAAGGGTTGTGTTTGGGTTTTGGGCTCCTCTTTAGTATATTATTCGCCTGTATTCTGCAGTTCCAAAGTGAAGGGCAGATGCTGCCTAGGATAATTTTCTTAGCATGATGGCATTTTCTGCCTGTGAGATCAGGTACTGAGAGCCTAGGAAAAATTCATAAAAAAGCCCCCAAATAGAAACCAAGTATACACAAAGAGGAGTAATTTGAACAGGGCTGCTATGAGGCAAAATCTATTGAAGAACTAAATTTCAATATCCATTACAAAGGCACCAGGGGATTGCTTTAAGCTGAAAGAGGGTAGATTTAGATTAGACATCACAAAGAAGCTCTTCCCTGTGAGGGTGGTGAGGCACTGGCACAGGGTGCCCAGAGAAGCTGTGGCTGCCCCATCCCTGGCAGTGCTCAAGGCCAGGTTGGATGGGGCTTGGAGCAACCTGGTCTAGTGGAAGGAAGCAACCTGTCCATGGCAGGGGGCTGGAACTGTATGAGCTGTAAGGTCCCTTCCAACCCAAACCAGACTTGGATTCCGTGATTAATTTCCATCACCGCAACAGAGCTGCTTTGGAAAAACATCAAAAGGTTATGACTGTCTGCATGCCAGGGCCCCATGCTGATATTCTCCATCAGATCCCCACCTTCTTACCAAAGGGCTGTTGGAAGGGCTGTTGGAGGTTTAGGTAACCTAACCTAACCTAACCCGCACTCTGTTAGGTTAGCCTGGGATTGAACAAAAGGTATTAAGAAAAAATAGCTGACTGCAGCTTGGGTGACATTAGGCAGTGTAATTGCCAGTGTTGATTGAGTTTCCATACTGTGCCCGATAAAGTTCTAGCAGACTGAAGCTTGGCAAATCTGTGGACACAGCAGGTTGCTTATTGGTATAGAACAGCCATGTGCATATTATCTAATAGAAATGAGGGTGTAGAAGCATCACATTTATATTGCATCTGATCCTTCCAGGGCTGCAAAACATTTATGGCTGTGGACAGTGAATAAATGTGATGACAAACAAGCCAGGAATAGATTTGGATGATAACAAATTAGAAAGAATGCATGCGCAATAAGTTATTCCCCTCTTGAAGCACCCTGAAATATGCACAGATAAAATGTCAGGGTTAAATTAAAGCTTTAGTGATGAATATGGTTCAGGAGCAAAACTCCATTTTGAGTGGGTGTCCAGAAAACCAGAATCTGACCCCACTTAAAAAGTGGATCTGTGATTTTTATATTGGGACTGATCTAGAGATATTTCTCTTGATAAGAGAGTCCTGAAGTGAACAAGGATATTAAGAACAGTGCAATATGCCAAGAAAGATAAGTTGTACAGTATTAGTTGTAGGTTTCCATGGCAATAGCACACTGAAGCTCTGTGATTTACCAGCACTGAAGCTGACAACAATGACAAAGAGAAACCTGTCTTTCTCACTGCTCACCTAAGGAAAACTGTTTTGAGGTCTCTGTGCTAAGCATATGTAGCGTGAGCTTTGCTTGACAGGTCACAATAAATCTTCTGCAAAGGTTATACACTTCTGGATATCATTCAGGATGGCATATTCCTTAGAATCCTTGAGAAGTGCTCATATTAATGTGAAAAGCCAAGATTTTATGACCTAAATCATATTTTAAAGCATGCGATAACTATTTACCCAGTGGTTGCTAGGGCAGAAATTCCAGTTTCTATTTACAATCAGAGCTTTGTGAGGAATGCATATATCTGAAAGGGTTTTTTGGTTGTTTTTCTGTTTTGTTTTTCTTTTAATTATTGATTGAGATTGCAGTCGAATTGAGTGATTTACATGGCAGTTAGTGAAGACAAAAAAGAAGATCGAAAGGAGAGGGAAGAGATTCAATTTGGATATACCTTAGGGTCCAAATGAAGTTCACTAAGGTTTTGGTGCTTTTTAAAGACTTGAAAGCCAGCAAACATAGCAGATGTAGACCAGCAAAGTAAGTTTCAAGGACCAGTTGAACAGAGCCTCGGGTGACATGGTCTAGTGTGAGGTGATGCTGTCCATGGCAGGGGGGTTGGAACTGGAAGATATTAAGTTCCTTTCCAACCCAAACCAGTCTGTGATTCAATGATTCTATGATTCCAAGGGGTTTCCCCCAGTTAGAACTGTAAGCTATAAGAAGATGGCCAATTTGACTTTCAGAATTTTTACTGCTTTGGCCTCATAGTGAAATTCAACTTCCTTGTGAGCAATATTGAAACATTGCTTGAATTTGGCAAAACCACAAAACCCCTCTTTGTCGCTGTGATTTCAAACTGCTATAAAACAACCGACCAAATCAGATTGAATATAGAAGAGAAAAAAAAGGTAGGTGATGCTTAACCATCCTATTCCGAGTGAAAATTCTGCTTGGTCAACAGGGTTTTCAGTTTCCCGTGTTTCATATTGTCTGGTCTCTCCCTATACCACAGCAGTGGTGTCATTTATTAATATTGTTTATGGAATAAATATTTACATCCTGAATTCAGTTTTGTTGCCTTTAGGAAAAAATATCTGTCTCAGCAAGGGCATTGGGTGGTTATTACAAAACACAGAAGAGCAGTATTATTGTGGTGCTTTTTGCCATAAAGTGTTCTGATTTCTACAGAGCGAAGATATATAAAGGTGGACGTAATTATAATTGTCACTATTATTGCAACTATAAATTTTTCTAGGAAGCAACTTTACAGCTCTGGACAAGTCTTAAAGCAAACATAATCCACCAAGCACTTAACAATTGACCAACTTACCAGTGATGCTGAGCTCTGTCATGAAAAGCTTTTCACATGGGCTAAGACAGATCTAATGGGCAAAAGATCTACTGGGCAAGGGATCAAGCTCACTCCTCAGTTCACTGACAGAGCTGTCAAAGCTGCCAATCCAAAGCAAGAAGCAATGGATCACTGGCTGTGAGTGTTGACAGCATGATATTTCATTCTGAAGGAAAGTTTGTCAGTCTGTTAATTATGCTGATGGCTTGTCTGTAGTCATATTAGTGCTCACTTAATATTGAAATATCAGGTTCCAGCCACTTGATTTGACTGATTTCAATGGCTGTGATAGGAAATAAGGTCTATTTACTATTGCATAACGTTTTGAGCTTCCTGTTTCAAAGAGGAATATAACACCAAGGCTCACTTACAGTCTATAGAAACTGGGTATTGAGTTATTATGAAAAGAAATTACAGTTATTAAGGATCGGTTAACTAAAATTTAGCATGCCACTGTACCTTTTCCATTGCTCTTATATGACTACAGTGATAACCATTCTTCAGCATCCTGTTTGTTTGTTTTTTAATGAAGAACTAAGGAATTCTGCTCAAAGCACTCATACACTTCCTGAAATGTGATCCTATGTATTTCTAGCACTGGGCTATTAATGTAAGATCCTTTCGAAATCGTCGGGGTTTTATTTAAGCAACGTGAACATGAGGACGCAATATTCAGCTTCAGGCCGACATGCACAAGATGCTACATTTAGATTTTAAGCACGAAAACTGCAGGTTTAGAAAATGGGATTTCCTAGAAAGGAAAACACTCTGCTTGAGCTTCAACCTGCCTCCTGAATGTCCGTGTTACAGGCAACAGTTTTTGTTTGTAGGTAGCATTATCAGAAGCTGCTTTAGAAAAGCAGCATTTATTTCTCGAGTGAAACAGAACAGGTTTTCATTGATGCAACTTTGTGAGACAGGGATCTCTCTGTAATACATGACCTTTTTTTTTCCTAGACAGAAAGAAAAAAGCCTGCCTGGCCTGCACCAGATTGTTTATGTTCTTGAGTGGCAAAGTAAAATGACATCTGGCAAGAGTTGTGCAAAACTGGGTGATCTTGTGCCTCAGAAACACGTGATTCAAGTGGGAAAGTGAGGAGTGAGGGGTTTGTGTGAGGCGTGAGTTTTCAGATGAAATATAAAAGAACCAGACTGCTTGCATTCATTAAGGAGCTCATCGTGCTTTTCACAGGACAGAAATTCTTTCTCCAAACTGTCGTGTAAGTCCGTTACATCAAACACTGCATCTTAATTATTGAATTACTGGTTGATGATCGAATTACTGCCTGATAATGTGCATGCCCTCCTACGCTGACACGGTACACACCATTTTGTGTTATAGCTTCTTGCTAAGTGTTGTTAAACAGTCACCATGTTGCATTCCTGTAAATACACAGATCCCAAGATGTGTAAATTCTACTGGCATTCCATAAGAGGGAAAACTGGTACATAAATCTGAGTTACTGAACTCTATTATTCTGACGGGAATAAAGCAGCAAAACATTGAGCAAATATAAATGTGTGGAGGGCTCAGAGTTGCCCACAGAAGGTACAAGGTGCTGTTGAGACAAAAGCATTTTGTTATTTTTAGCAGCATTATTCTGATGGTAATGAAAAAAAAAAAAAAAAACAAAAAAAAAAAAAAAAAAAAAAAAAAAAACCAAAAAACAA
>NDXB01004621.1:0-29472 GCA_002631895.1 Agapornis roseicollis
TAGGCTGGTGAGGCACTGGAATGGGTTGCCCAGGGAGGTTGTGAGTGCTCCATCCCTGGCAGTTTTTAAGGCCAGGTTGGATGAAGCCTTGGGTGCCATGGTTTAGTGTGAGGTGTCCCTGCCCATGGCAGGAGGGTTGGAACTAGATGATCTTAAAGTCCTTTCCAACCATAACTATTCTATAGTTCTATGATTCTATGATTCTAAAATTTCATTGTAACCAACGGGAAAGCAATCAATGGAAATTACATCAAGTCTTCTTGTGAAGAAGAGATCTTACGGCTGTCCAGATGAATTATTTCTAGGGCTCTATTGACCAAGAGCTAACTTACTAAGAACTAAAGTTACCAAGAATCTAAATAACTGTTCATAAGACATAAATAAGCTACCTTCAAGAAAGCAGCTGTTCAAACTATGAAATTATTGCTTCCATCTCACATATTTCAAACTTAGGTCAATCTGTAATACCCAAAGTAATAAACAGAAGAAAAATATTACCTGAACACTGAAGCTGAGAAAGAATCTGTCCTCCTTCAAAATGGTGATTTGTCATCTTTAAATTAGGTTTGATGCAGCGAATAAAGCTAGACCCCTATTACCAAAACAAGAGTTTAGCAGAAACTACACATTTTAAACCTTTTTATATAACAATTCATCATTTAAGAATTATTGAGGGTCAGGGGGGATACAAAATAATAGTATTTTAATAGGGAATTGCTGACATTCTTTATCTCTCATGTATCAGTTTTGCGCTCTAGCACTGGTCTTGATATAACTGATCTCAGTGCTCAAGCAATTAATTGGACCCTCAATTTTACAGTTTTCACTCAACTGTTCTTGTAACATTAACACAATCTAATTCAATTTAGCAGTCTAGATTCCACTACCCTCATTACCTTCTACAGGCACAAAACCTAAATGCCTCAGTCTTCCCGAGTTCACATTAGTGAACATCCTACCAGCCCTCTGAGACACTGGAATCATGCCAAGTGATTTTGACTTTCCTTTCTCCTAATTTTTACCTTTTTATAATTTCTTTTGGCACGGCTTCTCTCTCCCTTCATGTTGTTCTAGTCTGTTCCTCTTTTAGCACCATGTGTGCTACCTCTACAGTTTTGACCACTGCTTTGTCTGATCATTTCACATTCATTAAGGATGACATTTTTGTAAAACACCACCCAATTATTCAGATTTTTTTTGCAATAGGTGGCTGTTAATGGTAACTTATATACTAAAACTAAATTGGCACTTAGAAAACATAATGTTACTCCTGGATTGCAGTGTCTCCTCTCTTTTTCCATCTTTCAGTTGAGAGACAGCACTTGCCGAGGGAGCGATACACCCTCAGTCTCAGGTTAGCTAAATTCAGAGTACAGCAAGCCTGGCCACACACTTTTTTTCCTGGACTGGGTCTCAGTTACAGAGTGTTCTGTGTTAAAGAGATCATCTTTCTTTCAGACCAGCCTCATGAGTACAGTAAAATCTTAGTTTCAACTACATTCCAGCACCTGTCTCCTTCATTTCCCACGTTTCCAACTAAATTAGCAAATACTCGTTATGGGAATCTGTTTTTTTGACCATATGTGCGTTTACAACCTATCACAAAAGTGAAATGAAACACTTTGTTTTTAATGTCTTTACTGAATCTGAAAACAATTAATAGTAAATTATCATTGCCTTATTCTACATAATATCTCTAAATCTTCTGCAAATTAGTTAGGCATCAGTGATAAGCAGTGAATGGAAGGAAGTAAAAGTGACAAAAAAGGAGTCTGCAGCCCACACAGATTCATATTGTTTACACAAATTGTGTAACTTTCATTCTACAGCTTTTTTAAAATGGGAAAGGGAGAATGGGTGAAGAGGGGAAAGGGGAAGGGAAGAGGGATAAGCAACTCAATAAACATCACCAGCACAGGAAGATGATTCAGAAGTGCCATATAACATCAAACGCTAAAGCAACTACTTATCACATTTATTGTAAGCCATGCTGTTTAGATAATCTATTACGACATATTTCAGAAAATTATTAGCCTGTATCTGCATATATACTTACAGTACTGTGAAGCTTCTCAAGAAGCAAATTTAACTGTGTCTGTAAAAGAAAATAGGTATTTCAAGAGGCTTACTACAACAATTACAGAAACATGCACACAGAACAGTGGTACAGCATTACTGCATGCATGTTCATTGTTAGTATATCAGACAGAATTGATAAACATTCACAGATTTTAACAGACAAAATCATGCAAGAGTACGTGAATGGTCTTGCGGGAATTGATTGTGTTTTAACTGTGCAATGATACTGTATGGACTACTTACTTACTACAGCATAGTTATAAAAAAAGTGCAAGCCCATGTGGGAAATTAAAGGAAATAATGCCTATACAATTATAAAGAAAATGAGACTGATCAGCAATAATTAAAAGAAAAACAGACTGAAAACTTATTGAAGCCCAAATTTAATCTATAACAAGCATATATTTGTATGTTAAGTAATTAACATAAAAAGCAGGTACGTTCAGATTTTTCTTGGGTTTTTTTGAAGCTAAGTCAACATTTATGTTAATGAACCTGCATAATATATTTTTAATTCCAAACTTCCACATTTTTAACGCTGTTGATGACAATAGCTTATAATTCTAAAATCACATTTGCCAAAGCTTCATTTAAATGTAAGATCACGATAAAAGACGACAGTCATATAATTATTTGGGGGCAAGTCCACAGGATTTCCAGCAACTTAATACTACCAGGGAAAACAAGCTACAGTTACTACTGAACGTAACTGTTAGGGACTTAAAATATTCCAGAACCATGTCAGGAAAACATCTATACTTTTACTTTACAGATGTGTCTGCTTCACCCCATTGATTAGTGCTGTGCCAGCCTTTCTAGTTTACCAGCAAGCTTTAAATATATATAGACTGAAGTAAGAAAATTCTGTATGTCCTAACATATTCCTCATTTTCCATACTGGAACCAAAATTGAAAGGATCTGACTTTTGACTGATATTTTTAACCAGATCTTTCAATTACCTTGAATCCAAGAAACCAGATTTGTATGGGCAATATGCGTCACCTACAGCTGCCAGTCATCCTTCCAGCAGATAAAATTGGTTTATTTAAAGTATCATGGTTAGAAAAAGAGGAATGCCACAAGAGGCATGACAAACACTAATAACCTCCTGCTCAGTTCTCACTTACACATACTATTTATATTTCTACTTAAATATAATCTTCATTTTCTTGAATTACAAATACTTAATTTTGAAAGGGACAGCCTGATTTCCATCAAAAAAAAAAAAAAGGTATTTCTGCTAGAGGCAAAATACCCCTTCCTTATACTCTGTGATTTGACAAGAAATAAACCAGAGTCATTCTTAGGTAAATTTCACTAATGAAATGATCATATGAATAAAACATTCTGCTAAAACTAATGCTCTTTGAATTATCAAGATTTAATCCATCATTACCATAGTAAGATAAAATCATCCCAAAGATTCTTGAGTAATCTGATTAACTAATTAATCATTATTCCCTCAAATGATTCATAAGAATTTTAATTAGTTATAAGGAAGGGATGTGTGAAGGATTTCATAAAGAGAAGTCTCTGCAACGTCACCTAATAATTTATGTAATTAGAAGAATTTGAGACAGACTGACATAGTGGTAAACAAAAATTCTTATTCTTAAAGGGATGAAATTTCTAATAAGGTAACAGAACTCATTTTGATTTCATCTGAAGTGAAATAGTGAAATTTTCAAGGCTATTAGTGTTCATCAGCAGCACATGTTGTGTCTGGGAAGGTAACACTAAATGAATTACTGGAAGTAACACATACATTCAAAATGCCATGAAACTTGAAAACATTGAGAGAATTATAGATTGATGGGCCAGATCCAAAGAGGACTTCAGTCATGTTCGAAGTGAAGAGGTGAACATCCAAAGTCCAAAAGGCAATCCAAAAAGTTCCCCACTCACTTGCTGCTTTACTTAAAAAACGTCTCCCTTTTCATTTCAGCCCTCCTTGGACTATGGTATCATTCACATGTCTACATCTACTGGATGTGAGGTGCTAAATCCAAGAGGAACAGTAAATTCAGATGTAAGAAAGTGGAAACAATGTCAAAGAAACCACAATTGGTTTAATTTTGAAAATTCAGTAATAAAAAAAAACAACGGATCCTAGCTTCACCCACAAAAGACTCATTGTCAGGGTTCGCTCAGGAGATGGCTATCTTTATGTAATTCCATTTTCAGTCTGCATTCTGATCGCATATTTTATATTAAACCAACTGCTACAGTCTAATTCTACAAACACTATATAATAAAAAGGAGGATGAAATAATCATCAGAGCAAAACTCAAGAGAGTATGCTGTCCAATTCCCAGTTAAATACTGAAACCCACTACAAGTCAGGCTCTGCCTCTGGCTCCTGCTATTCCTGGCCCCATGAAAATTTTACTTCTAGCTACATAGCAACCCATCTGCAGAAGAATCTAAAGAGAATTCTCTTTGACAGAGTGACCAATAACTTGGTGCTACAGGAAATACAATAGACATAAAACACTGAATAAAGTACAGACTTTAAGCAGAATACTGTTTCTATGCAAAAAGCAAGCGCTGCTATCATATACTTCCCATTCTTCAACCCCTGCATTATTAAAAAACAGTTCTAAACAGCAACCACAACATACAATTATGCAAGTAGGAATTTTTCTTGCCATCCTGATTCAGCAGTTAACCTTGACATGGAGCAGAAATGCAGAAATGCTCCTCTGTATGCATACATGTATATGTATACATAGTGAGTAGTGCCCTACTTCAGAGGAAATTTTGGATTGTCTAAGATGTGCTCTCCCCACAGACTGCACGAGAAGTCTAGCAAGGAACATGATGCAGGGTTTTAGGTGCCCTAGGTAAGGTAGCATACCAAAAATGGTGCAGTATTTGACTTGAAAGGATACAAATCCTTCATTGGATCTGGCCCAGATGTGTTGAGAAGAGCTCTTGCTGAAATCGCAGCAGCTCTACCAACAGTAAATCCATGAGACTGAAAAATTTACCTGCAGCCCATGCTTGTGCCTGCTTTTCATCTCTTAATTCCCCTATAGTTCTCTTTCTAGCCATCCTGAGCTGGAATAGTCCAGCTAAAATAAAACTGCTGAATGAGAAAATGATGCAGAAAACATTTGGAGAAGACAAGGTTTGAAGGTCAGCTTTCCAACAAGCAGAAGAAAGGAGAAAATGAGGAGAAGCATCAGATTCAGGTATTGAGAAAGGAAACATTCAGCACAATGAACATCCTTCTGTGAAAGCCATGACTACCTTTATGCTTACAAGAGGAAAAACAGTAGTTAGATTAGGTACTGAATTTTGAGAATGGCAAACTGTAGCAAATCAATATATCTTCTAGAATGCACAATTAAGAGAGGAAGGAAGAATACCTTTTCTCGCATTTAGAACTGCTTAAAGTCCACATCTAAATTTAGATCTCAAGATTTGAGATATTCCTTGTGGATTCACAAAATTCTCACTGAAAAACTACTGTACAATCTTTGTAAGGACTATTATGAAACATCTTTCTGATAGAAATGCATAGCATGTAGCTCGAACATATTGGTTTCTTATAATTCAATAGAAAAAAAAACATGTTTTAACAGAATTTTCTTTATCTGAATCTCAAGTTACCACTAGTTTTCCCAACCTCAGGTTCTGCTTATGTCAGTTAACTTAAAACTAGCAAATACTACAAGAAGATAGTATCATTTGCTATACTCTTACCTTGAATTTGTTTCCTACACTGATGAAACTAAGCTTCCCAGCTTTTTGTTTGGGATCCTTGTTGTTGTTAGTGTTAGATTCAAACAGCTGTCGAACAAACTTATCCTTGGATTCACATATAAGAGATTCAAGGGACATGTGCAAGGCATCGTTGTTTTTTTCCACAAATTGCGTCTGAAAAGACAACCCAAGAAATAACAGCACATTTGCTTCATTGCCCCAGTTATTTAAGTTTTAAAGAAAACTAAAAGAAACTAGTTACATACATAATTCAAAAATCAGCAAGAATATGTGGGGCAAGTAGTCACACATTAGTTCAAACAACTTTTCAACTGGACACACAAGACACTAATGGCAGAGAGAGAATACATATTCTTAAATTTAAAGGATGTTGTTGGAATCATGAAACCCAAGGTAAGGTTTAGTGCCTTTCAAGACATGAGTTGTGTTTCTGACAAAGATTATCCTCCTTGTTTCCATTTCCAGCACTCAGCACATCACTGCTTGGGAGTTATGAGAAGCTTGATTCTTCACTGTTTGTAATATCACTTAAGATCTGTTGTGAAATGCACAATTTAATTGGTGCATTTACACAATTTAGAAAGTGAAATGAAAAATGGATGTTTTAGTGGTACTATGATTATTTAAGAACAGTTTATTTAACAAAAGATATTGTCTTTTCCTACAAACCTTACCTCTCATGTTTACTTTGAATTGGCCTACCTAATTTTAAAAGTTAGAAACAATGTTACACAGACATTCTGAGATCAAGACATTAGTATGCAATTCCACACTAACAGAATTCTCACTAGCTTTTAGAGCAACTTCAGTAGTTACTTTGGTAGTTATGAACAGAAGAGGGCAAGGTTAATTAGAACAAAATATGAATTTGTCAGGTATCACATGAAAGGATTTAACAGGGATGAGAATCAAAAAACACAGGCCTCCAAAATTTCCTTGTACTATGAAAACACCAGATCAGACTCTAAATGCAGCCAGCTGAGTGTCCCCACCACAAATCAGATTCTAAGAATTGCCTCAAATACATTGAGAAACAGAAACAAATAACAGGTGAGGTACAAGGCAGCTATAGTCCAAACGTTTCAAGGCCCAGGCTAACAAAGCTCCTCTGGGGAAGGGAATAAATTAAGTAAAGCATATTAGCACAGCTTCTCAACCAAAGCTACTTCATATCTGGTTCACTCTGACAGCACAGCTTATGTGCTCGTATCTGGCTTCTCTGTCCCTGAAGACACTCTAAAGTTTTATTAACATATTGTGATGAGCTACACAGTTAAATATAGAGCACCTGAAAAACTGTGTTCCAATTTTATTGATTATTTTGACACCAACTCACTGAGTGTCCTCAGAAAAATGAGGTAGGTAACACACAGACTTCAATGTTCTTATCTGTAAAATGACCTACAGGATGTGCCTACCTCTAACAGCACAGCAATCATTGTAATTCTTGGAGTGCTTTGAAGTACATATGAAGAAGTATGCATTTTTAAATGACAAAAAAACATCTTTGGAAATAGCTTTGCTCTTACGAACTGGCGTTACAGACCAGAACAACAAAACCACTATGGATCTTCTGTTTATCTAAAAACTGGGTTTTTTTTTAAAGTAAGAGTTTAGATATTGGCTTCAGGTGTTTCAACATTTTTGTATATATCTGTATTTTGAGAATGGCAACTTCAGGTACTTTGTCAGACTGTAATTTGAGAAGTTGAAAGAAACAGTCACTTCTGTCACATACTTACAAAATTAGCTTCAAATCGAAGACATATCAACTTTTGAATTTCTCTTCTGTGAAATGAAATTTTATTATTTAACAGAAAAATACAAAAATACTACAAAGCATAACAGAAATAGTAAACTTACTGTCTCATAGCATACTGCTCCTGCAAAATGCCGGATAATAAAGCCTTCATCATCTCTGATATTTCTGTGAACAGCCAATTTAGACTTTCTAGGAATCTGTGATTTAAAAGTTGAATTACAAAGAAGAATTACGTTGGAGATTGAAAGTTTATTCTTAAAACATCAACACGACTTTGCCAGGAGCACTAGGTTTTAAAAATGACATTTCCTGCAATACAATTATGTTGACCACTGATCTTCCCATCCAAGATACTCAAAAATCTGATTTCATTTTCATTCTCATTCACACCCTTAAGGTACCTCACATTCAAACGAGAAGCCACAAGAATTACTAACATTAGCTTTTGATTTTCTTTCTGCCTTTAACCAATGATTTCAACACCATTCATTTCACAGCTGATGAACAGCCTTGTCATATGAACAGGATTAGACAGAAGCTTAAAACATATGTTTACATGCTGTATTTTAAAAGACAACCACCTAGCAGATCATACAGATACAGACAAAAATGTTTCACTGAACAGCAATCTAGTTAAGCAAGACTAAGTGGGAATTTAATGAAAGAGAAATGAATGACAATTTTATTTAGCTCCTTTTACTTGCATTTTTTTTCAGCACAGAGTTTTGTATTTGTTTTTTCTTATTTTGCATTTCAACAGATATAATGTAAATTGCAATAATTTTATACTTACTCCACAATGTATGTTAAAGAATTAACAACAAAAAGGTTTTGCTTGTTTGTTCCTTATTTTCATTTCTGAAGTGCTAGCTAGACACTCCATGTAAGTCACTTATTCTCTAAAGCAAGCAATTTTTGAAAGGAACAACAAAACAGTTCATATTGGATATGAAATAATCTAAATTAAAATGTGGCTTTATTTCCTTTTCATGCATTACATGTTAATAAGCTCCAAGTATCAGTGAAGAATATGACTTTAGTTTCAGCAGGAAATAAGAATTGCTACTTCAGCAAGACTTAAGCCTTCAGAGAACTTTTTAACAAACTAGTAACTAAACTTGTCTTTAACAAAAGGATATGGATTGTGCAACCTGGTCTGGTATGAGATTTCTTAGGATTAACTTGGAAGTGTTACTCTCAACTGTTCCAAGAACTGTCTTATTAAAACAAGACAGACAGCAAAAATAAACCTACAGAGAGCCTGAAATGGTCCTTGTGTTTCTGGTGCACAACTGAAGTAAAATGTTGGTCGCTGGGTTGGGGAAGACGATTTTCTTCATCCAAAATATCCAGTACACCTATTAATTTTGCTTCAATCAAATCTATTAATAAAACAAAATATATTTACAAAAATTGAATATATAAATTCATAGCAGAACTGAACATTACAAATTTAAAATACTACTTATCCAATTCTGTATAAAGGTATCTAGAGAAAGCTGTGAATATAAAACACAGAAAGTAATTTCAAATTAATTCTACATATCTGAATTCTTGATTTAATCTATGTCCTATACATACCAAGTTCTAAGTCTAACACAAGCAACATTGGGGAAAAAAAAGATAAGGCATGGATTGTTTGGTTTTTACTCTTGGTCACAAGTTTAATTTAGTCATCTAACTCCCAAAAGGTGCCTAAATGTTTCTAATGGTTGTGTGGTATAACCATAGGTCATTATGTGGTAATTGGTTATTCCACATCCTAAAACAATATGCATGACAAGGCAAATACTTCCACTCACAACAAGATCCAGGAAGAAAAATTAAATGCATTTGTTTTAAGAAAAGATCAGACTTTAGCATACAGTAGTGGCTTCAGAACTTTTTACAAGTAACTTTTCACATACATATACAAAAGCCCTTGAAAGCTCACATAAAAATTCATGCTCTTGAAACTATTAGAGACAAGAATGTTGTGGCTTTTAAAACTTTTTTGTATTATCTATGCATCTGTTATTGTAGGAGGAATTTTTACTACCCAATTTTCTTCTGTGGAAAGGAAGAAATGACTAGCACTTGCACTGCCTGTGAACTCGCACCACAGACTGTAAACAGTATGAGGCTATATATAAAGCATAGAGACAGCCTCAATGCAAAGAATTTATACTCATAAAATCTGAATAACCTAATTTAGCTACAGAGATGACTACCATTCCATCAACACATTCTAACTTACTAATGACTGTTTCTAAGATTCGTCCACAGTGTTAAGCAATTTTTCATACCAATGTAATATCCTTCTCTTTTGTGGCTGCTTTTCACTGCTGTTACCAGCCTGGTCCAACATCTTAAACAAACGCATATTTACACATAAACCAACATGATCTTTCTCACTCACTTCAAAAGGCTGTAGAAGATACTTTTTTCTGAACTACACAAAAATGGAAGAAAAGGCATACATGTGGTTTAACTAAGCTGTAATTTATTAACTTTTAATAATAATTTATGCAATGAAGAAATGTGTCAAATCTGTGGTGGGGTGTTGTATGTTGGCTGGAATAGTAAAAAGGGTCATGACTGTGGCACTGCTACTTGTATTCTTAAGTAAGCTGCCCAAACCTTTCCTAGGGCAGGAAAAGGCAACAACTTGGCAATGAGCTCTACAACCTGAACCATTTTCCTCACTATGAGTCAGAAAGAGAATTTTTCTTCCTATAGTCCCCACGGAACAAGTCTTTTAACTGTAACATTTTTGGAAACGGGCTCAGGCCCGTATACACACTATTAAACCAATAGAAGAGATTAAGGTTTGTATTCACAGAAGCCACTTATTTTGTTGCTATGCTTTTGTTCCCTCCTCCAAATATCTTCCTGTTGCTTTTCCACAAGGCAGCTTGAGGTTTACTTGACAATAGTTATCTTTAGCTAAGTCACAGCGATTCTACAGTCCTAGCTGACAAGGCAAAAACTTCTTCAGCAGAGCTACAGAATGGTTTGGGTGGGAAGGGATCATACAATCGTATCATAGAACCGCAGAATAATGTGGGTTGGAAGAGACCTTTAAGTTCATCTAGTTCCAACCCCGGCTCCCATGGGCAGGTTCACCTTCCACTAGGCCAAGTTGCTCAAAGCCCCATCCTGGCCTCAGAAGAACATGACATTTTTCAACAGATGCTGAATTCTGTTACTCTCAATCCTCTGCTCAGTCAGGTCTTACTAGTTACTGTAAGTCAATTACTGTTAATTCAAAAAGCAAGATGAACTTTTGGTCCTAATACTCTAATCTGAAAAACACAAGTTGAATGCAGAGAAAAAAGGGGCGGGAAGCAACAACATCTAAGCCTCTGATACATCAGTCTGTGGAAACCTAAAACCAGCAGTAACATCTACAGGCTATGGATTTTGCTTTTTTCCCATTCACTCAAAAACATAGTGAGAATGGGATGGGATTTTTTTCTAAATTCATGCAATATTTTTCCCCAGACACCCTTACACCCTTCTTCATTTACCCTGTTATGGGGTTCCACTTAGTTTTGTAGGAAAACAGACAGGAAATTCACAAGTCCTAGCTGCAGTTAACACACGCTGTAGGACAACACGGCTCTATTACGAACCAGAACTAGAATGTTTATACAAAGCTGGAAGAATTCACCAGGTTGCAACAGTCATTATAAGCATCAAGTTACTAGTGCTATGTATATATTGCTTTTTCTGCTTGAAGCTTTTTTCCTCCATGACATTAATGAATGGCTTGACATTTCAAGAAGTACATACCTATACAGTCCTGATTATCTACATAGCGCACTTCATTAACCCCCAGGCCTTCTTTTTGGTAAAGCTCTTGCTCCTAAGAAAGGGAAAGAAAAAAAAAAAAAGTAGTTGAAAAGATAAAGCACCATTCAACATATGAATGCTTCATTTTAATGAATGGTAAAAAAGAAGAGGAAAAAAAGACTGTTGCTTTTAAAAGAGCTATATTCTTTTCTGACACAACTAGATGTCACACAGTAGGAAAGCTGTCAACTGATTTTTTTTATCTAAGCATAATGTGCAGTCATACTGAAAGCTGTGCTACTTTAGGCATCTCCCTACTTAAAAACTAAATCCTCAAATACAACATTAAATTTAACATACCTCTTTCAGAATCCTTTCATTAAAAAACTGCTGCAGTTTTTCATTACAGTAGTTAATACAGAATTGCTCAAAACTGTTGTGTTCAAAGTATTCTGAAAAACAGAAAATAAACTTGTATGATAAACCAGTGTTCCAAGAACTTATATTAAATAATAAATAAGAGAAGCTTCACAGTACTAATACTTGAAGATGTATTCAAATCCGTATCTGTTTTCTTTTAACAAAATAAAAGCTTTCACAGATTTTCAAGTTGTGAATAAAACAGATACAAAAATACTGCACCAGATCATATTTCTAAGACAAATAAAGAGTTTTATCTGGCAGCAAGCCAAAGCAAAATGCTACCATACAGTAAAACTGTATCAATACATCTTCACCCATCCATGCTACAACAGGCTGGCATAGCATACCATAGCTCTAGAGACCTGAAAACCAAATTTCCCTTGGTTCATTCCTTATGAACCACCTTAGCAGGGTGAGAGCACACCATACACATGCTCTGATCTGAAAACATGCCCCTAAAACCAGACAAAAGCTTTCCAGGAATGACCAATGCCCACCATTTTCTTGGACAAACCAGAAGCCCAAAGTCCAAATCTGTAACAGCACTATCAATTCTCCAGGAAACAGTATCTTAATCTGGAGACTTCATTTGCCTGTTAGTATCCACTGATCTTCTCAGGACTGAATGGGGAAAGAGCACATGCATACAATATCTTTCCTAATTCTACTAGCTAGCCACAGTTCCAAATTATTAGTCCTTCAAAATCTGTGTGTATATAGACATTACAGGAATCTGAAACCATTACAAAGATGCTTAGTTTCACACAAATGCTTGTTAGTGTTATTAGGTCACCAGGAGAAGCTCTAGACCTCATCTACTTTCTTGTATCTCTGGAAAGAAAGGCTTTAACTGCTCTCTTGACATTTTCTGAAGTCCTTGCAACTCATCCGCCCCACAACCACCAAAAAAAAGCACTCCCACACTCTCCACTGCAGAATTTTTCACTGAGTCTTTGCTGGCAATAAAAGACAACAAGAAATTATTTTTTTTTTTTTTATACTTACCAAAACCAGCTATATCTAGAACTCCAATGAAGAAAGAAGAAGTCTCAAATGGAAAACACTGGTTTACCCTATTCACTACATGGTCAAACAGATGACTATACACCGTTTTAGCCAAGGCATCACGAGCGTTGTTTGCTTGTTCCACTTTCAAGGGTACCCTAAAAACCAAAAATACAGATCTTATTTTTCAGAATTCCTTATTCTGAAATACTGAGTTTGGACCCTAAACTTAAAAAATGCCTTTTAAATTATTGTATATATATAAAAAAAAAAAAACAAATCACAAACAAAAAACAAACAAATGAATCCACCGCCACCAACAAAAACAAAAAGAGAAAACAAAACCTGAGCTGCAGGCTTAGGCAGGAAACAATCTGGCCAAGTTAGACTAAATATCCTACTTATAGACGTAAAAATAATGTTTCACTATCGTCAGCAGAGGTGAAATGCAAATGTTTTCATACTTGTTCATTAGATAATTAGAAACTATATTGACAATTGTCAGAGAAAGATATTTAAAATATATACAGCTCCATCTACAAAAATCACTTCAGCTATTTATTTCTGAGGTGCTTCGTTACAATAAAACCTATAGTTCAATTTTGCTCTGACATCTTTGTGCCTGCGCTTTCATAAGGGCTATAACTAAGGTTATAAGGCTGCAAGTTAATCACAAAGATGTTAAAAAACATAGATAAGGGAGTATGAAAGTTAGATGCAATTCCAAAATAAGGATTCTTTTTAAAGACTGGAAAAAGAGGCCTTTTAAGAGATGATAATTTATTCTCTCTCTCTTACTCATAAACCTTTATTCTGCATTTTGATTATTTATTACAAGTCTATATCCCAGTTTAGTAGTCAACAAAAAACAAGAAAAAAAAAAAAAAAAAAAACCAACCAACAAAACAAAAAAGAAAAACCCAGAAGGAGAGAAATTTATCAAAGAAGGCATCTGTAAGAATTGGAGAATGTCATCTTTCAGAAAATGNAAACAAAAGAGGGGAAAAAAAAAAAACACAACAAAAAACAAACCTACACACCAAACAACAAAAAACCCCACCACCCAACCCCCACAGGTTTTCTCACTTTTACCCTTCCAATTCTCTCCCCCATCCTGCTGGGGAGAAATAAGTGAGTGGGGCATAGCTGCCAGCTGGGGTTAAACCATGACAACAGCTTACTCATACTGCATCATTTCCTTCACTTCCCAAAATTCACAAGCACTAAACTAAGTCATATTTATTATTTCTTTATTTTTTCAAGGATGGTACTTCTGATACAGAAATGTGAGATTGATGGACTACTATTGTGACTTGTGTAAGTCAGGGACTCTGTTCACTAAAGGATGCCTGCAGCTACATTACGTTTGATAGTAATTAGCTTTAACATACAATCTTGTCTTCCACTAAGTATCTCCTGACTTATCTTAAGGTAATGAGTACTGACAGAAATCTTATCTTATAAATAGAAAGAAGGTACCTTTACATTCCATTCTGGTATATTTAAGAGATCAGAATACTAATTCCCACACGTCAGCTGCAGTCCTATTACATAATACAATACACTAAAATCATTCATGCTTTCCATTTACTTTTTTTTTTTCCTTAACACAGAAAACAGTCATACTTCTAGAGAATGTATTTATCAAACAGCCTTGTTCTTCAAGAATATCAAATTCTGCCATTATTAAGGAGGACTCCAGAGGCTGCACAAAACCTTACTGTTAAATTTCACAGTGTACAGCAGAAATTTATGGAAAGTAAATGTATCCCTGAAATGCACTTTGCACAGCTGAAGTACAGAATCACAAAATAATGCTGAAACTGCACTGGGCCAGGAAATACAGAACAGTCCTGTTACAGAAGTGATATTCAGAACAAGCAACTTCCTTCTCATGAACTTCCTCCCAACTCAGCTCCTCCTTTCCTGTGGTCTGCACACTAACAAAGAAATCTCTTTCCTCCTCCTGTTTCTTGTCTGACCAGGAAAAAAAATAGATTTTCCTTTCGCCATTTCCCCTTCTCCCTTCATCAGGTGCATGTAAGGAACAGGGAAGAAATTTTACTAAATTCTGAGCTATTTGGTAAGGTTGCAATAAAAACAAAACAAAAAACAAAACAAAACAAACAACAACAAAAAAACAAAACAAAACAAGAAAACAAAAAACAAACAAGCAAACCAAAAAAAAAACCCCAAACCCACCAAAAAATCCCCACAACTTGTTTGGTCGTCATACTAATTTTTTCAGCATGTTTTCCAGTAATCCAAGGAGTCTGAGGCCTCGGGGAAAGCATTCTCATAGGCTAGATTTATCCTGTGGACAATTCTGTGCAGTCCCCAAACATCTTCTAGAACACATAAACTGCAACTAAAATATGCACAATTTGCCTATGGTTGAGAGAAAGCAGGTGAAGCGATACCCATCAATTACTGTCTTCCAGTAGTTACTGCTTCACAAATAAAATGGCCTGGATGAAGTAACCGTACCTAGTGAAAGGCCTGCATAACTAAAGAATATAAGCAGCACACCTTTAATTTGAGAAAAACCTGTAGAAAAACCTTTTTTTTTTCTTTTTTTTTTAACAGAGTATTTTTGCAACAGAGGCTTTGGTATCACCATCCAAAAAACTGCATATTGGTAGAATATGTACTCCAAAAGGAGCTGGAAGATCTGGAATGATGTAAGTTAAATTTTGCACACTGTAAAATAACTTACTTTATGATGATGGAATCCTTTTGAAAGTCTTCTTGGAAATGGAGAAACTGAGCAAAACAGTAGTACAATGCATTTACAGTCTAAGAGATGTACTGGATTTTGAATACTAACACGTAATTTCTGTATGTAAACACACTTCACATAGGTGGCAAAAACATCAGCCAGCATTATGCTCTTTCTGGGAGACTGACAGGGACAGATAAACATAATGCAGCTGTCAAGTGTCCCTGGCAGTCCACTGCACATTAGTATCTAATAAAATTCAAAGAGATAGTATTTAACATCACCCTCCTACTGTTCCTTGTTGGCTCCATTGTGCCCAGCAGAACAAAGCCTTTGTTATACTCTAAGCACAGTGATTTCAGCTGAGCTATTCATTCACTGTGACCAGCTAGGACTCACATGATCTACTTGCACACAAAAGGTCCCTAAGAAAGAGAGAAATGAGTAGCTCTTTGGGTTGATGGAACAAAATAAAACAATGTACTTGTCAAAACCCTAATATTGATGGCAATCAAATAATTTAGAAACTATTGCTATTGTGGAAAAACCTGGTGGCTTTTTAATAAACATCTAAAACATTATAACCCACTGTCCTTGTACATGCAGTAAGCCGCATGAGAAAAACATATTTGTGTACTTGTGAGTATATGTTTGCTTTTAGCTGCACAAGTTTAGAAAAGGCTAGATAAAGAGGCTTAATGGATTAATCCTTTGAGATAGTGGAAGGAGTCCTCTGAGGTAATTTTTGCTATCCACAAAACAAAACATTGAGGAAAAATTAAGTACTTGCACAGTAACATAGCTTCTTGTGTTTGCAGACTTTTGAAACAGTGCACTGCTAGCAACGCCCCAGGCTTTTCAGGATAAATATGCTAACAGAAAATCTTTACAGTCTTAATCCAAACTGAATTTGAAGCTGTATCAAAAATTGAATTTGTTCTTAAGAAACCTTCCTTGACAGTGTTACTTGGGATGTGGTGAAAGGGAAGCCTTATATTATGAAAAACCTTTGCTTTAGTGCTTGCTTTATGCCATCAAACATTCTCAAAAAGGAAACTATGCAGAAACACTTTATCTATATGTTATCTGTACAACAGATGAAACTAATCTGCTCTCAGAGGATGAGTCAACAGTTCACTGAGAGCATTTCCAGTGGGGTGCCATCTGAATCTGACATGGATATGATTTGTTCAACCCCCTTCTGCTTCCCGTTAACACTTTCACTTAAAAGGAATATGAAAGTAAGGGTATTTTCAAAAAATGGTCTGGTAATACCGAACTAAGAAAGCAGAAAATCTTGGTAACAACATCAGCATACAAAATTGTTTTCACAAATTAAAAACACCATCTAAAAATCCACGATTAATTTTGGTAAAGGTGTGTAACGGTATACTTAGAAGAATTCAAAAATGCAAATGCAAGATGAAGAATAACCAGGTAAGCAGTAAGCGGGCAAAGACTGTGGATCACAAGTTGAATTAGGTAAAAAACATTACTAACTTTCAAAACCTGCAATTGTCATACTCCCCTGTGTTAATATGAGTACTGTATAATATATAATTTTCTACTCTAATGTTGTCCATAATACTGCTAAAACTTATCCTGGATGAATACATCAAAGATTCTGTGGTCAATTTAGACACAGTCTGCAAGATAGCAAACAGTAAAACCTGGAAAATACTGGCCACTGGAGGCACTTTGACCCGCAAGACCCATGTCCTCCTACATGTTAAAGGTTCTTAAAAGGCAAAAATTACTTGCAGCTTTCTGTATCAGTTAATACAGCAGCAAGGTGATAGTGACTAAGAGTCCTCAATTTCTAATAACTGAGGGGGAGAAGAGGAATTTATAACCACTTTCCAGTAATGCATTATTGGATACATTATGAAGAGATCTAGAGCTTCAGCTTTTAACTGAAAGCAGAGCAACTGCTCCCCAGTCATTACTTACTATTTGTCCCAGCATTATAACTCTTTCCATGGTAGTCACTATGAAGTTCTAACTCTTGAACATCCCTTCTTTCAAAGTACAGAAATAAATAGACCACCAAAAAGCTACTTGTTTTCTCTACTAGAAATACATCCCAAAGATCAGCTATTCAGTAATTATGTCTTACTGGAACAACTGCCTATACCCATGCTAAACTTAAGACTCCCAAATATGAGTTAATTCAGAAGAGCTTCTGTGCTCCCTAAAAGAAAACCCATGATGTTAAAACAGCACAGACTGTCATGGATGGATTACTGTGCTCCAGTTTTGGCCAGGAACATCAGTTTCACACTGCAGATTAGGAAGCAGGTACTGAACAGTATTTCCACTAAAGCTATTGTATTTCAATTTAGCATTGTTGGTTAGAATTAGGTAGAGTTCAAGATTACCTTTCCTACACAGAATGAGCTCTTGACCACTGGAAACCTTCATTACTCAAATCCATTACATCACTTGAGAACTAAAAATGCCGATGCTCTCAAGTTTTCAAAGTTTCACTTTTCACCACAGAAATCTGACATAACTTAAGCATGCATTAACTAACACCTGCCACCCTACTGGCCACAGTGACATACAAAGATTAAATCAACAGCTATTACTTTGTTTCAGTCCACAAGTTTATGACATATTATCAAATACTTCATACTACAAGACATAAATATAAATTACAGTAATAAATTTCAAAAGACATGAAATATACAAGGAATTTATATATTCCACATTAATGCAGATAATTCTAGCTTTCAAATATTAAACTTCTGGTATAATACACATAAAGTTGTATTTCTGATTCACTAAAACAATCTGATTATTTCCTTAAGCCAATAGGAAGTACCTGTGCATTCTTCCAATGACTGAAGTGAATGCCAATCAGTGTCTTTATTAAAAGACTAATGCATTCAGCTAAACATTGACAATTAACTTTCAACGTCCTCCAAACTGTTTAGCCCAAGTTCAGTTTTGATGCGGTGTTTTCTTTACCTCCAGAAAATATACAACATAGAAACCCAAATATTAAAAGACACAATTCAGTTGCACATAACTTAGCTGGTATCCCTGACAGGTTGCATGCTAGTGGGATCAATCTCAAGAAGAAAAAATTGTGGTGGAAGTTAGAGGTTTCTCATTAGAACAAAGGAAACATCTTCACATACAGAAAGAAAACACTACCCTAATTCAGTGCGCAGACAGTTACCTTGATAATAGCTTCCTGACAAAATGAAAGTGATAATCACAATTTTTTAAGGTCATATTTACTTCAGTAGTGATGCACTCTTAATAGCTACACACACAAAAAAAGGCAAAAACCCAAAAAAACAAACCAAAAAAACCCCAACAAAACAACAAAAACAAATCCAAAACCAAACCAAAAAAACTTTTCCCTTAAATTCATCCTCTTCCACTATTTTTATTAAAAGAAAGCCGCATCCAAGTACCTTCTGATATATGCCAGGAACAGCATTAACAGTCCTTGACACAAGATCTTCTACCATATCTGACTTTCAATGTGAGCTATGAATTTAACAGGCTGACTGCTATGCTTTCTTTGGCCACACAGAGTACTCACTGGCACGTGAGAGACTTTATAAAATGTGACAGCGACTTATTCAAAGCTGTTTTTCTCTTGACAATGAAATGCACTTTAGTCAAACATCGTACAACTGCCACTCTTCCCAACGAAAATTAAGATAATACTCCAATAAACTAGTAACAACAAAACAAGCAAGCTCAGACATCTAAAAACGTGCATTTGGAACAATTGTTTCTGGAAAATAAAACCAAATAATTAAGAAAGCCCCGTTAGTAATTTGCCATCTCTAAATTATCATTTGCATGACGGAAAAAGACAGTCCCTTCAAAACGGCAACAACGTGCTAAAGATGTAAGCCTGCTGCAGACTCGGGTTTTTGCAGTACCACGGGGTTTGTATTTGTGTAAACCACTACGTAAGGGCCATGAACAGCTGTACTTGTGCTGATTGCAACTCCGTTAATACTCGTCAAGGGGGAGTCTGAGCGCGTTTTTCCCGCTGGTACTGGAGGGGACAAACCCCATCCCAGGGGCAGACCAGACCGCGACGCGCTGGGGCGCAAAGCCAAGGCTGTCAGATGGCAGAGGAGCTGGGCCGGTTCCACGGCACTCGGCCCCCGGCCACACTTGCTGCGGGCGCCCCTGTGCGCACACCGAGGCAGACCCCAGCGTACGCGCGTCTCCCCAGCCCCCTTCTCCACGCTCCCGCCACCCCGGGGCCGAAAGGAAGGGAAGGGAAGAGAGGGGCGTCGCAGCCCGGCGGCGCGCAGGACTCACTTGATGACCGTTCCTTTGGCGCCCCCTGCCGTGGTGAGCATGACGCGCGTGGTTAGGCTGCCGCGCAGGTCCTCCCGGTCAAGCCCCAGCAGCGTCGCGCAGCACTCCAGCGCCGGCTCGCTCCGCGGCCCCACCGTGCAGCCCCCTGCGAGCAAACAGCACAACCGAGCTCCGGTACACGGGTGGTACACCGCCGCCGCCAGGCGCTGCCCGCGGCGGACAGGCCCCGGCGCGCTCGCCTGCTTTTAACCTACTCGCTACTGTCAGTTCAACAGCTGCCATTTGGGCCGGTTTATGGGAAATTCTAGGGTAAAACACTGAACTGGTGATGATCTTGCCGTGGCGACTAGGAGTAACATCAATTTTGAAGGAGTTAAAGATTGCCTCTGGAAATTAATTTCTGTATTAAATGTGAAGAGCCAGTTCTCAAAACCAAGAAACCCCCAAAACAAAACCAAAATAACAAAAAACCCTCAAACAACAACAACAAAGGCAAAACAAAAACTACCAAAAGAAAACAAAGGGGGGGGGGGAAGAAACCCACCCCAAAACTATGTGTGAAATTCTGTATTTTTTGAATATTGTTCTAAGCATGAGCTGTTCAAAAGCTAACCTGCTTGTAAGTGAAAGAACTACCCCAAAATGCTAAAACTCTATACCTAGCAACTAACTGCAGAGATGTGACTTTCTAGATCTAGGTGTTCCTGCACCCCCCAGACTTCCTTGGACTGCAACAGAAGTGCCTGGCACAGCAGGCTTCTGGCACTTACATTTCCAGATACTGGTATGTACATTTTCCCAGGTAAACAGCAGGGAGACCTGCTATCTTCTGCCTGGCAGCACAGCCTCAACACCGGAGCTCATCCAGCCACTACAGGTTCATAACTCTCTATCTGAAGCACTCAAACACTTCAGCAAAATCTAACACTTAATTACGTGTGCCACGATTACATCTCCTGTTGTTTGTTCTCAGTAAAAATTATTTCTACAGGTAAATAAAGAGACCATAAGGGACAGATAAAAAAAAAAACTAGTCAAACACTATCTGAAATCCTTAGCTCTACAATGACACTAAGAAAAAATAAAAGGTAAAAGGAGTCCTTAAAAGATTGAGGGTTTTGGGGCTTGAGTTTGGAAACTCTGAAACACCATTTGTCCTGTAGTAGCCAGCTTTTGTTTGGTGTTTCCAAGGTTTTTGAAGCAGCAACAGGAATTCAGAGGGTCTACTAAGAGACACACTGCCTGGAGTAGTGCACCCTGTGTGTACACATACAATGTGAGAGCAGAATACAGCCTGTATTTGCAACAAACATTTCAGAAGTTCAGTAACTTATTCCAGGGGAAAAAGGTTTGAAATTCCAAATTCAGAGAAAATAAGTTTTCTGGTGTCCTCTTTCTCTTCTCTAAACCCTGACTTTCCTCACTGTCTGTGCTTCCTCCTCTCGTTTGTTTGCCTCCTGAAACTGCCTCTACACTCACATTTGGACCCTCCTCACTCTGTCCCACCTTGTCAATCCCAAAATCCCATATCACAGAAAGTACAAACAGGGAGCTCCCTGTCAGCTTACTGCTGAGCCCTATGAAGCCACTACTCTTCTCTACTCCAGTGTTTTCCCAGATTCAGTCACATTAATCATGTTCATTTCAGTCATCTTCATGAAGATGGAGACATCACGAACTGATACTGGGAGGGTTCACATTTGACCAAAGTGGGGAAAAAAAAAGAAACCAACAAACAAAAAAGAAACTCAAACAATAAAACAATCCTCACCTTCTCTGTTACACCCCTTCTCTGTGAACTAACCAGTCTCTGAATTCTGTATTGGCACTACTTTGTTGAGAACAAATTGGACTAGAGACCTCCTACAATCTCTTTTGAGCAGAGTGTCTGTACAGTTCTGTGGTGACTGTGCTTGGGGGTGGGAGCCTGTAAACCTGTAAGGCTCATTCAATTTACCATTCAAAAACATCTTGTAAATGCCCTTCCTAACAACTTCGCCAAGTTTGGCAACAGCTATACATACATGAAGCAGGAGTATGAAGAACCAATTTCACTGTATCTGTGTATCTTGAAGATAAGTATCTACATACATATCTTTTCTACTATAGTTAGATTTGTAGTATATCCAGAACGTGAGTTTTTTCAGGAACCTATGGACAGCAGTTCTTAACTTAGAGAGGCTGATTTCAGTACTGAGGTAAAAACGACTGTTTCAAAAGTACTCATTCCCCCTCCTCAGCTTTCCTGCACATTCTACTATTAAGTCTCAGTTACGCTTATACCAGCATATCTTTGAATCAAACTTCGCACTGAAAAATTTCTTGAACAAGTTCAGTGAGAGCCTATTTGCTCTCAAAGCATGTAAAGAATTACAATTTTAAAATAAACAGGTAAACCTGACTTCAAAATGGAGTGAATTAAGACTAAATTACCCTTGAACAGAAGGCAACTTTCTAAAGCAGTAATTCATGTGGAAGGGAATCATCTATAAACAAGAGATATTTTCAGTATTTTTACAGAAAACTCATTTGTTTTTTCTAACCTGAAGTGCTTCCAGCTTCCTCAAAATCAATATTTCCAAGGTGAAGGACACCAGCCACGACTCTAAAAAGATCAAGTTTTTCTGCATCATCCAGTCCAATCTTTTTCATTGCTGTGCACATTCTATTGAAATCTCCATGATCGTCTAAGAGTGGATCCTTCAAGGAACCTGCTTTGAGATACTATAAAATAACATGATAAGCAAAAAATTCAGTAAGCTATTTTAAAGTAAATGCAATTATTACCAGTCAGGGAAAAAAAAAAAAACATAACAAAAAGCAGGAAAAAGCATGCTAAACTAAGTAGAAAAATATTAGAGCTCTTCATTGCACAAACCCTAATTTGTTTTAATTTGCCAGCACTTTGAAGCATGATCTTCAAACTTTGAAGAAAGCTTCAAACTATCTTCAGAAAGCAGAAGTTGGAGAATGTTACAGCTAAGGAGGGGAATACAGCAGAGTGAGCAGTGGAAAGGAAGACTCCAGCTAGGGAGCTATCTAAACATTTATACAAAGGAGTGCTTCAAGCCTCTAGCAGTTGAAAGAAGACTTGACATCCTTGTGATAGCATGACAGAAAGTCTAAAAGGCCATGGGAAAGGAGTACAGGACAAACCAGAAATGGAAAAATTATTCCTACCCTAAACAGACTTATTTAGAGAAATATACTTGCAAATGTTTGCTAGTGATTAAGAAACAGAAAAGTTGTTTGCAGTGCTCTATGGGTTAGAAGAATACCAGCTACTTTTAAAACACCAATTTAACATTTTGTTGATTTTCCAATTTAAATAATTTAAATAATCAAAAGCCATTGTAACTATTAATGGGTTTAAATAGTAGCTAGTAACACATCTGCATGCAATCAAGAGTAACTGAACATGCACAGACTGAGCTACATTCTTAGTTACTTTAAAATGTTTTCAACTAAAAAGGATCATTAACTAAATAAAAGCCTCCTAATGTCAAATAAGCTAACACAATTTTCATCAAAACACCACATGCATCTGAAAAATTCACTTCACACAACACTTAGACACATCAGTAAAATTAAACTACATCTCAATTATGTAAAATGATCACCTCATCTTCCTGATAAGGAAAACACAAAAATAATTTTAAGTATTAATTTACTATTCCAGGTACTTTTATTAAAATAAACAATTATTTTTCATAAAATGACAGAGCAAATACTAAATTTCTGATTTGAAAGCCTGAACAATGCAATATATTTCCTGTTTAAGTGGTTAGATTAACATTAAATACCCCTGGAATTTAATCCTTTATTGAACCTTCAAATTCACATGGCTGTGAATTTGAAGGGATTATGTATTATGGCCTCATATAGTAGTTCCACTACTTAATGTCTAAAACATATTTTCAGAATTACTCTGTCAGTATGTTTTAGTTTAGACAGTTATTTCAAAACAAGTCCTTTACAGAGCACACGTTATGACAAAACACCTGTCTATAAATCACATCAGTAACAGAAGATTGCAACAGGTTCATCTTCCAGCAGCAAGAATAAGTGAATATTGATACTTTACGCCTACACAAATGATAAACTTTACTACAAATCTTCATTTAAGGCAAATTAGGTAAACTGAGGTAAAAATCTCCCAGCCAATATGCTTGACAAGAAATAAATATCTACCAGCTTTGTGCCTCATGGTAATACCATATCAGCATTTCTGTTAAGTCACTCTCCACCATCCCTGATTATAGAAATAAGCCTACATTCAGGCAGAAGAAACTGGCATTAAATGTTCAGCATTACAACATAGAAACACTATAAATCCAGAAGTAGACATTACAACATTGACTTGAGCTATACTATGTCTTATAGGTAGGTGCGAGCTACATACAAGCTCAACCCCAATTTCTCTAAGGTAAAAGAGATGGCATGGTTGTTTCGGGAGAGAAGCTCTTGAGTAAAGCTGTCTTTGTATTTTTCTACATGTATGTGCAGCTTGCCCTGCTACTGAATCAGAAGTACAGATTTGATTCAGATCTGAAGTATCTTCTAGCTATACAAGTCAGAAATTCATACTTTAGGTATGAAGAGATGAAAATTACATTAGAGAACAGAGCAGAAGTTTAATGAAGTGTTTGAACAACTTCCAGTTCACACATACTATTAATTCAGATCAAATTCTTTAGTGTCCTCATGTGAACAAGCTCAAAGGATTAAATGATACAAATTCTGGTAATTCCAGTTTTTCAAAATGTAAAGAGAGATGGAGCAACAGGAAGGAAATGTTTTAGTATTTCACTCTTTCTTTCAGGAAATGCCATGCTCTGCTGTAAGTAACAATTCACAGCCAAGGGACAACAAAAAACAATAAATAATGCAGTGCACTGCAAAGGGGTATAAGATTTATGCCGGAAGTGAGGCTACACTGTTTTATAAAACAGTTTGGAGCATCACTTCAAAAATCCAGACAGTAAAAATAGCTCTGCAAAAAAAACTACTACTTATAGAATCATAGAATAGTTACGGTTGGAAAGGACCAAAGGATCATCTAGTTCCAACACCCCTGCCATGGGCAGGGACACCTCACACTAAACTGTGTTGCCCAAGGCTCTGTCCAACCTGGCCTTCGTAGCAGTAGCAAGATTTAAAAGGAAAATTACAAAGTCTTGGATAGGTTTTTGTTTTCCACAGAAGACAAGCTGCATGATTAAGTGTTAAAATAATATAAGAATGAAAATGAAACAATTTTATAATCTGTTCCATTTGGAATTTTAAGTTGTTAAAATATATTGCTAGGACTGAACTCCAAAACCAGATTTCTGAATATACCAGCTTTGACAATACCCATTTAGACTTATAAGGATGTGTAAAATGAACATTTCGTTCCACATTGTAAAACTGTAATTATTATTTTCAACTCTATCTGCATTAGATAATAATATAAACTAACTGAAGATATGAACATACCTCAGGACTCTTGCGATTTTGCAAAATCTGTTTGTCTGTTTCTTTGTTAGCAAAGTATCTGGTACAGCCTCGATTTAAATACTGTAACAAGAAAAAAAAGTGGAAATGTATACTTAGGAGTAAGGAAAACATGCTTTTACTTAAGGCTTGATCTACATAGCTTGATTTAATCATATGATACCCACAACACAGTAGTCATTCAGAATTAATTCCTTGAAAATGAATTTATTTACATCTACAAAATTAACCAAAGTGCAACAGTAACAACATTCTACTGAAAGCTTCTTAATTTTGACAACAAAAATACTTTTTGATACAGTGGGATATTCAATGTTTTACTCAACTAAACCTATGAATAGAAAAGACAACCAAAATTAAGAAACAAGAAAATTAATTTTTCCTCACCTGTAAAATATTTCTCTAGGTACTAAGACACATCGTGTATTAAAAAGCTTGAAGAGTGTTAGAAGTTTGTAACACGGTACAAGCTGAAGCCTCATTCAGAAGCTGGCTTCTGATACTCATCATGTTGTATAGTAAAGTGAATAGACCGGGCATTCAGATAGCTACTAACTCTTGCAGCCAAATGGGACTGCCAGCTTTTTCCTTCTGATTCGTTCAGCTCAAAATAAGAGCTCTGTCCAAAACCTCAACAGAGTTCTTTCTCTAAAGGAAGTGAACTATTTCCTCTAGCCCATGAACAAAGAAAATGTTTTCAAATAGGTGAACACAGATAATTCTACACTTTGATTAAAATTTCTCTACAAAATTCTAACAGCACTTCTAACAGCAGAAGAAAACTAGATGACACATTTAATATTAAAACAAAGTGACAAGAAACACTGTCCAAAGTTAGCTTTGTGTTTAACACAATATTGAAAAGTTTTCATTATTAGCCAATAAGAATGCAAAGCACAGTGTATTTTAAACACAATCTATCCCTGTATTACAGGATTAGAAACACTATTGCAGAAACTGGAGATGGAAAGTGAACTTTTCAATAGAGTGTGTGGAAACATACCTGACAGGCTGAGAATGTGAACCACTATAGTATTCAGTAATAGCCAGTGTAGGAGACATTTAATCACCAGATAATGGCTTCCATTTGAAAGCTAAAACCTCAAGTATATGTACATACTAAATCTAGGAGAAACTGTATTTTTGAAGCACACGAATACACAGCTTGAGGTTACCATATACTACACCTAACAAACCATTATTCTTTTTTTCCTTTCTTTTTTTTTTTTCTTTTTTTACTGTTAAGTACAACACCCCCATATAACATCAGTGACCCAAATATAAGACACACTGATTTCTCTCAGAATAATGAGAATCACCTTGAATTTGAGATAGTCCTATTTTCACATGAGTTTAGTGAAGATAAACCATGCTTGAATTGAAACCATGCTTCAAGTAAAACATGCTTGAATCTTGGTAAGTGAAAAGGCACAAGACAGGTGGCACAAAATAGCCAATGCAAAACTGCAACTTTAGGGATGGGATTTTTAAATAACCAATTTAAGAGTATGATTTTTATTCCTCAATGATGTTGTTGTCCAAAAAAAACCCGCATTACCTTCAAAATCCTGATCAATCATCAAACCTTTCCTAATGTAATATCTCCATCTATTATTAGAAGCTTAAAAGAAGGTATTTATGTGAAATTTGGAAGAGAGAGACATGCAGTCAACAAAAAATGTGGTAAAAAAGTGGCACAAGCTTGATCATTCAGACCCATTTTATGATAGATCCTGAAGCAACAAGTGATAACGAAAAAGACAGAAAAAAATATCTCAACAAAAGCAATACAAATTTAGGAAGGAAATTAACCTTTCACAGGACTTTTTTCCAAAATTCTTTGATAAAGCGCTACTTCGCAAAAATTTAGTGCACTATGACTAATAAATTTTAAGTATATTTATATTCATTTATATATATACAAAGATGAAAATTATCCTAAGGGTATTTTAATTCAAGGTAATGTAGTTTAACTTGGGTAGGGGGAGGGACGAAGTGTCAACATTTTTAAATGTAAGATGCAGGATGGCCCTTTCACATGATCTCTTAATGGAAATAAAAGTACCTGCTGCAAAACTTAGAAGCAGTCAAACAAAATATGTCACGGTGTGATAAGGCTGATGTGACTGTAAATTATAACTGAAAAAGGCAAGCAAGTTCCTACTGTAAAGGCTCTCAGGCTGTCCAGTACTATAAATGCACCAGCCTGATTTTCAGCAGGTCGCAATTCTGACCGTGACATCTACAACCTTGTGTGCTCATATGAGTGGAGCTTTTGATTAAAAATGTTCCCAAGAGTGGGCTCGCAGTATAGTCAGTTCCAGAATTAAAAATCTATTAACTACAAGAAAGAAGTCTTAATAGAAAAACAGCTGTACAATAAAAAATACAGATTTGAAAATCTGTTCAAGATTTTAGCTCTAAATCATAGATGAGAATATTGTACAGAATAACTGCACAGGAAAGAAGAAAGTTTTGAAAACTAGTTCCATAATACATTAAAATAAAAACAATCCCAACCCTTTAAGTACTGTGTTGTGTGTTTCAGAAGCCTTCCTCCTAGAGAAGCATTTCTTTCTTAATAAGCATCAGATCAACTCACAACCGAGTGCGAAGAGATGAACTATAAGAAGATATAAACTAAATATTTAAAGAAATAATATGAGATTTATAAAGACCCCTAGGAACACCAGTGAGGAAGTAAGGAAACTTGCCCTAAAATACTGCCAGTTTCTTTTATGAAGCAAGATCATCCAGACATCACAGTACAAATTTATGATGTGCACAATATGGGAACTGCAGCTCTGTGCCTGCTTCCTGGTTTATTAGCAAGCAGAGACTAACTTGGCCAAGCCAAGAGGTAGCAACAACCTGTTTCGTGACCACTGTGCACCTACCTTCCCCACAAAGAATGCGATGATTCAGGTGTCTTCTATGCAACCCCTGCTTTGCACAAAACTAGTAAGAACTTTGTATCTTTAAGGGTTCCAGCCCTCTGTTGAATTCTGATGAAACTAGGGACAAAAGATCTTAGGGAAAGTTAACAGAAAAGTACAGTCCAAGTTTTATTTAGAAAATCAAGCAGGAGAATACACCAACAAAGAAAACAACCAACCCAGCAAGGTATTCTTTGTTAGCAGTGCTCCTTACCTCATTTAAGATCAAGGAAGTGTAAAAAGGTGACAGCTGATTAAAATAAGTGCTTGTAATTCCACATTGTTGTGTTACAAAATGCTTCTAAACCCACAGCAGGGATTTGGTCTATTTTAGAAATACACAAAATTCTCTTCTGTGAGATTCCAAGCCAAGTAGAAGCCAAGAAAGCAGTGAGAAATGGAGACAAATGACAGAACACAAGCAAATGGACCAGTATTTATCAGTAGGATTCGATTTGCCAATATTTTTTCTTTTTAATACAAGTCAACAAAGCCCATTGTGATATCTGTAGATACGTACAATTCAAGTGTGATTGTCAAAAGGAAAAGAAACACAAAACTAAACAAAAATCTAACAACATATTTATATATAATTAAATAGTAGGAATGAATGATTGAAGGTAAGTCTTCACCTTACTAGTAAAATGGGTGATGACAGTGTAAAGTAACGGGTTCAAACTTAAACAGGAGAGGTTTAGATTGGATATAAGGAAGAAATTCTTTCCTGTTAGGGTGGTGAGATGCTGGAATGGGTTGCCCAGGGAGGTTGTGAGTGCTCCATCCCTGGCAGTGTTCAAGGCCAGATTGGATGAAGCTCTGGGTGACATGGTTTAGTGTGAGGTGTCTGTGCTTATGGCAGGGGGGGTTGGAACTAGATGATCTTAAGGTCCCTTCCAACCCTAACTATTCTATGATTCTATGACTCTGAAAGAGAAGGGANGTGCTCCATCCAGTGTTCAAGGTCAGATTGGATGAAGCTCTGGGTGACATGGTTTAGTGTGAGGTGTCTGTGCTTATGGCAGGGGGGGTTGGAACTAGATGATCTTAAGGTCCCTTCCAACCCTAACTATTCTATGATTCTATGACTCTGAAAGAGAAGGGACAGTCAGGAACTAACAATGAGAAACTGCTGTATCATTAAAGCTGCACTGGTTGTATAAGGGTTCAGTAAGATTCTTTCCTTGAGATAAAAAAAAAAAAAAAAAAAAAAAAAAAAAAAAAAAAAAAAAAAAAAAAAAAAAAAAAAAAAAAA
>NDXB01004622.1:18787-28949 GCA_002631895.1 Agapornis roseicollis
TTTTTTTTTTTTTTTTTCAGTGGTACTCACTAGAATTTTCATGGTAGTGACAGTTCATTTTAGAACGGGGTTTTGTATTTCTGCCAAAGCACAGCATGCTTGACCTGTAATGCCCTTGCTATTCCCATCCTAAGCCTCCCCTGAGCAAACTCTGACAGTCAAGAAAACTATGGCAATGTGGATCTGTAGCCAGTTAACAGGAAAATAACATCAGAATGTTAATTTCCACTTGTGGCCTGAAGAAATTCTCTAGATGAAAAAGCTTAGAGATGTAACCCAGTGTCCACAATGAATAACATAATTGCCTAATAACTTGTGTTCAGCTCACTGTAATTTTGAACTGAATACTTTAAAATTATAACGAGCTGATAAAACCAAATCTACGATACCTTCACAGGATGAATAAATAGAGTCAAAATAGAAGAATAAATTTTGATTTGTTGGTTACCCCTTTCTTTTAGTGGAAAAAGTCAGGCATGTGCTTTGATACAGTTGTTGCACAAGTCCATTACAATAACAAAGAAAATCCAATGTTACTTTTGACTGGCACTAGTACAGTTCTTGGAAGACCATGTGATCTTAACATCAGCTTAAGCAATTCAACCAGAGGCTGTCTAAAACCATGGCATGTCAGAGCTTGCCATGTGATGTACAGGGACCAGCTCTCACCCTCTGCAGTGTTGCCTGTAGCAACAGGGAGGCATGTGATGGCTCTGGTGTGTCACAGCCATCCAGCACCAGCCAGAGCTTGGATTTAAATGAGGGAGGTAGAATATTGATTTGGACAGCTAGAAGTTTCCCAGTGTACTGCAGAGATAATGTGGGTTGATAATTCTTGTGGAAAACAGGACAGGTATCAAAAATCCCTGTGGGCAGAAGTGCTAATTGATTTTCTAAGATTTATTTCCGAGAATCATTTATGTTAAAAAAAAAAAAAAAAAGTGGATGCACTTAGCATTAGAAACACTAGCTTGGGTTGGGAAAACAAAGAACAAAGATGAGAAATAGTGCTCTTAAGCTTCAAGTCAATATATCCAGATATTAAATTTGCAGTAAGCCCACTATGTATATACCATGCTTCTGCAGCTTGACAGAATGGCATGCTTCTGGCATATCCCAGAAACTTAAAAAATATCAATTTCAGTTTTCATTCATCTTAATTCCAACAGGTATCTAGGAACATTAGGTATACAGCAAAATAAAAAACCCTAAGTTGAATATTATGTCAGAAAATGCTACACAATATGTTTCAATGAGATATCGTTTACAATGTAACAACTCAGGTTATCCCACAAGCTAGAAGTTTTTTCCGTGTTGCATGTTTCAGTGTTTCAATTTTTTTCACATATTTGAATTTTTAAATCCAGTTTTTTAAGTTATATTTTAGAATCATATAATGGTTGGGATTGGAAAAGACTTGAAGATCATTGAGTTCCAACCCCTCTGCCATTGGCAGAGACACCTTCCACTAGACCATGTTGCTCTAAGGCCCTATCCAACCCGGCCTTGAACAACGCCAGAAATGGAGCATGCACAACTTCCTTGGATAGCCTGTTTCAGTTTGTCACCACCATCACAGTAAAGAATTTATTTTTTATATCCAAACTAAATCCTCCCCGTTTAAGTTTGATCCCATACTTTTTTTTTTTTACAATATATTAACTTCAGTGCTAAAACACTTTTTAGATGTCTGAGTAACTCAAAAATAATTTTGAAATTTTATTTCATATAAGTTGATTTTTATGTTTTCTCAACATAAAATATTAAAATTGCCAAAAGTTTGCAGAAGTTCAAATCCTTTTCTGCTCATAAACTTCTATTTGCAACAAAAATTTACTCACTGATTCATTAAAGAGAATGTATTGTCTTTTTGACTTATTCTTTCTGAAAATATATATATTTAACAGAAATAACCTAAAACTTACTCCTTTGCAATTATGAGAATATCCTTGTTATTAATTGTAGGCTGTGTTCAAACAACAACAGCAGCAAAAATCACTCAGATAAATGACTGATGGATAAGGTTTCTTAAGTACAATTTTCCAGAAAGTTTTTACGTTCAGCTGAGCCATATTTCTAATAGTAACAGCTTATGTGATATATGGTTTTTGGGGTTTTCTTAATAGAAATATTTTCTAAGAAAAATGTTTTTTTTTTTTCTTTACTCAGAAATGCATTTCTGCAAATTATACAAACTATGCTGTTTGACTCTCACACTGCGCAAGTACTCAACATCATTCAGTCTGCAACAGGATCTTTCCATTAGATGTAGTAGAGGGCCAAAGTGGGACTTATGCAG
Organism: Agapornis roseicollis; assembly: GCA_002631895.1. Taxonomy (NCBI): domain Eukaryota; kingdom Metazoa; phylum Chordata; class Aves; order Psittaciformes; family Psittacidae; genus Agapornis; species Agapornis roseicollis. The sequence continues at coordinate 21,087 of NDXB01004622.1, forward strand.
ACCTGAGATGCCTAAAAATAAACAAAAAAATCCCAATAGTCCCACTCAGTGGTGTCTGAACCTGAAGGCTGTTAAGATCAGTTGGTTCCTCACAGTTTGATTTTAAAGTTATTTAAACTCTTAAAACTTAGTTTCAATGCATGCCTAGGGCTTCCCCAACCCCAGGAGATGCTTATCTCCTACCTAAGCCTGATGAAGATCCAGGAATGAGGCATTTCTCTGCCAGGATCCTCTAGAGTCTGATACAGGCTGACAGGACCTCACAAAAATGTTGTGGCTTGCGGGGAGGTAGCAGCCACAGAGATTCAAGTATCCAACCAGGAAACAGGCAATCTGAACTGAGTTCTCTCCTTTGCCTGAGGGACTCAAAACCTCAGCACCTACCTCCCAGGAGAGTCAAGTAAGAATGAAGCTGTAGGTTGTTTGAGGGAACAGAAGCAAAGCAAGCATGTGGAGGGGTGCTTTTTGCATAGTCTGCCTGCATTTTACTTCCCTAGGTTAAAAACAGAAGTCAGATGGGTTTATGGGTTCTTAGATGGGCATCCGTCTGTGTCATGTTTGATTTAAAGTATAGAAAATAGTCATTGGAGAAGGGACACAAAAAATTCTCCATCACTGTTCCCAAGTCCTGGCTATCAGCTTGTGACTCCAAGCTCCTCTCACTTGTTTCACATATTTCAGTGCTGACTCAGGAGAGAGACAGCAAAATGGGATCTAACCATATGTAATAATCATTATTCAGTGAATGTATGGCCACACAATAAAGCTTTATGGCTTTGAACCTCACTTACTAAGGAGAAATTTGAACCCAAGTGGGAGATGCTTTCTAATAAAGGTGTGAAATAGAAGTAACAGTTTTAAAAGAGTAATTGATTTAAAAGTCTGGAGAGTGTCTGCCATAGTTTGTATGTACTCACCTGGTCCTTTTCAAAAGCAAGTGTCCTTCTGCAGCTCTTGCTCTTCACTTAAAACCACAATTTCAAATGTATTGGTCCTTAATGGGCTGCGTAGGCTGGCTGTTTTCCAGTGTCTTCTCCTTTTTGGACCCCATTCTAAAGCAGCTAATTCTTCTTTTCTTCTTCATTGGAAGCCTATGTGCCTCACTGAAAACTTATGTTCCACCAGGAAAAATTGAGTAAAACATAAACATAGAAGTGTGGCCAGCAGGTCAAGGGAGGCAATTCTGCCCCTCTGCTCTATGCTCTAGTGAGGCCCCACATGGAGTAGTGGATCCAGCTCTGGACTCCTCAGTACAGGAAAGACATGGACCTGTTGGATAGGGTCCAGACAAGGGCCACAAAATTATCAGAGTGATGGAACACCTCTACTGAGAGAAATGGCTGAGAGTTGGGGTTGTTCAGCCTGGAGAAAAGAAGGCTTGTGGCCTTTTAGTACTTAAAATGGGCATATAAGTAAGATGCGGAGAGACAAGGATAGGACAAGGAGTTATGGTTTTAAACTAAAAGAAGGGAGATTCAGGCTGGATGTGATAAAAAAAACATTTTACAGTGATGGTGGTAAAAATATCAGAACATGTTGCCCAGAGAGGTGGTGTATGTGCCATACCTGGAAGCATTCAAGGCCAGACTGGATGTGGTTTGGGCAACCTGACCTAGTTGTTGATGTCCCTGTTTATTGCAGGGGATTGGACTAGATGACCTTTGAAGGTCCATTCCAACTCAAACTATTCTATGACTCTATGATTTTCTTATGTATTCCACATAATTCTTCATTAAATGCAGAGATTCAAGAAATGGAATGAACGTGGCTTAATGTTTGAAGCGTGCAAAGTACGTAATTAGACAAAAAAAACAACCCAAAATTTTATTTTGTATCTAAGCTTAGTATTTGTGATGTGAAAAGCCCTGCATGACTTTCTAAATTAGGTAACATCCTTATTAGAATTGCTTTCTTGGTGCCATCATTACTGGAAATCACTTGTAAGAGACGTTTGGATGTTACATCCAGCCAGTTACACTCAAATGGCTGGTTAGAGTGAAAGTGAGATGCCACTTTGAAATTGAATGATTACGGCTTTTTTCTTCCACGTCCACTCAATCACAGTAATATGAAGTTTAATTCTGTGAATTTTTGTGTATCCTATATCAAGTTTACTCTCTTGATTAAAGATCAGAGATTTCAGAGCAGCAAAGCGAGCGTCTGAAGGAGTGCCTTCATTTAAATATACCTTCACCACTTTTGTTAACATTTTCTCTGCTTTATGGTATCACAAAATTTGGAAAGTCATGAAAGGAGGAAAAAAGCGTATGATTGTAGTAAGTCCAATAGTTATGAAAGTTCTACACAGTTTAGCACTGGGAAGTTGAATTACTTTCAGTAGTGCAATAATGAGAGCAACATGTGCATACGTGTTATATTAGGTATATGAATGAACACACACGTATATAAATATATGTACCTATTCTATACAGAGAAAAATGTAACAGAAAGATCATCAGAAGTGCACTTTCATTTACATGACAATTTCCTTTTTTTATTTCATGCACTTCTTGTTTCTATGTCTTTGCATCCTTAAACAAAATCTAAACAGTTGGTTTCATATAAACAACACTTTTGTCAGCCCCCAAATTTATGTCGAATCTTGACTTCTGGCTTATCTTGTCTCAGTGCCATTGTATACCATTGGATAGTTGTTTTACTGAAAAATAATATTTAAAATGAATAAACAATAACTAAAGGTACTTGAAGAGTCTACTGTGAGGCAGAATGATACCATTAAATCATCTATTGTTTAACCTATTTTACTGGAAACCTGCAGATAAAATAATTTGCAAGGAAAGAACCTGACATGCATTCTGAATTTATTTCTCATAGGTTAGGAATTTTAAACTGTAGGGATCCTGGCCAAGCAATATAACATAATTGTGATTTGTATTTATATAGGCAAAGTGCAAGCTAGTAGATTTGAACACTATAATCATAATACTTGCTTTTTAGGAGCAAACCCAGCCAAATGTTTGGAGGGACTTGAGAACTAGATTTACACTAAGGTGTTGGTTAATAAAAAAACCCAAAAAATTAGAAAAGAACACGACACCCAGAATCCAGATTTCAGTTCAGTGTTTCTACATCTTCTCTAGACCTTGATTTTGTTCCTAATTCTGTAAATTATTCACAAATGGGAAAAATGTTAGAAGTTGTCAAAATGGAAAACAAATTATTTTCCTGAAAATGTTCTGTTAAAATTTCAGTGACCTCTAAAATGCTGTAAGGCTTCTTGGACATGCAGAGAAGTTCACAGAATGAGAAGAGACATTTAAGGCAGTTTCAAACATCTGGACTTCAGTAAAGCACTTAACAGCTTCCCAGTGCCTCCTCCTAGACAAACTGGCAAGATACAGACTGAATGAGTGGTTGGCAAGATGGAGATGAAATTGGCTCACAAGCTGCACTCAGCTGGTGATGATCAGTGGTTCTTATTCAGGCTGGCAGTCTGTCATATGCAGGGTCTCCCAGGAATCAATACTGGCCCCCATGCTGTTCAACATCTTCATATTATCTGAATGATAAGATTGAAAGTTCACTAATGACACTAACATCAATAGTGTCTTTATTGTTTAAGGAAGTTCAATTTCTTTTTGAAGTGTTCTATTGAGTAATTTTAATGCTATGTTTATGTTCAGCCACTTCTTAGTACCATTAGTCCATCAGTTCTGAGTAGTAAAGATGGTATGCACATTTAGTCTTCATTAACTTTCTGATGTTGATATTGTGTGCACTCTGCTCAGCATCAGTGGAGAAAGAAAGGAACAGAAAGAGCATTCCTGTTGGATTTTTTCACAAGGGTTGTCTGATGACCTTGCACTAGGGATTAATATTTTATCAGAATTAGAAATTATGAGACCAGTTTTCTTATGCATTTGTGTCTGAAGACTGGAATCATTGGGGTCTACTTAAGTAAATAACTTTCCTCTGTGCAAGTTGTTTATTTTCAGGAAACTTGGGGTTTTATGAACATAACAGTTTTGAGGCTTCTGTTTCTGTCTCATGTTTGATATCCACAAATGCATTCAAAGGAATGGAATGTGCCTCCACAAGCGCTCACACATTAAATATGACTGTATAGAACATTATTTCCTTGAGGAAGTTGAAATCCCATTCTCTCTTTTTCTTTTTTTGGAGTGCCAATAGAAGAAAAAGAAGCTGCTTTATTATTTTGTTGTTGTTCAATACGTATTCTATTATAAACCAGATATTTTTAAAATGTATTTTATCCCTAAATGTTGCTAGAAATCGAACTCAAGTCTTCAGAAAGGTGTTATGTCTGATTAGAAATGTGCACTACATGGGAAGCTAATTTATTTAACTTTATGGATAACCTGGAGAGTTCACTTAGTGAGAATGAGTTCTCATTATTCAAGAGCTGAAAATTGGGTTTGAAATTAGTATTTCTGATTAAAATTGGCACTTCTGAGCTTACTGACAAACCCCAGCTTTCTTAAACAGTAATCTCATTTCAGCTGAAAATGTCTTCAGCATATGCACTTTCAGATCTATTCTGCTCTATTTTTGCAGGATGACTCTCAAACACTTGGCCCAGGCATAGACACCAAGCTATGGAGGTGCCTTTGAGTATTTTCCCTGATAATTTTGCAACTGCTGTGCTGAAATAGTAGGCAGTGTAGTAGCTGAAATTTTCTGCTTTCCTCTCAGTTGGTGTCTCTTACGATTCTTCTGGTTACCTGCTGTTCTACTACTGCCTTGTGATCACTGGCCATCTGGAATTCTAAGTGCCAGCCCTACTATTTTATTTCATGACATCATTCTGATACATATCTACATTTTCCTAGATGTGCTTTAAGATACAGCAGCAGCCAGTTGGGGAGCTCATTGCCATACTTCACATTCTGTTAATATAAACACATTTCTATGCCAAACGCAGGTGAATACTCAAAATAAAATAAAGGCCAAAAAACTCACCAGGTTTTAATAGTTTTTAATCATTATTTGTAATCCATTTTGGTACCTTTTTTTTTTTTTTTTTTAATTGGAAAAAAATTAATTTTTTTCCAATTAAAAAAAAAAAAAAAGGTACCAAAATGGATTACAAATAAGGATTAAAAACTATTAAAACCTGGTGAGTTTTTTGGCCTTTTTTTTTTTTTTTAAGTTTACATTTGCATTCAGCTTCTAAATTGTGATATTTTTATCTTTTTAACTGGAAAAAAATTAAATTTTTACTTTCAAAAAAGCTGAAATAGTCCTTTGCAAAGTGCTTTTTATACCTCTAGGAAATAAAAAAAGCAACACTTCATCTCCTAAGTAAAAGCAGCCACTCCTCCAAAGCAAAGAATGTAAAATAAATATGGAAAAAAAAATGTTTCTGAAGTTTTCCTCTATCAGTTTTTGTTCTTTTTAAAATCCTTAACACATTTTGCTTAGGTTTGAGAACTGTAGCTGAACTTATGCCACTGCATCTTCACAATATTCTCTCAGAAATGCTTATAGCCTTAGCATTTTTTGACCTGACACAATTTTCATTGTGATTCTAAAACAACACTGTCCTTTAATCAATATACTTGGGATCATCTGGAGAAGGAGAGAAATAATACTTCTAAAATCTTACTAAGTGATTTAATGATAGATAACATTATTCTCCAATGGAACAGAAATTGGCTACAGAATGGTTCTTCAATAGGACACAAAGATACTACTACTCACCAGCTACTTCCATTAATTTAGTACAGAGGTGCATCTAAGTGGCTTCATGAAACTGATTTCCATGATCATTTTCCAAAGAAACTAAGTCATCATAAGCTACAGCTAATTGTAGATGATAATCAGTTGGCATAAACAACAGACTATGACAAACTCTGGTGATATAAACTGGAGATTTATTCAGGTAGCTTCCTTTCAAGAGTGACCTCAGAATATTTGGATTCTCTACTATCACAAACAATAAATAGTAAGTTATGCCTTCTGTCCTATGTGTTACAGCCAGACAACAGTGCAAGCCATCTATTCCTTTACAACAAAAGTCATATTTCATTGGGCCAATGCTCTAATTGCTCTGATATCGTACAAAGGTGGTAATCTTCCCTGGAAGCCATTTTTCAAATGAATAAACATAACTGATCAGATGAATAATTTTTCCACAAACTGCAACTAATTGTTCAGGCTTTCCAACAGAAGAAAGTGAAATACAAGCACCTCTCTGCTTAAATATATATTATGGACATTATTAGCTGGGGGACAGGTATCCTCACCTCTCCAGTGGGATATTATAGTTTGCTGTGTAGGAAAGAGCTGGAATGAATTATATCTTTGACAAAGCATAGTCACTGTCTGCTCCTGGCTGGCTCCCTTGACCAAGTCCACACTAAAGTATTCTGTGGGCACAGGAGAACCTGATAGACAGACATGAATGAACAAAAGCTCATAAAGAAGGTATAATTATAAGACCAAAGGTAGGCATTCTTTGTTCAGTTATTTTGTTCAGAAGGACTATTTGAAAATCATGTTGCATCACAGAGAAGAAGGCAGAGCATATTACTCATGTTGAACTGGACTACCACGTTAAACACTACTGATTTGCAAGAGCATGAATAGTGCTGTGCAAATGAGATAAATAGAAAGTAGTTTTGATTGTTGCTGAAAAATAAATTTCAGTTGTGTATGGAAGTTCTGTTGTTCTTGAAAAGTAAGAATCTTAAAAGTTCTTTAATAAATAAAAAATACTACATAAATTATCTTTCATTCTTACCTGTATCTTTGAGAGAACATTAAGGAGACAAAAAGGAAAAATGTATTCTGCTTTGACTAAGATAGAGTTTATGTTTATAGACATATTGCAAGTCTAAGAAATATAAATTACGTGTAAAATTATCCTTATTGCTTGAAATTTTGTCACATTTAAGAAAAAAAAATCCACTGCAATTTTATTACCAGCTAACTTATGTTGTAGTGAGATAACTAAATTTGAGAAAACTGAGAAACATTTGAGCAACTGTCTGGCTGTTCCTAATTCAAGCACCACCTTTGACAAAGTTCTTCAACAAACAGTCACAGCTGGGTTTTAGCTTTTTATTCTAATATCAGTTCTTCCAGGTCAGTGCCTATTTGGCACTGAAGTGTCAGAGGTTAATTCAATATGGAAGAAATATGTCTTATACATGGTACTTGGATTTTCCATCAGTCATAATATCACTCTACATCATTAAAGTTCAGAGGTTAACCTTATTACCTTACCCTTAGTTCAGAAGATAGAAATGGCTAAAAATAATTCTTCAGAGACAAAGTAGTTCTATGTTGTCCATACGCTCTAGAAGACCTAGGAGACTAGAAGATTTAAAGTATACATACATGGCTGTCAGAAGGACCAAGAGTTACGTTTTGTTTTGATTTTTTTTTTCCCAGAAAGTCACCCAGGGAGAGAAGGAGTAGGGGATGCACTGTAGGTGTGAATTCCCTCACCAAGGTGATATCTCTCAAAGAGTCATAGCTGATTACTGTCATCCTCCATTTGATCTCCAGGGTAAAAGGGAAATATAGGCATAAAATGCTGCAAGAATGAAATAAACAGGTGCTGGACCCTGCTGGTCAACTGGCCTTCACAACTGTGTTACCCTGTGACTGTATCTCTGGCATGGCTGGGGACCACATGGCATGTAATGCATCTGATATGAGACTGTATCTCTGTCACTGTCATGGAATTGCAGTACTGCTATTTGTAGATGACTGGCAAGATGAGTTCCTGAAGAATAGTTATCTAATGATGAATAGACTGTTTATTCAATTAGAATAATAGAATAAAAACAATCCAGGTCTATCATAGAACCAAATCATAGAATAGTCAGGGTTGGAAAGGACCTTAAGATCATCTAGCTCCAAACCCCCTGCCAT
>NDXB01004623.1:315-11779 GCA_002631895.1 Agapornis roseicollis
ATCCCAAGAACCCCCCCTCCCACCCCCAGCACCAGAACCATCCCACCTGCTCCCAAGCTAGCCGAGGAAGCTGTCAGGGCCCTATCTTTAGCTCTTTGCTCCACAGATGGACTGTTAGTCAAGTCCTGCCCACGTGGAGTCTAGTGGTTTGTGTTTTCAAGTTCTGTGCCATGTAGCTGTGCGTGCTGGGGAAGGCAATCTCTGTGTAGGATGGCTTTTTTCCTATTTTTGTAATGGCAGCTATGAACTAGGGCTGGGAGAAGAAGACAGGGCACAGCCTTCCCTCCCTTCTAATGCAACCCGATATTTCCCCTGGGCGTCATGTTAGGCCACATTTAAATGAAGATAAAATTAAAAACAGGGCAGAAAAGCCCCAAAGCTATGAAATAAATAACTTGTATTTGCTGTAACCCTGTTATTTTAAAGATGGGAAACCATTAGGCATGTTACAGGAAACAGCGTCGTTCCCTTCTAAGTAGCTCCATGTGAATGAGCTGGGCTGAGTCTCAGCATCTTCTCCAGTGTTTACAGAACGTCTCCTGCTGCATAGATTATCTGATTAACTGATGAAGAGTGCAGCCTGGAAATGGCAGCGGGGGATACCCATGGGGTCTCCAACCCTTCCCATTGCTAGGAAGAGAGACAACCTGCCTTGGGAGCAGGTTTGGGCTGAAGCTGAGGGGCAGAGTGGTTTACCATCATCAAGTGGGCTGTGGCCAGCTGCTCTGCAGCATGTGGAGCAGGGCTCATGGCAATTCAATGTTTGATGGTGGAAGAGGCATGACAGTGCCATGCCTCTGGCATCGCTCTGTACCACTACTGGAATGGTGCTAAAACTGTGAAACCCTGAAACTGGGCCAAGACATCATGAGCCCTGCTGCTTTCCACAGGTCATAGACACCTCTCAAGGGGGAAAAATGCCAAATCTAAGCATTCTTAGGTGATGCAGAGGGGCCAGCACCTCAAAACCTGCTGCCCAGAGGCAAGGGAATTTTCTGGCTTTTCTTGTCAGTGTTTGAAAACTCCTGAATTTCACCTTGATCCTGTTACTTTGTGTCATAGTGACAAGAAACCTATTTTTGTGCCAAATACAATACGAGGATTTCACTGCATCTGCAGCCTGCATTTAACTGAGTTTGAAGATCAAGAGATATGCTATTTTTGTACAGTCTTCTCTGGAGCTCAGCACTGTGGTGTTTGAGGTCCTGGTGGATGATTTTGTCATCAGTGTGTGCCTGGGCAGGAACTGTTATCTTCATTGTGCAGAAGGGAGGCTGCAGAGCGGAGAGACAGTCAACTGAAACATATGCCCTTGTCTTTGAGCACGTCCAGTCTCTAAATGCCCATTAGGAGACCTGCTGACTCAGAAGACCAGTGGTCAGGAGATTTAGCTGCAGGTCACTTGCTGGCTGGTTCCTCTGTCCTACTTGAGGCTTCCAGCAAGAGAGGTGGGAGGTGTATTTGGTCTCAGCTATGTCCATGCCCATCATGGATAGCATGGCTCACCCTGAGCCCTACACACCTGTGATTTCCTAAGTTGAAACAGCCCAGTCTGATGGATGTCATCTCCCAGGGCCTTACCAAATATCCAGAAATGAGGACTTTAAAAACTAGAGACTCATGTTGAGGTCCATGGGAGGTCTGGGCTGGGGGGTTGTTGATCATCACCAGTAACACGCAGGCTGCCCTCTCTGTAGATATTCTGTCATGTGTTTCCTTCCCTCTGATACTTCCTGTGTTTCTGTTCTATGTCAATGTCAGCACCAGTGTAAGGACCACTGGTGCAGAAACAGTGGCAGTGCTATGGGATTTATCTACCAAAACTGTTATAAAAATGAACATTTGTCTCACCTCTAGAACTGGATGCTTGCTGGTTATTTCCTTACCAAACTTGCTCTGTAGCTCATGTATGTATTCCTGTTTGGCAAGTGAATAACCAGAAGATGACTCCAAGTTGAGCAACATGCTTGAGTGCTAGCTTTTCTTCAAACACAGTAAGTGAAGCACCTACAGATACAGCTGTGGCCTGGTCAGGGCTGACCTGGTACAGAAGGGCTACCCAATAATCTGCCATGCAGAGCCTTAGAGCAGCACATCCATCTTCAGCCGCACTTTCCTTGCAGGGAGAAACAATGACTTTTGTTTTTTTAAAAGCTCTTTACACTTAATCTTTAGTCACTATGAGAAGAGTTACATTTAGCTTACAGGATATAATCTCACTATAATTTATTACCAAAGGCTTTTTCCTGAACTCCTTTGACCCTGCAACCTCCTTGATGTTAATCCAGTGCAGGGTCACGGCTGAGGAGGGAATATGGCCCTTTCACTTTCATTCTTCATAGTTGTAATTAATTATCTTCATCATCTTCATCAGTGAGTGCAGTTTAAAGGAGGAACAAAAGGCACATCAATCTCTCTAATGCAGAACTGATTTAGATGCTCTTCTGTCAGCATTTGGATATTACCCATTACATAAACCCATAGTAAAAGCAAAGGGGGTGGCTGGTTCTGCTAGCAAAGTTACACACTAAAGCATATATTTAAATGCATCTATCTGAATATAAAACTTAGCATTCCTGCTTGCAGGTGCTTCTCTGTTTCTTCATTTACTACTTCATTAACTACAGGAAAGGAATCCTGAATAGAGCCTATCATATAGCTCTATATAGTACCAGCCTTTGTTTACAGAACAAATAAAATCCATATTCATCTCAAGATAAGTAATAGCACTCTCTAAAACGTTACACATTGTATTGGTGTTTTGTAGAACCTTTTGGAAGAAAGTGCTGTTCTTTTTTGTCCTTGTGCAAAATTTAGCTCAAATAAGGCTTTTCAGACTTTGTTTTTTTCTTTCCCTGACCAACTGTCCTCCCAGACCACAAGTTCCCCATGAAATACTGGGTTTGGTCAAACCTTAGAATTCAGTACCCAGAAACATCTGAAGAAATCCTCTTAAAACCATCATCTCTCACTGTTACTCATTTCTCTGCTGGCTCTGTTGGTACATTTATTTATTTTTTACCTTTTAACCCCAGTGCCTCCAATATGCCTGAAGCGTATGTCTGGCCTCAGACCCCTTCTTACCCAGGAGGCAGTATGCGGTCAGCAAGAGGTGACTGTGCCCAGCACCCAAAGAAGTTAATCTGAAACTCAACCGTAACATAAATTACTAACTCCATCTTAACATACAGTTCACCATCATGACATAAATGTGCAGTCTTACATGCCACCATGTCCCACAGCACACAGCATACTGAAGACCATGAAGCTTCATTTGTACACAGTGCCTCTGTTACATCTCTCTTACAATAGTTGCTGTGAGCCGAGCCTGGGGAAGGGAGGAGACTGAGAAAGCTGTACTTTGTGTTGTGTCAACATAGTAATCTGATAGCTATGTTGTATGGTATTTTTACTGAAGGTCTTTTACCCACTGAAGCCTTGAGAAAACCACCCAAATACATTAGTGGGCCATTAAATTGTTTGGTTGGATACACACATCCTATTTTAAATGGTCTTCATGGAACAGAAGCGATATATCAGATGACTTTCTTAATATTTTATAGTGAAGTATATAAATCATCAGGGGGGCAAGTCTGAAAAATCTTACTCAAGGGCATCACCTTCTGTGCTCTGTTACTCAAAGGCAGACTTGAATAGAAGGATTCCTGGCTCATATAGGATATGAGCATTTGCTTTAGTTGCTGTCTAATTTCTAGTAGGGCCAAGGCAAGACTTTTTGTCACAGTCCTCTCCTTGCTCATTTCACCTAACTTACTTGCCTCAGGGAAGGACAGCATTAAGTGGTAATTGCCTCAGCTCAGTCCTAGCATTAAAAATTACATTCTTAGCTGCATCTACATATTTGCCTGTTCTACCAGCATCCCTGGAGAGCAATTCCTCTTCTCTAACCTCACTGTGGCCCTGATATACCAGATCACTGGAATGAATGAATGAGTTTTAAGAGTTCATTCAATTTAAGGGGTTCTGTCATGAGGTTAGACCCAAGTATGGCCTTTTAAAGTGGTTCTCTCCAGGGGAGGAGCTTTTCAAAATCAAAAAGAGCCAGATAGTGGTGAGAAATGTGTCCATTTAAAGGGAATCAGCAATGTTCAAAAAAGTTAGATGCTGCACCCAAGTTCTATACCAGTGATTATGCAATAGTGCCTATTAACTGAGGTCCTTTCCAGGAAAGCTCCTATGCCTGCATATTGTATCAGCCCACATCTAAATGCTTTTCTGACTAGGATGCTTCCTTGAATGTATGCCAAATCCTTCATTTCCAAAGGGATGTTGAAGTCCATCCTCTGACTCACCTTTGACCTTAAAGTTTCAGGATTTGGGAGCATTTTCTTTCATTAGATGGAATAAGTTTCCACCAGTGAGGACCTGGCTAATGAAGTTGCTTTTCTGCTGAAATTGTGATGTTAAATCTGTTGGGGTCTGTGAAGTGTGAAAGCTTTTTGCAAAGCTAGTGCTGCTCTTGCGATGCCAGGGGGATTTCTGGGTTAGATTATTGTTATTATACAAGTTGGGAAAGAAGCAACCCTTCAAGATTAATCTAATCTTTGTCACCAGCAGCAGAGAAATATTAGCCAGCAGTCCAAACGGGCTGGCAGCGGACTGCTGTTTAGAAGGTGGCTATATGTAAAAAGGAGGTAGGTCTCCTTTTCTGAGAGTGTAGCCCCACCTGCTGAGACCTGCCAGATGATGATCATGGAAAATAACACTGAGAAACTGAGGAGCACTGAGGCTGAAGATCTCCTGTCCTTGGAAACTTCTCCTACCTAGAGGTGGGATCATAGTGCTGTCTGTAGGACAGAAGCAGATGGCTGAGCAGATACTGTCTGTAGCACCTAGCAGAGGAGAGACAGTACCTAACTGAGTGTAAAGCTTGTCCCCATACCCCTGCAGCACCATGGGAAGTGCTGTTCCTGAATAACCTCAGGGAAAGCAGCAAAGGTCTGACAGCACGGTTGCTAATGGTGGTGTGTCGTTATACAAGGTCTCCTCACCCTCTACAGGTGGCCGAAGCTGTGTAAAATTCAGGAAATCTTCTACGTTGAAGGGCTGGACTTACCCTGACTACAAGAATTTCCTGGAAGAAATCCTGCTCCCTGAGGGAATAATGAGGAAGCTGAGCTGAAGCCCATGTTGAACACTTTCCCTTTACAGTGGTTTTCCTTTGCAACCCAGAGCATAATTCTTCTTTGAAAACATTGTGCACATCACACTGTAACAGATGCTGGAGAGAGCCATGCCATTCTTCCCGTGTCCATCAGGATGGAAACACTGAAATGCAGGATAAACTGAGGAAATATTTAACCACCCTCCTCCACCCCCCCCAAGCCTTCTTCCTGTAAAGCCGAGGTCACTTTGGGTAATCACAGCAGCAAGATGCATTGCCACACCTAGATGCAAAGTAGTGCTCTTACCCAGTACCATGGGTTAAAATGGTTCCGTTGATGGCATCTGACATTGTTTTTTTTTCCTAAATAAGGAAGCATGAGTAATCAGAAACCTCCTGTTTTAGTATTACCATAGAAACAAGCCATGGAAGAAGTAAATGAACTGCGTATACAGAGCTGGATCACGTCTTATTGAAGCTGTAGGAATAAAGCTAACAATGGTTGAAGGGGTCTGACTATCCCAGTCAGCAGAGCATTGAAAACCCCGAACATTGTTCACCCTGCCACCATGTGTTTCTTTGTTCTCGATGAAATTAATTCTGTGCACTATCCATGTATGCACATTTGGCTTTGTCTCGTAGTAGTGACTAACAGAGAACAAAAATGAACACATTTTCCCTGTCAGGCTGTGGATTTTCTGTGAGCAGCTCACAAATGATTTTGCTGCATAAAAGGTAAGTTTTTATTAAATATTACTTTTGAAACTGTAGATTCAAACTTGTAACTGTTCATCCATTACACTGGATAATAAGGAAACTAATGACAAGTGACTAAACCTTTTCCCAGAGGACTGAACAATTTGCATAGGCAATGCCTACCTCCACAAGCCACTTTCTTTCCCCACAAAGGCAGTAAATTTTCAGGTTGAATGTCATATGTGAGGAACACTCAGTAAAGAAAATAAGGAAGAAATACCAGACTCCTGAGCAAATACAGTCCTTGTTGGTCTTAAAAAGCTCACGGGTTATAATTTACGTGAAAATATAAATATTCATACCATCCTCAGAGCACAAGAAAGAAGTGAAATACAGGTCTGTATCCTGACTGATGATCAGAGCTACAGCTCCAGAGTTTGATTGAAAACCCAGGCATGCTTTTAATACAGGATGGAAACTTGTGTAGAAGTACTGACAACACACATGCCTGTGCAGTTAAAGTGATTTCAGAGAGGAAGTGGTCATATATTTAACACGTAGTAGAGCTCTCTGAAGGAAAATGGATTAGTATGAGATGGTAAGTGCAGTTCAGTTTATATGGGATGAAAAGGAGTTCTTTTGAAGTGCTGTCACAAATGCAGAAAAGCACAGGTCTGGAGAGTTACAAAGGGCAGATTCCAGCGGTTCTGGCCTTGCAATGCCCTGCTGATGCTAAAGCAGCAGCTTCCCCTATCAGTCATGATAAGAAAATACATCCTGTGTCCTTGCCCTGCCCCAGTGGCTCCTTTCTCTTCTGCACAACATGCGCACTTCACTATGAGTAAGTGCTGTGGGTAGCACAGCACTTTGGTGACTCTGGCAAAAACATATTTAAGTTGTCATGGACTGCATTTCCAGTAAGTTGAATATTTTGTCAGCAAAGGGCATTATCCGTGGCATGCTTACAGAAGCAGGCAGTGGCTTTGCAGAGGGAAGAGCTGGTGAACCTGAGGGTGACATTATGTGTGTGCCAGGGAGGGGTTATAGTGGATAAGCTGGTCCTGTGGTCTGAAGAGCTTTATCACTCAACATTAAATGCATTTGTGTTTGTAAATACATTGCATCAGCTGGTTGGTTTCTTCCAAAATGAATCCACTTTGTGGCTTCCACACCTCCTGCACAGTGTGAAACAAGCCCAGGGGGGAAAGCAGGTAAGTCACTGTAAAAAACCAAACCTTCATGTCAGTACATCTGGTACAGGCTGGGGCTGGAGTTTCCAGCTTCTATTGGCAGCAAAAGATGAGCAGAGCTTTTCAAATGAGCCAAGGAGAATCACCATGCCCCACACATGCAGGAGCCCAATAAGAACTGAGTTCCCAGAAATAAGAACTTAATTCTCAAAGTCTTTGTTAAGCTTACTTCAGAAATAGCCAGTTGTCTAATGTCCTGGGATCAAAGGACACCTGGATAGCTCCAGAATTTTGCTAGTATTTGGCACAAATATATTGACCGGTATTCTCAAAGAGCCTCCAATTTCTGATGATGATAATAAGGAATGTCAGATTAGTCTTGCCTTTTAGAACCAGCATCCTGGCTTTAATGATTTCTTTGCAGACAAAGAACTATAACTCTTTCATAGTATTGCTCATTGGGCTGAAAGCCTGAGAGCGATCATTGTTGTAACAGACACAGAATATACACCATAGAGTCAAACTAGGCGGGAGCAAAAAAACCCCAAAACACCATAACAAACATTTTTAACTACTGGGATGTGTTGCTTTTGACTTGGAATAAAGGACATTTTCCAGATTGAAGAGGAGAATTGTCTGGGAGCAAAGCCAGGAGTAACAGTGGTAGGAGGAAAAAAGAAGAGAACTAAACATATTTTTGCTAGAAATTGTCCAGAAAGTGGCCACTTGTAACTGTTTAGTTAAATAAATATTATTCACAATTCCTTGTACGACAGATGCCCTGATACTAATGAGGATCCATTGAAAGATACACAAGAACAACAGCTATTGCTTCTCACTGCTCCATGTGCTTTAGGGGAAGTAAGTATCAAAAAAACCCCAAAATAAACCCCTCTTAAATAGTTCTCCCCATCCAACACTATTATGTTTTAAAAGTTAGATGTACGCAAAAGTAACCTTCTTTCAGCTTCATGAGTTGCAGCATAAATATTGTGAG
The DNA here is from genome assembly GCA_002631895.1 of Agapornis roseicollis. Taxonomy (NCBI): domain Eukaryota; kingdom Metazoa; phylum Chordata; class Aves; order Psittaciformes; family Psittacidae; genus Agapornis; species Agapornis roseicollis. The sequence goes on from NDXB01004623.1 coordinate 8,324, forward strand.
GAAGATAAGATTTGTCATGGTCTGAGTTGCTGGGTTTGGGCTGGAGCAGGTTATCTGTTCTTTGCACACGCAGTTATGCTCCCTTTGCCCTCCAGCTCTTTATGTGTTTCAAGTAGACAACAACCCAAGAAAGAAGTTTATGTCCATCATCACTGGGTTGCTCCATGCACCTCATGATTAAGAGGTGGTGTTGACACAGCAACAAGATCCTGAAGGTAAAAGCAGGCCGGTATTTCATTGCAGGGCTCTGGTCCTCTCCTCTGCCCCTCAGATGTCTCCATGTCCCAAGGGCAATCACTGTCTGCCAGCACTGCAGCTGGCTGTGCCTGTGGTCCTACAGGGACATACGGCAGCAGTGTGAGCTTGCAGCACATCACACTGCAATGCCAAGCTCTGTGTCTCACTCTTTTGGTGCATGCAGTGCTGTTCTCCACAGGAGAACTGGAAACCAGACAATGTGAAGCCAGCACCTCTGCCAATGTGAGGGGCCAACATGAGGGGATGAGGCAGGGGATGAGGAAGGAGAAGAAAAAACTGTGTACAATTTCAGGGGATTGTGTCTTGCTTTCCATGGGGAGCACTTCTGGCATAGTGACCTGAGGGCTGCTTGCCACTCTTGGATATGCAATGCATAACTCATGGAGTGTGTCCCACATCAGCCGTGAGTTAGAAAGAATGTAGTGGCTCTGGATAACACCTTCATGCTTTTGACATGTGGACACTTAATCCAAGATTTCCGGAAGGCTCTCTTCTTTGTAGCTTTAATGCACTCCTCTCTGTGGTGCTGAATTAGCCCTGACTTTGCCACCACCTGTACAGAATGAACACTCCTGTGCACTGATAAGTCTCTAGGTTAATATGAATCAGACACACAATCAGTTCTACCAAAGCACTTGAAGTCCTTTTAAGTAACTGGAGGTATTCCATGATAAATTTCAGCTTTTGGCATGGAGAGCTTCAGCTGTACAGATACACTGAAGAGCTATTCAAAACAGAAAAAAAATCTGTATTATTCCACTTTTCCTAGTTCTTACATTTGAGTTGATCTACATGAAGGTGGAACAGAAATATTTCATTTAGAAGCTTGAAAACATGACTGGAGCTTGAGGAATTGAAAGCAAAAATTAAGCCTGAAACCCTAGCTGGGCTATGAGTAAAGGGTGACTTAAACTGACATGTCAGACTGGAGTTTATAATATCTTCATCATTTCCATGAGACTGGAAATTTCAAAAGCAGGTTCAATAACAAGTGTGCCTTTTTTAATTCATGGAAGTAAAGTTGCAAATGTGATTATAATGCTCATACAGCACCATCTGAATCTAGTTAGATTCTGTTTGCTCTCCTCTATTGCTAATGGGTCAGCAATGCTGCTTTCCTTATCAGTGTTGCTAACTCTTGCTATTTTATTGTGTTTCACATAATTATGCCATTTATCACTATGTCATAATACATATAAATCCATGGTGCATCTGGATCTGGTTTCTCTCCCCCACTCACTGCTAAAAGAGGAAGAGTTACACAGAAAGGCAACCGGCCAGATCAAGGATGTGCCACCACTTCTATTCGAAGAGTGACAAATAGGTGTTCCGTAGCCAGAGAAAGGGCACGTGAGGGGATATGGTAGAGACCTCTATTAAGTCCTGAGCAGACCTGAAGAAGCAATTCAGGAGTAATCATTTGCTCTTTTCCCAGAACAAAGGAGTTTGGGGTAAAACATACAGGTTCTAGGTGGCAGATTGATAAGAAATGCAATAACAAATGTGTTCTTCATACAACAGATGTCTAAGTTGTGGACCTCATTGGCAAAGGATGTTATGGATCTAAAAGACCCAAAGGGTTAAAGCTGATTGAATGTGTTAATGGAAGAAAAATCCTCAGGGATTATTGAACACCAAGGTGCCATCTCTGGTGCAGGCATTTCCTGAGCTGCAGTCACAGAATGCTGGTAACTGTATTAAGAGAATGTCACTACATTACTGCCTATTTTTATATTCTTCCCAAAGTAGGTAGTATTTGTTACTGCCAGAGACAGGTTCCTGCCCTAGCTGGACCTTGAATCTGATCCAGTGTATCTGTTCTTGTGATCTTACATTAATTTTCAGTAAGAGAAAAGAACGGGGATATTTTAGTACTCAGGGCTTTTAAACTTTAAATCCTTTATGTTTGGTTGCCAGAGCTAAGTAAAAAGAACTTAAATCTTCCAGATATCAGATCAAAATAATGATTTTTGAGCGATTTGGGATTCATGAGTACCTGGGCTGTATTGATAGTAAATCAGAACTTTGATATGCCAGAAGAATCCGAAATAGAGCATAGATAGTAAACATATTCACAGCTGTTTTCTTGTAATCTTGAAGTACAATAGATCACACCATTGTTTTAGTACAATCTCTGTTTTTCAGATAAATCCCAGGCAGCATTATGAAATCCTAGGCCTTTCTCCACACAAGTTTTCTTCAGAAATACCAAGAATGAACTGAAGATCCTTGGCAGGCTTTTACAGACTGTTCAGGACCTCCTTCTGCTGAGTGTCACACTTGGGGCTTTATATTATCAGTGTAACCTCATATGACTCTAATTAAAAAATGCTAATTAAAAGATTAAGAATGTGATTTGTTCTATTGCAATTTGGAATCCAAGACTCACTGACTGAAGCTGTTAATTTGAGCCACAGTATGGTACTGTGTGTAGCTTTGGTTTCCCCCCTCTCTTTCATTTGGAGCTCTGATTAATAAGTCATATTCACAGGGGTCACGAGAGAGAAAAGAAGAAAGAGATTATTGCTCAAAATTATCAGACTGTATAGGAAGCAGATTTAACCATCTCTTTGATTACCTGCCCTGGCCAGGATGAGATACGGTCTACACTCTGCGGCTCAATCCTCATAACCGGTGAGGCAGAAATGCAATGTAATGAAAATTGATCTATAGAACATATGCAATTAATGAAATATAAGCAAAGAAATTATTTCTGAAGGAAGTGAAAATTAAGAGTGTATAACAGCACAAGAAGCAGATAGACACACAGACAGGTGGGCATTATTTGCCTCCAGGAAAACAGATTAGCATAAGCACTGGATGCTTTCATCAAGTGTTCATTGCTTCACCTACCTCTAAATCTTACTATGGAGATTCAACTATAGAAATAGAAAAGCAACAATGAAAACCCCCAATTAATTACTCTGCTCTCGTGAGACCTCACCTGGAGTATTGTGTGCAGTTCTGGTGTCCTCAACATAAAAAGGACATGGAGCTGTTGGAACAAGTCCAGAGGAGGGCCACAAAGATGACTGGGGAACTGGAGCATCTCCCATACAAAGACAGGCTGAGAAAGTTGGGGTTGTTCAGCCTGCAGAAGAGAAGGCTGCGTGGAGACCTCATAGCAGCCTTCCAGTATCTGAAGGGGGCCTATAGGGATGCTGGGGAGGGACTCTTCATTAGGGACTGTAGTGACAG
>NDXB01004623.1:11891-58602 GCA_002631895.1 Agapornis roseicollis
AGACCTCATACTTCCAGTATCTGAAGGGGGCCTATAGGGATGCTGGGGAGGGACTCTTCATTAGGGACTGTAGTGACAGAACAAGGGATAATGGGTTAAAACATAAACAGGAGAGGTTTAGACTGGATGTAAGAAAGAAATTCTTTCCTGTTAGGGTGGTGAGACGCTGGAATGGGTTGCCCAGGGAAGTTGTGAATGCTCCTTCCCTGGCAGTGTTCAAGGCCAGGTTGGACGAAGCCTTGGGTGGCATGGTTTAGTGTGAGGTGCTCCTGCTTCTGGCAGGGGGGTTGGAACTGGATGATCTGAAGGTCCTTTCCAACCCGAACTATTCTATGATTCTATGATTGCGTTCTTTCAGTAATTACCAGAAGATGGCTTTTTGGAAAAATGAGGAGTACCTAAAAAAGACCTTGGTGCAGTAAAACATGTCTTCAGTTCTTTGTTTTCCTCCAACCTCTGTCTGTGTAAGCCGAGGCACATCACTGGTGTCCTCTTTCTTTCTTTCTTTTTTTTTTTTTGGTAAAATGTGGGTAGCAGTACTCTAGAATTCTGTGAGAACTAGCTTAATACAGGGAGCGCTTTGGTTTCCTTGGGCGAGAGGGGGGAAAAAGGTGAATTCCCTCTTATCTGAAACATGGATCTCTTGCGTGGTCACTTGTATGTTCCTAACAAAGTAATAACAAATGATCTTCCCATCTGTGCAAGCTCACTCATACAGTACGGAATAAAAATAACTTCTGTTGTTTAGATGAGCAATGAGAGAACATGGAACAAATCACGATAAGCAAACACTCAAGGCTAAAGCCATATAGCATTCAAGAGCATGCATAGACCAAAATGTGTTCATATAAAGAATTTATGGGCTACCTTAAGAAAGGGAATTATAAACAATTGAGTCTAGTTGTAAAGAAATCTTGGAGAGAAAAGGGGTTAAACATTGAGATAAATTTTTCATTGCAAATAGCTCAAAGTATTCCTATGCATTATTTTATAAGGGAAATATTTATTGTTCCCTTTAGGACTGCTAAGCCATCCTCAGGGATTTCCATTTTCCATGCTACCCCCATTTCAGCACCTACATGTGCTTACACATTCTTGATAGAGTTGGTTTCTATGACTATTTTCCTGACAGACTCCTAATTGAAAGCAGCATGCTAAACCGTAGGAAGCCCTATCTACATAGCCCCGCTATCACTGCCGCAGAGTCAGCCTGTCTGCACAGCCTATTTTTGTGCTGTGCCTGTGCCACTACTATACCCTGAACAGAAGTCATAAATCAGAAGAAAAGGCTGCTGAGAAGCAGCTGGTGGGGTTTCTGCCATGGTCATGGCTGGCTCAGCAGCACGGCCACGCTCCTGCTTCACTGTGCCCAGGGGCTCCATGGCACAGCCCCACGAGCCTCTATGCTGGAGGATGCTGAGAGGGAGAGGCACTGCGGAAAGCAATACCATTTTCACACCTTTCTGTGACTTGTGGGCATGCGTTTGCTCATTCTGCTCCTTTGTGCCTAAGATCAGAACATTTCATGTTCCCTCATCCCAAAAGTGATGACAAAACAGCAAAAAGCAGCACACAGCAAAACCTGTGAACAAATGTTCCAGGATGGGAAAGCTCCAGACAAGTAGGCAGGTACAGCTCCTGAAGGAAGCTGCTCCCAAATTGTGTCAGGGTGAATTTAGTCCAAAGATCTCAGCCTTGGGCTGCTCTCTCCTTTTGATATCATGTTCCCATCCAACAAAAATCAGCCATCAGCCAAAGGACTAAAAGGCAGCATTAGCCTCTTCATTTTTGTGTTGTTTTCCTCCCTCTCTCTCTGGAGAATGGGATTGCCTGTCAACCACACAGCAAGCAGGCTTGTCCATTGCTGTGCCTGTGCTGGGATGGCCCTGTGTGTGATCTCTGCAGCGAGAAGACCAGACACCTTGTGATTTATATATGTTGTCAGTGACATGGCTATTCCTCTAGGTATGCAACTCATCTGGAAAAAGTACAGAGCTGAAAATGCTGCAATGGAAGAAATCCACTGAAAAACAGGTGTAAAATTGTGCATATTTTCAGTCCCAGGATGCTGGAGGAGCATCCAAGGACATTATTTCTTCAACCAAAGCACAGACTTTGGTTCACGCAACACCTGCAGTACACAGCTAATGAAATCTGGTTGGCGCTTCTGTCAGTTCCCTGCTCTTGAGGTGACAGATGCTTCTTGCTTTCTGTTTCATGTGCCCATAGGTCTTGTGCTCACATTTGTAGAAGCCAGTGGAGGACCCTCCTCTGTCTTCAGTCATCCATGAACCAGGCCCAGAGAGACACCAGGGCTGGGATTACCTCACGGCATCTGGCCTTCGGAAACACATGGGTGTCTGGCAGGTTGTAATTGCTTCTTGCTGAAACAGCGATGGCTGAAAGGATGCCAGCGTATTAATTTACTGTATTATTTACAGATCTCCATGCTGGGCCAAGGAAAACACTCTGCAACTGAGTCACCTCAATCTGAACTTTTGTCTCTTGCTTTAAGATTTGGCTTTACATTCTCACGATAACTGCTGCCACTGCTGTGTTTATGCAGTTTGCTGGGTGCCTCACATTAAGTTTGGATTCTTCACAGTCAATGCAGCCTCACTGACAAATGGAAGATTCCACACCCAGCATTAGTCATTTGCTGAAGGATGAATAGAAGAGTGCTCCAAGGACAAAGGAAGCAATGCCAGGACTATTTTCTGATTTGTTTTTATTCAAAGCACACCCATGGATTCTCTTTTACTTACAGAACTATTGCTGTCTGGGAATTTCACGTGAACTAAAAACAAAGGCAGCAGAATCATCCCCGGTTTCTGATGGAAAGCGTCTCTAGGTTAGATCCTAGCATGTGGCTGTATCCACAGTGCATTGATATGCTCTCCTTTGCCACCAATGGGTGTGGAGGGCAACTGGGCACAGTCTGGCTTTCTCATCAAAATTCCCCAAATTCACATTGTGACTCAACCCGATTTTCATTCAGTCTTGGATGAACCTGTGCACCTTGCAGGTATGCATGTGGGCATCTTCTCTACTACCCATTTTTGACCTGAGCATCTTCTCTGATAATCCCTGCTGGATCCCATGCAGGTGTATTTATGCTGCAGGCCCAGAAACACTTTGAAGAGTGTGCAAACAGAGGCCACAGTGCAAAAATCATGTAAGCTTTGAGTTTGTTTTTTAAACCTAGTTTAAGCATAAGGACTAAAGCGTAGGACAGTTGACAAAAGGATAAGAAACAAGATTAAAAGAGGAAGGGAGTAAAAGAAAGATGACCGAGGCCCTTTAGATGCTACATTGCATTAATTATACTTGGATTACATTGTAAAAGCAGAAAACAAAGTGAAATTCCCAGTTTCAGTGATGGGCAGCAGATGCACATGGAGATTTGGTGACATACCAACAGCCACCCAGGAAACCTGCAGCAAATGCAGGAATAACTCTTGTCTGTATGTAGCTTGACTGTTCAAAACCTTTTAACTTGATTAATGCATCTTGGGTGACACGGCTTAGTGCGAGGTGTCCCTGCCCATGGCAGGGGGTTGGAACTAGATGATCTTAAGGTCCTTTCCAACCCTAACTATTCTATGATTCTATGATCTTTTCAGTCATCTGGTGATATGGCTGAAGGTCAGGATTGGCCCTGCTGAGGCTGTAAAGCCCATCAGTATGGCTGAGATTCTGAGGCTGGTGAAAAGTGTAAATATCTTTGAAGATCTATGCTAAGTTAGTAGTGGAATGAAAAGTAAGCCAGGAGGACTAGCTGTACTCATATTTGTGTTCAGCATCTGAGCCTAGGTGTGCTTGCAGATGATAGACAAGGCAGAGATAAAATCTTACGCAGCCCACTATGTCCTGGGCCATCACTCCTGACTAGTTAGGTCCCAGGGTACCCTGTAACCAGCAGCAGGACCAGTAGTGTGGCTTGGGTCAAGCTGGCAAATGCCTCAACTTGTGCAAGTTTAGCAAAAGTCATTCAGCAAAGCCTAGATTTTCCCAGGATGCTTTCTCAGTGTCTCCCTTGAATGCTTTGCTTTCACAGGTACGTTTCTTTTGCCTTCAGTTGGTACCCGGCTGGGGTAGCAAAGCAAAGTTCTAGTTTCAAAGACTTTTCTCTCTTTACCTATTCCCATCACCAGTGGCTGTCTGTCACCAAGTAGGAGGAATGCTCCTTTGCGCTGTACAACCTGGGTAGATTTTCCCTTATCGCTTATACCCGAATGCAGCACTTGGAAAAAAAGGAGCATGCCAAAACCAGCACGGTGGTTTATTAAAAAAATAGAAAAAGGAAGTGCTGTTAAGAAGCTCTTTCAAAACAAGAGATATATTTGTCTGACACCCTCTTGTGCCAGAGATGCCATCTTCTCTACCAAAAAAATAACACCTTCCACAGGCTCAGAATGTTACCAGACCTAGAAATGCACAAAGAGGCCGTCCTCCCCACCACACACGGCTTTGTTCTCCGCATCATATGCAACAGTGAGGATTGTATATTAAAGACCTAGAAAGTAATTGAATGAAAAGTGGTTTAAGATGAAATGGGTAAAAATGAGATGTTGAGGTTCATGGGATGATTACCTTACCTGAAATCAGGGCCACAATTTCCTTGAACTGAATATCTAGATTTAGTGTTGCACCCATGCTTCTATACCAGTGAAAGAGAGCTACTGCTGCTGATTCACCTCTGTAGAGCACCCCATGCAGTAACGAGTGTCAAGGATTAGCTCAGATGTGATTCCTAAAGACTTGTCTATACATTCATTTAAAGACATGCTAGGCTTCCCTGAGGCAGCATCTGGTGTGAGGAATTCTTTCCCCAGGAAACTGCAGTAATAATGAAAACAACAGGAACAACAAAAAGGGAAAAGCCCTCAAAGTTTATGAGTGGATAATTTTTCTTGTTTCATTTGAATGTAAAGCTGTCAGTGCTCAGGGAACATGACCTCAAAACCAAAAGGAAGAAGCAAGTCCCAGGTCTTGCCAAACCCTCTTCTCACAAAAGGCAGGCTAAGGAGGCCAGAAGGAGTTCTCTCAAAAAAAAAAAAATCACTATTCCTAAATTTTATTCTCACGGATCTGCTCTTTTTTCTTCTTGTCTGTAAGAACAAATGTGGAAATTTAATGGCTGCCCAGCAGTAGGGAAAAGCTCTGCTCTGTTTTCTTCTCCTGCTTGTTGAAAGTCCCACTTACACACAGCTCAGACTAATGCTGGGGGAGGATGGTTTTCTTTGCTAATTTTCCTCCCTAGGGTGGGTAATGATTTCTCAGCGCTAATACATCCTGACAGATGCAGTCATACAAGTGCTTGCACCCTGCATCATTGTTGGCCAATCGGGGTCATGGTTTGGAAAGCTGATCTCTTAATCATTTTATCTGATGGATGTTGCCTATTGTAAATCGACAGTTGTTTGAGGTACTGATATCGACCTCTTCTGCTCTTGCAGAAGGCAGATTTTCTGTGGGGCTCAGCCAGACACCAGGGGGTACATGGCAGTGTATCTCTGTGACAATTGTCTTACATATATAAAACTGCAATCGGTTATTTGACGTGCTGGTAATTGGCAGCCACCAAAGCTCTGCATGGCAGAAGCCCCATGTAGTATTGCATGGCACACCTTCTGTAGGACTGTGAACTTAATGAACTTGACCATAGTCAAGGATTTACGATTCAATCCTCTCAGGAGACAGGGTGCTGTGATAGGCCAGGGCAGCTAACAGGCAGTTAACAGACACCGACATTTCCCCAGAATCCAAGGGTCCTCTTTAAGTGAAATTATTCCCTGTAGCTAAAAACTGCCATAGTCCTTAAGTTTTACATTTACATTGGTACAATTACATGTTCTAATGTTATTAAAAACAACCTACAGCATGTGCTAGGTGCAAGTCAGTAGTTAGAAAAAGTATTTCATTCCATGTGTGGAAGAAGTATCCTGGGGGAGGATGTGCAACAGGGCTGTCATTGCTGCCTTGATTATCCCATTGTGGCACAAACAGCCACAGAAAGAAGATCCATGGGGAAGGATCCGAAAAGATGCGTGGATATTGCAGATTTTCACGATACATTAGCCTGAACAGCTCCATGATGTGGGATTTTATCTGGCACTAGTGGATATTTATGTGACAAAGTAGTGTTTAGTGCAAATAGGAAAGGGTAAGAGTTTAGACCTGAGCTGTGACCCCAAGTTATTAGGAACTCATAGGCTAACCTTGGATTGCTTGCACCACCGTATGCTCCCTTTTCAGAAGTGTGAAAATAGCAGAAACAGGGTATGAGAAAACAAGCCAGAAATGCATCATTTACATTACCGAAGCAAATTAATACCAGGGGTATTTTCCCCTTACAAACAGGCCTCCAGAGACAGATCTAATTAATTACTTTTGGTTGTACAAAACTGACCCTTCTGCCTCCAAATTACAGCAGAGAGATGACTGAGTGCAAAGGGTGAAATAAATGCATCAGGAGAGCAAAGCTGAAGTACTCACCAAGCCTGAGATTCAGGCTGAGGGCATCTCCTAGGACCTGTAATGATGGGGTGCAGGTGGTAACTAGGCTTCTTGAGCACTTGAGGGAATGAAGCCTTGAAATAGCTGTAACAGCAGCTGATACAGCAAGGTGGGGCAGGGTGTTCTTACCCTATAAAAATCACTGTTAAAGCATACAAGTGGTTAAAGTGGTTTTCCTGTAGTTCTAAAAGAAATACAGAAATCTCTGCTTCAAATAGTTAAATTGTAGGCTGGCTGAGAAAATGACTAACCCTTAAAAGAGGTAAAAGTGAGCGGCTGCCCTTTGCTTCAGTGGCTTTGCCTGTTACTCCTTATTCTGGGGAAACAGGATCTGAGGTGCTGACAAATTATTAATAGGTGCAGGGCAACTACATTACCCTTGCTAAAAATACGCTGGGAGCGTGTCTCATGAGACTGTAGAGAGGCCTGAAACATTGGGCTTTGGGGCTGTTTGCTAAACTCAGTTCAGTGAGAGACCTGAAGGCTTTTCTCCATGCCTTATCCACTGGGAGCCCTGGGTCTATGGGGGCAAAGGGAAAGGTCTCACAGCAGGACTAGTGCATGCCTAGTTATGGGTAGCTTAAAGCAGTGATGTTCAACACCATGGGCAACTGAAAAATCTCTTAGTCTTTGTGATACTAATCTTTGTGTTATGAATTACAAAAGACTATCATGACACCACCAGGGAAGGGCCATGCTAACTGGGGTACAAGTCTGTTTCCATGGCATGGTGGTAACATGTTAATCTTGGTATCACTGGATACCCCATGCATTTACACCTATTACTAAGCAATTTTAATATTTTCCATCACTGGTACAAAGCATGGTCTAACTACCACTGAAATCAATGATCTGTAGTAGAGATGTCACCATCTTTGTGTTCTTCTTCAGCTAAGCCCCAGTGAGAGTAGTATGATCTATGGTTCATCGAGCTCTTAATCAAGTAATGAACAAGAAATTTCCTTAATACTGCCTTCCCTTCCTCGTTATTTGTTGTTATTAAAATGATTCGCCTCTGGAGGTATTGGGGCCACAGTCAATTTATCAACACTTTTTATGGCTGTTTCTGCTAGGAAGCATCACACAGGGACATTGCACTGGGGAAGGGATGTGGCAAAGGACTAAGTGAAGAGTGCAATGAGGTTTAGCTGTTAGGACTATGAAGTATCCTGACTTCTGATTGTACAGGCAGTGCCAGGAGGCATGCGGATAATTCAGGCATGTTCTCAGCAGGGAAGAGTACAGATGTTGCTGACTGAACCAATTCCTGGAGACTGTGAATTTGGTTTCAAGGCAGATTTACTGGGGTTTCTTTATGAGCTAAGCAAGGATAAATGTGGCCAGACCAAATGTATAAGAGGATAGTGTAGCTGGCTGGGGAGGAGCACTGTGATCTTTGGCTGAGCTTTGCAAAGCATGACAGCAGCGTATTACCTCCTGTGCAGAGGAACCACTGCTGAAATTAAACCATTTATGTATGCTTAACTTAAAAGTTATACTCACTTACTCACCGGTGGGTATGTTATTCCAAAACACTGGATAAAGTAACTTTGAAAGGTCTGATGGATGCCCAAACAAAATAAGCAGGTTTAGCAAGTGTACTGCAGCAGCTTCACCAGGGCTAATAGAACTATTAACAGACTGGAATAATGATGTCAGCATGTTACCTCATGTCTGTTAACATCCTCCAGCACTGCCCAGTCTCCTGAAATGCCCCTCTCCAGCATCAGTGTGTTTATAGAGCACTGAACAGTTTGGTGTTTGCTTGACTTGGGCAGTCCCCTAGGAATTAGACAATCTGCAACACTATTGCTCCAGGTCATGGTGTGCAGCATATGTACAGCTCCCCACACTGCTTTTCAAGCAGTCGAGGGCCAGGAGAAGGATGGATGTAAGTGCAGAGAAAAGAGGCACCTTCTCTGCCTTCCCACATGGGTTCTTCAGCGGAGCAGACAGAGTTGCTGGGATTAATGTGGTCCGATTGTTCTCATTCTGCAATTTGTGTTTCAGCTTAACTTCTGTCCTGTGGTAATTATAAATAGAAACTAACAGAAAAGAACACTTTTGATGGATTTTGTTAATTAGAGTTTTCCCTTTAAAGCCAAAATAAATCTGGAATGCAGAAGGCACATGAGTGTGTCCCCCCCATCATCCCCCCAGCCATGTGTGCCCATGCACGTGCACCCACTCCCTTTTCCCTGCATGAGTTTGATGTCTGTGGAGATTCAGACTGATTGCGTGCATTGAAATGAAGTATACTGAAAATAATGGAATGTATAGGATAATTGTAAAGCTCTCACTTCAGATCTAGTTAATGCTGCTTTCTTCAACATTGTGTGTGTTTCTTCCTTCCCTTTTAGATACGCCAGTGTCACTGTGAAAAGGAAATTCGATCTTTTAACTGTTTTTCATCTGAATCCGTTTTAAATCTATAAAATAAATCAAATTTTTATTCCATATATTAAAAATATTTGTATATATTATATAATGAAAACATTTTTTTAAAAGCCGCCATCTTTGCATACTAAAGCTGTGTGTGAAGCTGGACAACGCAGTCAGGATGTGTGTCATTCAAACGGATCAGAACGATGACCGCCACGGCAAGCACTTAGAAAAGAAAGAAACAGTCCCAGCATTTTTTCCCTGCGACCTCAGAACAGTGGTGAAGCCAGATCTGCTCTTTTTACAGGTTCTGATCAGTTGGAAGCTCAGCTGTCACTGGTGGTAACAAGTGCTGCAATAAGTGCACCATGAACTGTCAATTTGCCACCGCACTAAAGCATGTATTTGAGGAGAATAAACTAATGAACAAAGGGCTCCTTCACATTTGCCCCTGTGCTCTTTTACACAAGTTTTGTGCAGGACAAGCTTACGTTCTCAGCCCCAAGAATTTACAGGCTGCCTGGAAACTCCTCTCCTTCTTCATTGCTTAGTCTTGAGGCTCCTCTGAAGCTGCAATTTCTTCGACTTTCCAGACACTCAGATTTTCAAGGCCAGACAAGAGGGAAACGTCTCACACAGAAAACAAAGGAAGAAAGACACTCTTGAGGGAGAAAAACTGCAAAGCCATGGAGGTCAGGGCATTCACTGAACCATAGAAAGAGCAAACGGCAAAACACCCAATTAATCTTTTGTCTTCTGTAGGTCACAGCCCCTGTCTTGTGAGACTTGCTGAACTTCAGCGTTAATCACAGAATCATAGAATCCTTCCCTGGAAGGAACTTCAAGGATCTTATGGTCCAACCTTTCTAGGTAAAGCATGACTTAGAGTAGATGTCCCAGCACCCCATCCAGCCAAACCTTACAAGTGTCCAGTGCTGGGGAATTCACCACTTCCCTGGAGAGATTATTCCAATGGCTGATCGTTCTCATTGTGAAAAACATTCCTCTTGTGTCCAGTTAAGTTAAACTGTGAGATAGAGATGGCAGTAGACCTGCTGTAGGCAGAAAGTTGTGACTCATGATTAGGTCTCCTACAGCCAGGAAGGAGAATGTCTTCCTGGAGGGGCTCATTGGGGCGTGCTTCAGGCAGAGGTTTAGCCTCAAGATGAAGACAGTGCATGGATATGAGTACATCAAACCTCGTGGTTGCTGGGAGAAAGCGAGACCGGCCACACAGGCCAAGGGATGCTGTCCCCAGGGGCTGAGGAGGCAGCTCCAACCCGTCCGTATCCCACCCATGAGATAAGCCAGGTCAAAATGCAGGTCATGAGAGCCTGCTGAGGAGGATACTATAGAGCAGGGATGGGCCTGTGCTTGGAGGTGCTGGAAAAGGAAAGACTTGTAAGGTTAGGAGAATGAAGAAGAGGAAACGCACCAGTGGCGTCAAGAATGATACTTTTTGGCCATAAATTGAAAATATTGCCTAACAGTGTGGTTTTAGGTATGACTTTATGCCTAAGGACAATGTTTTAAATATCCCTGATGGCTTAATTACTGTTTGCCCACAAGAAAAAACAACCCAAAACCTCAGGAAAATGCTTCAAAATCATTCCAAAGTGTTTTTTATTGTTTCCTGGTCTCATTCACCACTGGTCAGTAGTTTGCCTGTTTGCCACTGAAGACCTGAAGGGACACAGAGCAAATCATGGGACCAAGATTTCACACCAAGCTGTACAGTAGCTGGGGCAGCAGGGTGGAAGGAGAGGATGGCTGGAAATCACTCTGCATGCCAGTGACTTGGCTCACACCACACCAGGATTATTGTCTCTACATGCAGAGAAAAGAGTTGTTCAAAAATCTCCAGCCTAATGTCATGCCAAAAATCTGTGCTTGTTGTTGTTTTTATTTGTCACGAAAAACGTGACAGGATCTTCCCATTCTAAATTATTTTCTATGGGGAAGTCCCTATCTGCAATAAATAAACCCCAGTCTTTTCAGTTTACTTCACTGCAGATTTGTTTTCCTTGAGTTCTTTTACAACTTTGCTACCACATTTCTGTCAGGATGCAGCTGTTAGTGGAAATGCAGCAGGCTTCTCTAGAAGACAGATATGCTGGTGACTAGTATAGAGAAACACATACACATTCGTGTCTTTCTGCCTTTTCTATAGTTATGGGGTTTGCATTGCTTCTGTGGCTGCAGGCTTGTACTGCTTTAAGAATCAACTGTATTTTTTCCCTGTTTCATGCCTGCTGAATGTCACTTTTTAGGTTCTTTAGAAATATAAGGAAAAGCTGAAATTTCCTCCATATTCCACAACAGACAATACTGGCCTTGATCCCATGCTTCAAAAATTAGAAGCTTTACCTTTTGGATCAGTGGATATCAGATCAGGCCAGTATTCTTCGATGAGGACTGGGCTTGTATTGATTTATTTTTCCAAGCCTTACTGTGTCGCATATAAACAAGTATAAATAATATCAGTAGAGTATTGGTGTTAAATTCAACTAAGATAGATAGAAACTCATTGATAGATAAGTTGGTAGACACAACCACTAATGTGAAGGAGGCTGACATATCCAATAGGTTCTTGCCCTGGTTTACAAGACATCTATCCTTCTCTAGTTTGAAGGAGTGTCAGTTCTTGTAACTGGGAAAGACAGGCATACAAATGGACTCTCAACTATGACAACGGTTACTTCTTGCAAGATTCTGTTGTATCAGCCTTGTTTAGCAATAGTTCTTCATGGATTGGAGGTTTTATGAGACTTGTGACCTTGCCTACCTTTGTTTTCGGGCAGTAAATATAAAAGGAAAGGCACTGGAGGGAGTGAGGCAGAGGCTAGGACTGGCCAGGGTGGGTATCTTTAATTTTCATGGTGTGACTTCATTTATGAGCACTGCCAACTTTCTGCTGAAAACAAGTGCTTCCAAAACAACAGTTCTGCAGCTTTACAGGGGAAAGAAATCACACTTTCAATCAATGATGGATTCTTAAGAGTGCTGAAGACCTCTTTTAGGACTCCATTGCAGGAGAAAGACTTCATCTTCTAAACCCTGTCTACTCTACCAAGCATATTTCATACACCTGCAATTTATTTAAGCTAATGTAAGCAGAAACAGATTGTGGTTATAATCAGGTGGAATCCCTTTTAAAAAATAAAAGGACTCTGTTCTATGACACTGCTTCGCTAGTAATTTCCAAATTCAATTTACATAACAATCTTTCTCTCCAGACTCTGGTCCAACAAATCAAGCGGCAACACTTCTGGTTAAGCTTTGTTCTGCAAGTATTCTGGAGCAGTAATTTAGTTGTCAGATTTGGGGCTGCGGGAGTATAATTAGGTTTATGCAGCTAAAGACATGTCCACATGCCTTTGTGGGAAATTAAATGAAGGAAAGTGCTGGGGTGGGCTAAACTTGCCAGAATTCAGCACAGAAATTAAAGAGCAAGCTTGAATATCTCTGTAGATATACAGTAACCTGAAAATAGGTTTTCCTGGAATTACAGCTATGGCATTGCTAAATGGTAATGAATGCTTTCATAGGCCATCAACATTTACATTACTACTGCTCCCTTCAAGAAAAGTTCTTTCTTGATCAGGCAGCTGCTTCGATTGGATGAGGCTAATGGGAAAGTGTATCTCGCTGATACTCCAAATAGCTACTGCCTATTCACATCTTAAAGGTAAATTTGCCTTAAATTAGAAGGCCTGGTGGCCATCAGAACCTTGGTTGAATCGGAGCCCTCACACCAATGAGATCTCAGAAAGGCAGAACTGGTGCCTGAGCTGTGAGCCAAGTGAAAGCAATTCCTGGGACGTGAATGGGTACCACATCTGGCAGGGTATGGAAAGCATTGCCTTGGGAGGGTGGCATGAGGACACATGCATTGCAGCTCTTGCCTTTACCTGGTGGAGGACTGTTCAACCTCCTGTGCAGTGAAAATGAGAAGAACCCGATGCATGCAAACTGGGTAGGATAACCACTCACTGCATCTGACTCACCCTGTTCTGCCTGGAATGTCACCTCTTATTTAAAGTAACAAGAACGAGCTCATCAGCGTATGTGTGTATATGCATGTCTGTGCCAGGGATCAGACAGGGCTAGGCATACAAAACTGGTTGAAGTGAGTAAGGGAAATGCTTCTGCAGGGTATCTATGTCTCTAGCCCATCATCAGACAATGAATGCCCAAATGAGCACAACAAAGTAAATATAGCAAACCAAATTTGAGACGCCTTCTCTTCTGCATCCTTAGAAGAGCTTGTTTATTTCTCAAGCTCGTAACTGCTAGAAACCAGCCTCTGAATTTTAAGCGTAGATACCTAGGCAACAGAGCATGATGCAGATACTCAACAAAACTCAAACCTTGCCTTTCCCAGGGTTTTTTTTTAATGTGTTAGCTTAAGATGTGTTGGCCAAGTTCTATATTCAGAAGTGAGACAATAAATACTATTACTGTACAGACAGTCTATAGCAAAGGATAGGGAAAGGACCTGATACAGGCATTCTTGCTCTTGGAATTATCACACATCTTAGTGTGAAACTTCACCCCCGATTTAGACTGGCTCACACTTTCGGGACAAAGCCACCAGCTTTTCTGTCTCATCTATTGAGTGGCTGAAGACATGGACATTATTCCCATCTTAAAAAAGGTTTCAGCTGCCAGGGAAAGCACCCCATGGTTATTCATCACGTTTTATTAAAGGGTTGGCCAGATGCAGTCCTGCTATCAACTCAAGAGAGCTATTAGGGCAGATTTCTGCCTGCTGTACCTCAGCTGCACCTAATGGCCCAGCCATGGCAGGAGTGAGCCCGCTGCGTCCTCATGGCAGGAAAACCACCTGCCACTCAGCAGCATTAGCTGAGCAGATGAGATGTACCGCTCCCATGTAAGGGAATAGCGAATTGCTTCCCAAGCAAAGCAGGAGTTGGCCATGGAATAGCTGCTTAACCAGGGATCTGGTTTGCATTTGGTTTTAGTCCTGCAGGTTTGCTCCCTTTAGGTTAAGTGATGGATGCCCAACTAAACATAAGATGATTCAATTTTTCTGCTTCCAGGTACCATCACCCTTGGTAACCCCAACTTGCAGCCGAGTTAATTTCCCCATTGACTGCTGCTTTGCCAGGCAAACAACCAATGCTAGAGCTGTGTAGGCCTCGTATAACCCCTATCAAACCAGTTTTTAATTGGCGAACAGGTGTCTTTCTGCATACATTTCTCACAATTACAACCTTAGGAGAGCGTTTGTCATTCCTCCTTCGTGCATTTATACATGAACTCAATTAATTTGTGAGAGCTTAGATCTGAACAGCAGAAAATGTGTTTCTGGTGAAGTGTTCTCCAATACGCGTGTGACTCAGAGGGAGTGATGAGAGGATTCCCTGGAAGCAGCGCTCCCTCAAGTACTAATTACCATCTGCAATTGCTCCAGTATCAGCCTTTCAGCCAAAACAAACAGGGCTGAGCCGTTTGGTCTGCTGGGGCACAGCAAGGGGCTCTGGGCAAACCAGCCGAGAGTGAGTGTGCAGTTAGAGGTGGCAAATGTAAAACCAGCTCTGGAGAGCACACAATGGCATCTGAAAACACTAAACCGCTACTTCGGCACTTTGCAGGGAGGACAATAGGGTGGCTTTTCAGAGCTGAGGCCTCTTGGGGGTTTTAAGATTGGTTGCACCTGCATAATATCTATGGTGATGAAAGCAGCTTCTTACAGAGCCAGTAAACTTGCTTTTTCACATGAAGGCAGATGTGCAAGAAGCATGGAGACAAAAGCGTAGATCTTCAAGGCTTGCTAAGCACCTGATTCCTACTGACAGCAGCAGTGTTGTGTGTGTAACACCACTGGGGATTTAAGGGTACTCTCAGTGGCTTTAAAAAACAAGGCAAGAAAGAAAAGGAATGGAGAGCAATTGGGCTGAGCAACAGTGCAGGGTGCAGGAGGAGAGGTATGTCTGCAGGGGCAGGGGGTACGAACACTTTCAGTGTAACCAGGAAGAGTTCTGGATGTTCAAAAGGAACTATTTGACATGGGCGAATCCCACCCAGGGGATCCCTCAGTCTGAGCTCCATGGCAGCTCCCATGGGAAGTGGGGTTGCTCTCACTGAGGGCGAGAAACATGCTTTCCAGGAGAGCAGGGACTCCTGCTCCACGAGGTGGGGCTGAATAGCTTCTGGGGAGGTTTCAGGCGAATCCTGCTTCACCTTGGTGTGAGGTTGGAATGCTAGCAAATACAAGGACACAGGTTCAACTGGGTGAGGAGCAGCCTCCTGTCCTGCCATCACCCCAAGGGGCTCGTGGAGGAGGTAGGAGCAACAGGAAGGCTTTGTGCCCCATGCTGGGGTTAGGGGAGAATGTTGGAGAGCTGGGAGCTACAAAGACCAAAGGCTGTGAAACGTAGATGCATGCACTCACATCCCCAGACTGGAAACCGCTGTGATCCATGTGTTTTTTAGACAGGAATGTACCAAGTGGGGCCAAATCTGAACCCAGCAGTAGTAAGAAACCCACCCAAAACATGCACTTGCAGGGTGCCTCTGCTGTTAGAGAACACACAGCACTGAGCTACAACAAGCAGAGGAGAAGAAATGCTAACAGTGAGGCCCCTTGGGCTGACAGCATAACAAACAGCAGGCCCAACACATCTGCCATATGGCCACTGAGAGTGCTATGTGAAAATACGTAAGTCATTAGGAAATTAATTTGCTAGTGGTAAATTATGTTGTATTAAACAGCAAACGACATTCTGCAGTGTCACATACCAGTGACAAAATGCACCGTGCCCTCCTCCGTTTCCTACCAAGACATGGAAAAGCAACTACTTTTTCACATCGCCTTTCTTCTTTAGTCTCTGCTACCTCCAAGCTGCATCAACTGTCTTATCTCAAAGTTCAGATGTTGTGGCTGCACAATCCCCCTGCACACATCCTCCAGGTTGCTTCCCCAGAACAGCTTCAGTTAGAAAGCTGCAGCATGGTGGGCCCTCAGAAAGGCTTATTCCAGTCTGGGACCCATTCATCATTGGTTTGTCCCTCTCCTGGGGGAATGGGAAGTCGGTGAGAGGCACAACCTAATTTCGCTGCTTTGTGTTTTGCAGCCAAAGGCATGTTGGTGCCGTGCTGGCAGTGTGGGATAGCTGTCCTAATCCACAGACAACTCAACTGGTGGCAATCACCCATGAGAAAGCAAAGGGGAATCCTTAATCTGCGGATTATCTGGAATATTAGACAGGATGATCCTGAAGCATATGAAATTCTTCAATACAAATTTTCATTGTGGAACAATAGGGATTTCCCACATAACACATTTCTGTGAGTTTCCGTGATAGAGTCAGCTTTGTATTCCTGTGATATTCTCTTAAAAGGGGTCACCCAGAACTAAAAGCTGTTCGCTAGGGAATACTCAAGTGCTGAACAACGGGCCTCCCAAGCAACCTTTGGAAGAGTGGCCATAGATCATGTGCTGTTAAAGAAAACTCCGAGGTGCTCTTAGAGAGTTCCAGATGCTTTCTGTCACCTCATTCAGCACTGATGCAGCCAAGGTGCCAACTTTCCAGATCTAAAGACCACTTCTTTATTTAATATATTGTTGTTAAAATCTGATTAGTTTTATTATTTCATTTTAGTATTTTTATTTCCTTTCACAAATGAAACTAATTGATTTCCTCCCGTTGGTTTTCCTTGTGTGGAGCAGAATGTAGCTAGAGTAACCAGGAGGCAAAGAGGAAAACAGCCTTTGCCTATAAATTAGTCTTCACTGCCTCCTTTGCTCCCCAAAGGCCATAGACTGATTGTGGGTTAGGAAGAAATACAGCAATTTGGGATTATGCATGGATAAAGCAGAGTTATCACCATGAGCTGGCAGTATGTCATCCTGTATTACGATCCTGAGGATATGAATTTGGCCTGGGATTGTGGAGGCAAAGTTCAGCAGATCTGGAAAATAATTTACAGTGTAAAATGATCCCCTTTATTGAACAACGTCACTGTGTAGACAGGGGAATTATGGCAAATAAATCCTGGTGATTTATAGAATACCACAGCAGTCAACGTCGAAGAGGGAGGCAGCAGCCTGGGTTTTATCTGCTTTCCAAGATATTGGGATATGTGTAAGTAGATAAAGGATATTTCTGGTGTGCTGCTACTGCTTTCCTTCCAACAGACCCCACTCCAGCGTGATTTATTGGCCAGCTAACAATGTTGTGGTAGAGCTGGGGACGTTTTGACCACGGAAACACTGTCCAGTGGCTGGCTGCAGTGTGACTGCCACCACGGGTCAGCAGCACACCCCAACCACCTGCCTCATGGATGACTACCAGCACCATGGGGAGAAAAGTGCAGACGGGTATGTTGCCTTAGGTTCGGCAATAGCAACCTCGTTCAAGAATGCTACGAGCGGCCACGGTCAGGCTCTGCTCGGTCCATTAGCACGTGGACACCAATGTGGTGGACCACAAATGGCGTTTATTGGTGGATGGCATAGCCTTATATAGCTTCTGCTTATGTCACTTCCGTCTGCTTACATCACATGCTAAACACTATTGGCTACTTGTGAGGCTAACACGCTATTGGCTATCAGGGAGAGCAGCCCTATCTTCCCATACAATGTGAGATCTTCCAACCGCCAAATCCTAACTGCCACATGGGTACTGCCTCCTGATCATGCCATGCTTGGAGGTACCTCATCAGGACACAAACCTGCTGCTTTAAGTAAGAGCTTTTGCTTTGCAAGTCTGTGCTCATTGAGGTTAGCAACCTGCTGGAATTACCAACACTCAGTATTTGGAAAGACATCTTAAAAGTGTAGTTGGGAAAACAAAGACTTCACATCTTCCTGCAATAAAGGTTTACACATGGCTGTCTATGGTAAAGCCATTAAAACACACCTCTTCCAAAGTCTTGCTCCTGCTAAGGGCAGAGCCACGGAAACAGTGGGCAAGAAAAAATACACTACTGTAGATAGTTCAGGTTCCCCAGGATCAGGGTCCCCTCATAGATCCATACCAGGGATCTTGTGAGGCCCTGGACAGGCTCAGGGTGATTTCAGTGCTGTCAAGCAGAAGGAAAGGTCTGTTCTACAGACCAGGAACTGCATTTTCATGTTATGAAACTGCTAAAGACAAGAAGAAAGAAGCAACCACTTGGCCACAGGTGCTGCTCGGTACCATGCTCAAAGTGCTGGGGAAAGTGGTGGAAAGAGTCCTCTTGCATGGAAGTGAAGGAGTCAGTCTGTATGTGACCTGGGTTTAGCAGCAGCAGTCAGTTTTTCTCCTTCTTAGTAGCTGATGCAGTTTTTATGTTTTGACTCTCAGCCTGGGAACACAGCTGATAACACCAGTGGTTTTAGTTGTCGCTAAGTAATGTTTATNCAGTTTTTATGACTCTCAGCCTGGGAACACAGCTGATAACACCAGTGGTTTTAGTTGTCGCTAAGTAATGTTTATTCTGATCAAGGACTTTCTGAGTCTCATGCTCTGCCAGGCAGGAGGGGAGGGTGGGAGGAAGCAGGGACATGACACCTGACCCAAACTGACCAAAGAGGTATTCCATACCACAGCCCATCATGCCCAGGGAGGTAATGGGGAGTTACCCGGAAGGACACGCACTTCCTGGTCAGGCTCGTTTTTGGTGGGTGGTATCGTACTCTCTTCCCTTGTTATTTCCCTTACCATTATTATTATTATTGGTAGCAACAGTGATTTGTGTTATACCTTAGTTACTAAACTGTTCTTATCTCAACCCATGGGAGCTGCATTCCTTCGATTCTCCTCCCCATCCCTCCGGGAGCAGGGAGGAAGGTGGGGGGAGGAGAAGGAAAGAAAGAGCAGGGGGAAAGTAAAGACTGGGTTTAAACCACACCAGGATGAAACAAATACTACTTGCTGTGCCACAGGGACGTATTTTCTTTTCCTACTGAAAAAACACTCGCTTGGGCTCCATGGAACAGGACTTCTGAACCCCAAATAAGCCACAAACATGATGCTCTGTAAGTTACTTTTAAAAATCTTTTTAATGAAGAAATAATTCCATTCCAAAATATAGACACACAATTAAATAGTTTAATCACTTCAAAATATAACGTCCCCAGTAGGTTCCAACACACACACACAACAATACTTAACATCAATACAAAAACCCCATACAATAGCAGTTCTGTTACAATACCAATGAATATCATGACATCTTTAGTGTCTGTATCTGTCTCAAGTGGTGTCAAGTACAGTAGTTTCAAAAATGTCTTACAGTTAGTAGCCTCAAGATGTAACTCTTCATACTTTGATTCTTTTTTTTTTTTTGGTTCAAATGTAAAAATGCCCTTTTGTTTTCAGGACACAGCGGAGTGCTTGTTGTTCACAGCTCCATCTGCTGAATTGAACCAACGTGACTGCAGCAACCCAAGGTTGCAATATTTACAAGGTCTATCTACAGTAATTGCCAAGAACCAATAAGGATGGTAGAAGATGACTGAAAGTAAAGGTGGACACACTTTCGATAAATTATGATGCAACAATCTGGCTCATGCATATAAGAAAATACATATTATATCACAACGAAGGCCACACACCTTTTTTATGCAGTTTAGATAACATTACTACTTACAGACAACCCATTCTCCACCTTCGCTTTGGACATTCAAGGACCTTATAAATCTTCACATCCCTGTCTCCTGATTGCAAACACTGGTTTTCCTCCAGTGACAGTAAAACCACCCGGAGTTTTGACTGCTGTGGTGGGCCATTGGTAGTTAAGATAAGGCCCGTGCCAGGGACCTCGTCTGTAACTTTGTTTTAATGACCGCAAACCACAACCAAAACAATATTCAACAAACAGACAAAGACCAGCTGGGTGAAAACACAGCCAGCTCAACAGTTGGGAAATGCTTAAAATAGATATTTGGAGAGCCAAGTAAGAGGTGCTTCATCTCAGGGCTCTAGGGTGTAAGGGAGCCAAAGCTCTGCTGGGGATCACTTTGTTGGCACCAGCCTGAAAGAAAGGCTCTTGATTCGTCAACTTTTTCCTTACTCCTAGTCTGGAAGCCCTTGCAATGGATTTATTCTACTGCATCTATTTTAAGCATAGCAATAATGAGCACGCAGACACTAAGATGACAGTACAGGAGGGATCTATTACTCTAGGTACAGTTAGACATGACATGGGTTGAATTAGTCAGCCATTGCTTGTAGCTGTATTCTACCTTGATTTATTTCTGTTCAGGAAATGCTCGTGTGGAATCCTGAGCTGACAGCAATGTCTGCTGATTCACTGGAGTAGCTTTAAACATGGAGTGCTAGGCACTAGTGGAGGCTAACCCATTCCTGAGAGGAGGCTGGAGGAGGGGGCATCAGAGGATATGGTGCCTGTCTGCCTTGCCAGGATGGCACATACCCCAGGAGCAAAGACCAGTGATTGCAGAAATGAAAAGCTTACATGAAGCTATCTGGATGCCTTAGTATGCATTTAGATGCCTCAGACCAAGCCCAGATATGCAAGGAGAGGCGGACAAGAGATCTGCATAAGCAATACTACTATATGAAAATGAAAAATGGCAGCAGCTCTTTCATACAGATACTCCTTCCCTAACACATAGTGCCCAGGGAAACAGCCACTAGCCTAGAGCATGCATGCAAACAAGTGGACTTACTGGGTCGAGCTACACTGCAATCTCACATAAACACAGCAGCACACATCCACGTCACCATGAAAGCAAGGACAGACAAACCATGATAACCTGCTTTAGATGGGTACCTCATCACTCGCTGTAGGCAAACTGTGCTGGTGTGAAATATCTGCATGAAACACTACTGTTTTCAGGGCTGTTAGTGTCACCTCAGGTCAGCCAGATACTGGAAGCCTAATACTGTGTGTTAGGGCAGTAAAATTACATGAGCACAGAGGTCATCCCAACCTAACACACTGTGCTCATCAGGAGGGCTGAGCATGTAACATTGCACTGTGTTACTGACCGGCTTCTGGTCTAGCTGTTCCTGGCCTGGATGTGATGTTCTGCACGGCAGCACTATGTGCCATATACACATAATCTTTAGTTCCAAGCAATACAGCTAGTTTGTGTCAATCCCTGCTCTGTAGGGATCTGTAGGTTTGTAGTCACGGTAGAGCGAACGCTTTTGAGCTAGCAGTATCACTGCCTCATTCAAAATGGCCAGGTAAGTCTCTTTTCCCCTGAAATGCCTTTATATCAGAAAAGTACTAAACTGGACAAAACTCCAGTTCTGTAACTGTATGCCTGTCCTTCCGACAAATTCCACCACTTCTCTTGTGCTTTTCACTGATAGCTATTTCTCCATCCAGCTCTGAAAGAGTCTCACTACACATTTCCAAGAGTGCATGCAGAACACCTGGTGGCTGGCTAAGGCAATACACATTCGGAAATAAAAAGAACAGTTGCAAGCGCACTTTAAGCCTGTACATTTAAAGCTGAAGGCCTCGAAAATAACATCTGGAGTGGGGAGAGGAGGGGTGGAGAGATGGAAAGAGCTGTTTTGTTGAACACATGCTTACTAAAGCTAAAACATCAATGAAACAATACCATGGAGGATTATACGTAACATCAGTCAGTTCAGGGATCTTATGGCACCTGTGGTTTATAAACAGCTTTAGCAACGAGTATTTCAAAACATAGTTCACAGTTTTAAGAAGATCTGTGCTGATTTAAAAACTAGATTCTATATCATTTGAATGTCACCTTTTGTATATGGTATCTATTTGGAAAAAAAATATTTACACTAACTTCTATGGCTGATTTGTTAGATTACTTCGAAAGAAACATTCCTAAGTTACACATTAGCCCTAAATTAGAGAATTTTTTTTTATTCTTATTAATTATATTATTATAATTATTATTTTAGTACATTTTCTGTAAGTCTTAATTTAAAGACTTGCAAACAAATTGCAAATATAGTCTGGTACTTTGTTTTTTTGGGCTACTACATATATACACTCAGGAGTATAATCATTCAGTGGTAAATGCATAATTGTAGCTTTTTATTTCTTCTGTGGAAAAAATGTACAGTGTATAGTAAACTGAGCTACTAAAATCTCAAAGTATTCAGAAATCAAATTTCTATCTATAAACAGTATTGTCATTGTAAACTGAACAGGTTCAATATCATGTGCAAAGGGTTTATGTGAGTTATTAATACCGCTATCCTTTGTAACAGCAGTACTTACGTCCGTCTGTTTTCTTCACCGGTAATGAGCCATGTTACAGAAGATGCAGCTAATATAAGTTAGCTTTAAACAAAAGTCTTGTTGTCAAAAACACACATCTACAAACTACAACTCTTAGAACAAAAGTACTGTGCTACAGTCCTCAGAACTTAGTTATGTGATTTTTTTGTCAAGAGACGCTGCACCTCTTGGTTCCACTCTTCTGTGAAGTTTGCAGCTGAGTTTTCTTCATCGTCTGTCCGAAAGCAGCTCTCCTCATCATCAGTTCTTACATAGCTTTCATTGTCTGTCTGACTGCAGCTTGCCTGTTGAGAAACGTGGAGGGAAGGTTTTTAAACAGTGCTGGTTTAAGATGCTGCACCCACACAGGTAGAGAAAGTAAAGCCTCTGCCTGCTGCTTTATTGAGGAAAAAATAAAAGAGGAGCTGGACAATTCCTGTGGTTATACCTGAAAAGAAGTGAAAAATCCATTCTACCTAGGTGAAACATAGGTATTTGAGCTGTAAACAGAAAGTTACAGGGCACGTGGGAAGTTGGAAACTTCTTACCATGGCTGAGAAGACTGTTGCCTGCTCTGCTGTGAGAACCTGGGGTAACTCAGTCTGTACTGTCACAGATTTGCAGATGTTCCCTTTTTCCCCTTCCATTTTGCTCTACAAATAGCTTACTGGTGGTGAGTTCATGGATTATTCCCCTTGTGTGCAGCGTTCAGCCACTCAGTTAAGAGTCACTCGCCATCATGAGCTTCCTCTCACATGTGAACATCTCTCCTTTGATTTACATGCATTGGTACGTTTTACTGTGTCTAAAAAGAAACGTAGTTACTTAAAAGAATGATTCTGGGTGTTACAGCTCACAATCAGCCTAATCCGCTGCGGCACCAGTTTCTCATTGGTGCTCCTCCATATCCTGGAACATCAGTAAGTATCTTAAATTCCTATATTGGAGGCATGAAAGTCTTAGTTGGTAATGGAAAATGCTTGATAAACACTGCTGCTCTTTCTCAGAACCATGTCAGGATGCAGTCAGGTAATAAGGCAAACTTTTGCTTTTGGACATTCATCATAAAGGTACTATTTACACACTTGACCCTTTCAAAGTTAAGGAGCTCATCATCCTTTTCCTCTTGAACCACCTCAGACAGAAATCCAATCTGCACTGCATGAGATATGATAATAACAGCACAAAAGCCCAAACACCACTTACATGAATTCTTTTCTACTCATTTCAGGTATAAAGCTGGCCTACAAGACATGAAATGCAAATTATTTCAGTAAAACAGAGTTAAATTAAAGCTGATGAATGAAGAAAGGTCAGGTAGTTTTTCTTTCTTCTTCTCCTTCCTAGACACCACTTGATTGTATTAATTATTAAAGCACAAATGCTTTCATCCAATTCTTTAATACCTAAGCATGCCAAATGGTATGATGATCTTAATTCAATATCTCCTTGTGTCAGGCAGTTACAGAAGACCAAGCATTAACATTTTGTTGATAAATGCAAAGGAAACCTGCACTGCAAGCCTAATGAGAAGTTCATCAAAAATTTCTGAGGTACATTTTAAGTGAGTATTATTTAGAAATTAGCCATCATCTGCACTGCTTAAGTCTGATTTAGAAATCTTAATAAAGGAACATTTCACTCTTCTCAATTCAGTCAAAAAAGAGCAAATGAAAGGAATGGAAGAGGTCAGTTCTCAACTGCCTGAGACTGATTTTTAAAGAATCAGTTTCAGGGTTATGTAAATATAGGTATCCCTAGTATTTCTTGATGGTATCATTATAAACCATGAGAGTAAGATCAGAGT
The DNA here is from genome assembly GCA_002631895.1 of Agapornis roseicollis. NCBI lineage: Eukaryota > Metazoa > Chordata > Aves > Psittaciformes > Psittacidae > Agapornis > Agapornis roseicollis. The sequence goes on from NDXB01004623.1 coordinate 35,791, forward strand.
GGCTTATGAAACACTGGATGCACTAAGATGCATTGATAGTACTGCTAAGTATTGGGTTTACTTTGAATTTTCTGGATAAATTACTTCTCCTTAGTGGAGCATGGGGAGGGTTATTCTGAATTCTCTCAAGGCTGTTCCACAGCCAGCACTGTGGTAGAGATTTTTATACAATAAATAATGAGTACTAATGAACCTCAGAGCTCTAAATTCACTACAGCATCTTGGAAATGCTTGAATCCCTTGCAAGCTGAGACTCAGTATCATTTGCCATGTTATGAAACTGTTTCTTGACCTTTTTGTGTCTTAATCCACAGGTTCTTTTCTGTTCTTACGCTTTTCTGTTATTTACCATTCAGGGACTTTCGAATTCCATCCCTCCAAATCCTTATGCAATTTCAGAATTAAATTCACAAAACTAAAGCTGCTTCTTCCCAGTCAACTTGGTCACAGTTCTTTTACAGCTTTTTTACACCTACATGCTAGGAAGAGGAGGACTTAAGGCGAAAAATAAAGAAGAAAACCAAAATAGAGCTGAGTGAATGTAGCAGACATTTTTGAATATTGTGCTGTCAGCCTGCTGCTATTTTCAAATGGAAGGGTCCACATAATGCTGGGTTTTAATGTATATGTTCAGGAAAAAAAACCCAAACAAACAAACCCGAACCAAAATGAGTTGCTGAATCATTTGGCTTACAGATGTGAACAGTTCATCCAGTACTTGCATCCTGGTTCTTCACCACTGCATCAGTGACCTGCGAGGAAGACGCTGGAGGAACTGGCCTTGTTGAATGAGTGAAAGGAAAAAACTAAAAACCATGAGGAGTGTGGCACTGCACGAGGGAAATTTAGCTTTTCTCATCTCCTTTTCTGTTATAATATTGCATATAAATGCATCAGACATGACCAACTAAAATGCTTCTATGCCAGCACTAAGAAAGCACTGCTTTAGAAAATCTAGGAGATCGTAGGTCTCATGGGAACACGTCCACTGCATTAGTCGGCAGCTCTTAATTGAAAATGACAACTTTTTGACCACTTTCAGAGATGGGGCGTTCTACTCCATTGGCCATCTTTGCCAAAAAAACAACAGCTATCAGAGCACTAAAGGCAAAATAACGTCACAGTTACAGAGACTCAGAATGGTTTGGTTCAGAAGGGACCTTAAAGCTCACCTAGTTCCAACCCCTCTGCCATGGGCAGGGACACCTTCCACTAGACCAGGTTGCTCAAGCTCCTGTCCAACCTGGCCTTGAACACTGCCAGGGATGGGGCAGCCAAAGCTTCTCTGGACAACCTGTGCCAGTGCCTCATCACCCTCATAGTGAAGAGTTTTTTCCTAATACCCAAAAAATGTTCACCTAATTTCAAGATCTGCCTAGAGCCTGATGGAATCAAGTGCAAATTCACTGTTAAGTCTATTAAAAAAACCCAACAAGTGGTATTAAAATACAATTAACATAAAAAGTAAACTGAAAACATGATTAAACTATGTTTACTGGAATCACTTGCTAGCCTAGGAATTTGTTATACTACATGTTATTTCAAAGTCAATTCTACCGAACTGTACAAAGCACTTTTAAAAATGCAAGTAGACTGCAAAACCCCTTAATTAAATGACATCAACACCACTTGTCCATGACTGATGAATGAGGAAATGAACAAAACTCTGTGGCTGGTTATCAACAGCAATATCATTCATTAATAAGCTACAATAAACTGATCTAATTTTCCCTATGTTTTTATAAATAAGCACAAATCAATACTGTTGTGAGATAAGAAAGTCTGTTGGCTTTCTACCTCATATGGTCATGGGCCATTCTGACTGTATTTGTATGATCACTGATTGAATAATATTACCTTAGAATTAAAAGTCTTGTTGCAGTTGCTGAGCTTTGAGCAAGAACCCAACATAAACAGCACAAGCACTTTAGATATCAACTATTTTGGGTTTATTTTTCCAATGCTATGAAATACTAGTACTGAATAAAATACACAAGATACGATAGCCTTCCACAGTCACAAGAAAGTGAATTTTGAGAAGATTAAGCCATGCTTATCACATGTAGACGTATTTACCACAATGTGCCATAATACAGTGCTGCTCTTATGGATACAGGTGAAGCGCCGAGCTCACCAGTTTTTGCTGTTAGTTTCAACAGGGCCAGGTTTTTACACCTGCTGGGGGATGTTTCAGTCTCTGGGTACTGACTGAAGGGCTCCCATGGGAGCCAATAAGTTTCACTAGGAAATTAACCAGAGCACAGTGCTTAAATAAATTATTCTTGACTGTTTCAAAAGGTTTCAAAAGCATCGGGGATATGAGGTACCAGCTCAGCAGAGATCTGGTTTGAGACAGGATAGGTTTCCAGGAAAGCTAGGCTGTACAGTCGTATGTGTTTTCCTACATCACTATCTTAACACTGCTTCCTAATAAAAAAGGAACAACTTTTTCCACTTAATATTGCAAATGGTTTGTCTGAATGCTATTACTCTTCATAATTGTAATTACATTCAATTATATATAACCTTTCTGCTACATACAGTTATAAGCTCATATATTGTTGTTGAAAGATCTATTTTTTTTTTCATGTGACCTGATCTATAACTGACAACTGCAATAAAATTGAAGAAGAAAACTTATTTTTCTGGCTGTCAGTGTTCAGGAAACTCTACACGGCTCATATTTATAACAAGGCTACTGAGAAAATGAATGTAACCTGAGGGGCAGTGTTAGAAGAATTTTTATGAGCAGTTATTTGGTTTTATAGTACTCTGGGTATTGCTGTTTATTTGCTTTTCACATCCATTTATTCTGCTTTAGCTGCCAGAGACACTGAGACAGATGCTTTGGAAATACCTAACAGCTTTTAACACTCAAGACTGGCAGCTGCTCTCATAAGATCCACTCTTTTAACATCCAAATTCTACTGTCATCAGGAGCTGCAAACCCCCTGAATCAGGGTCAAATTCTGCTATCGAAACTGCAGTATAAATAAGGAAGTCAAACATAAAACATGACACACACAATCTAGCAACATGAATTCCTGGTGAAGCAGGCACAGACTATTCACTGATTTTGCTTTTCTGAGCATGACCATGTTCCCAACTTGAAGTGTCCATTTGACAGTAGACCTTTAGTTGTCTTTAGTTCTGGCTTTGAGGAAGAGACTCAGTTTGCAGGCCAGAGGCAGACCTCTATTTTGATTTCTTCCTTTCTGGTTCTGTTATCCTGTGGTTCAGTGTTAGAGTAGGATGGATGGCAATGTCTCACTGCTGTCTTCACAGCAGTCTCCTAGGAAGTCAGAAATGCACAGTCCACAGCTTCAAATGAAGCAAGAAGGCAATGTGTGGTCTCCCATTTTCTGGGCAAATGTTCAGAATAACAAACTACTTCACAAAAATAGCCATTGTCTCACTCCCTGAGAAAAACACAGTTGCTAAACTTGGCATTAAACTCAGTACTGCCAACTGTGAGGTTGGCACGTGTGAGGAGCATGACCTGAATATGGACCAGCAGGGAATTCATAGACCTTCTTACTTTATCCCTGTATTGCCAGACTCTAGCTAATAGCGGAGTATCTTGCACTTTGGATCAGGGCATTTTAAACTCTCACAACACATTTAATGGTTAAGCAGCTGGTGGGTTGCTTTCTGTAGTATTTGCCTCACTCCTGTTTCACATACTGGAGTAGATGTTCTGGTCTCATTAGGAATGATTTATTTTAGTTATCCTGGGAAGACTAAAGCATTTTAAAAAACTTAACTCAGGTCTCCTGAAATGTAATCTGATTCCTTACCTTCTGGATGAAGTTTCTCTATACTGGCTAGTATATCTGTCACCATCCTCAGGGATGAAAAATTCCCTTTCTCACTCTTAGAATCAACAAAGGAAGAAGACAAAAAGGTGATGGCTTAACAGGAATCCTCAGGACTAGGACCACATTTCATTAAAAATAGAAATCATTTGGAGAGATTACTGAACATCCTAGCACAGGTTAAGAGAAGTGAGAAACAGCATTGTCACATACACTCAGTCAGCACAAGGTGCACTGCAACAGAAATATACATTATGAGGATTAATTCCAAACATTCTTCTAAATTATAATGATACTTACTTGAGAGGAGAGAGAGAAGGATATTGCACTCAACTTTGTAAACTGACCTGTAGATAACAAAGGATAGAAAACAAGAAGATGACACATTAAGCCAGTGAGCAGCCAGGCAGTGTATTATTCTGAAGAAAGCCATGCACAAGCCTAGAAACAAAGGGCGCAATTATGGACCCAGAAAATAAAACCAATGAGAAGTGCCTTACACAGCACATCCAGCAGAAGACTGTAACATGAACACAACTGGTAGCAGATGTGGGAGGATAAGCACTGTTAGCATTTACACTTGTGCACTGAATGTGGTTTTTTCCAGTACAGAAACTTGTTATTTACAACATGCTTTCAAAAAAGAGAAAGAAGCCTTCTTTGAGGTTCCCTGTCCCAGATTTCCTTATGTATTTTGGGTTTTCCACTCATACTTTAATACTAATTTAGAGTTTAGCATGAAAATCTTGCTTGGATACAAGGTGACACAAAATAACAAGAGTGGGTTTTGACCAACCATCTTCCATGCTACACTACATCTACATGTTTTTCTAAATGTGCTGTTTTTACACAAGGTGAGACATTTAATAACACAAAAATGGTTGCCATATTGTTACTGAGGTTACCATTCTGTAACCTTAGTAGGAGTTTCTCCTTGCACATTTTTTCAGCTGACAGTTGCATTAGGATAACTACAGCCACCAGCTTTTTTTGGCTATCCAGATGAATGTAGTGTATGTGTGAGTACAAACAGCAAAACAGCCTTTAATAAATTCCAATGGTTTGATGCAAATTAGAATAGTTGACCTGGCCACTTTTTAACAGGATACCGTAAACAGAAATTTCCCATTTGGCCTTTGTGTTTGCAAGTAGAAAGTTGTGTCCTTATCTCCAGAGACTACTCAGTGATACTAGTAGAGAAAGGAAGAGAATAGCAAAATACCACAAATTAACTGCAAAGTGCAGAGAAGGAGTCAAAGCAAAAGTACATATCTTAGGATCAATGTGACAATCTCATTATCCTAGTGGTCCCTGCTAACTTCCTGCTTCCTCAACCTGTCCCCTAGTGAAAAGCGAATCAAAAGGGAAGGAAGAAGTCCTTCCCAGTATATTTGGGAAGGACTTCTTGTGCATTGCATGCTTTGGGTCTGTGGTTATCAACTAAAAATACTTTCTACTTTCAAGTCACTACGGTCAAGTCATTGCCTGAGAGGGGCTGACAATTTCACAGACAGTAAAGCACATCATAAAATTTCCTTTGGAAAAACGTTATTAAACAGAACTTGTCTAGAATGAGGAGTTTCTGTTCCCTCAGTGAATACATCTGTGAAAGAAAAAAAGCCTTTCGCTTTTTCTGTGTGTTTTTTTCTTTCACTCTCTTCTCCCAGTGGAAACAAATGGTGTAAAACAATAGGGAACAAAGTTCACCTGGGTCTAGCCTTGGCTGACCTAAATTCAAAAGGGGTTTTATTGTCACATCAATAGGGAGATTTCCTCTCCCTCTTCTGGGAATACTGTTGGAAGACAGCAGAAAAGCTCTGTTTTGACTGAAGCGACAGTAACACTCGGTTCTACTGAGCAACATGTATAACTTTCCCTGCACAATGAATGACCTTATTTTCCAGTGCACATGGGTACTCAATTTTGTGCAGGAACAAAATCCCATTGTAGCTTGTGAAGCCATATATTGTACTTCCATACTGTAATCAAAGTACAGTCAAAATTGGTCTGTCATTCTTTCAGGAGAAAATGGAATTTTTACCAGCAATCGTAATATTTATTATTTGATGCTTGACAGCTGTTACCATTGAGGTTCGCCTTCTTTATAACTGACAGTTACTTTCCATTACATCAGCAGTAGCTGCTCATCCTCTTCAGAAGTTTAAAGGCTGCCATTATTGCCATCCCCTATCCTGGATTAAAAATTGTGACAAAAAAAATCCATGTCACCCACTGTTGCTTTAGGACATAGTCTACAGCAATTCTGCTCCTGTTGTCATGTCCTTAAAGACCTTTGCGATGGAATGATTTTTGGCAGGGTACCACAGGCATATAGCAAACCTAGGTAAACAACAGAAAACCCCAGATGCTCACATCAGCCTCCAAACTATCTGCAATTTTGGTTTGAGTCAATGAAATTATTCTAGCAGCTTTACAGAAAAGAAGACCAAAAGAGCAGCCATTCTTCATTAGATCACGAGCCTGCCAGTCCCAGATTCTTGTCTCCAAAGTGACTGGCAGAAGATGCTAGAAAAAACTACCTGAAAAAAAGGCCAGATTTTGTTAGCTCCCAGCAAACAGTAGTTCAAAGAATTTCTGCCCAAGTGTTTTTGAACCTCATTTCCATACACGTGATCTATCAGTACCTGCTTATTCCTTTCTTTTTAGCCTGTTTATACTTTTCATCTCTGTTATGTTCTGTAATGATGAGTTCCAAACTTAACTGATCACCATGTGGGAAAGTAGTTAATTTTGTTTGCTTCAGCTCTGCTCCCAGATAACTGAACTGAGTGTGCCCTCCTATTGACATTACTACCAACATTGTAAGAAGTAATACATTTCACATTAGGATGTTCCCAGTCAGAATAGCCTAAAAACTGGTGATAGTCCATTACACCAGGTAGAATTAGAGAGCATTACACAGACAGGACAGGACGTCTACAAGAATTCCAGCTTCAGCTGCAAATTTGTTTTACTCACGCTTCTAAACAAATGCCCTTTGAAAATCTTCTCAGGGGGTGTTTAATGACAAATCCCCAGCCTTCTCTATACGGGATGCCTTTTGAATACTCATTTCTCTGGGATACAATTAATTTCAGACCCTTCCCTCTCATTCCAGATTCTGGCAATGACAATAACACACAGATTGCACTTGAGCTGCAGTTCACACTGGAGAAGCCATTCTGAATGTTTCTCACTACAAGAGAAAAAAAAGTAATCTAAATATAGCAAGAATTCAGCTTTACACCACCAGAGACAATTCTGTCCCATCTGATCCCCTAAGGACTACTGTTGTGTGCCTCAGACAGTGTGGTCTTCCAAGATATGTACAAAGGTTAGATGCATGCCTGTCTGTGAAAGAGAATAGCAGGTTCTGGAACATTGCTGCCCTAGTAACTGAGAACACATCACGCTGCAGGGACTAAGGTTAAGAAGGGCACTGGCTGGCTATGGTGTGCTCTTTTTTCTCACTTATGGAGATATATGGGCAGCTGGTGTCCTTCTCCCACCTGGTATGCCTCATCCTGCAGCTTCTGCTTCAGGTACTCCTCCATTTTCAGTTCATTCTCCAGCTGGCGGACAGAGTCATTCTCATAATTTTCATCATCTGTTCTGACATAGGGGTCTCCATCTTCTGTAACCCTAAAGAAAATTACCAATAAATAGCCTCCTGAGATGAACAACATTCCGAGTCAATAACACTTCCCTTTATTGTAACTAAGAGGAGACTGGGATACTTTTACACCAACACATGCTCCGTTGGCTAGTATTTTCCTAGCAGTGGAAAACACCTCACCTATTTCCTCTCTCCAGTGCTCTGATATTGATGAAATGGACAAAAGGACGTACTCTGCTGAAGGTATTTTGGGGGTACAACTCATGGAACTGTGTAACAAAAGTTCTCAATATCTTGGTACAAAGAGGTTGAACTAAAAATAACTGGAAAAATGCCTATTGCCTGTGATAAGAAGATTCAGGTTCCAAAAAGAAATTGGCTTGTTAATCAATTGAGTTGGTCAATAAAAAGCATTGTCTTTCTCATTTAAAAACTTCTTTTTCCAGAGGCCTCCAACAGGCCTCTTAGTCTGAATAAGAAGGGAACAGGACTGCAGGGCATAAGAGAGAGAGCACAGCTGTCCCACAACCTCCATGCTGCTCAGTTCTGGCCTTTATTATTTACAGTGCTCATTACTATCTAACCATGAAGCTGTTCTTACTTGGATGCAGGCAGTTTTTGGTGGCAATCAAACAGTTAAGAAGGAGAGGAAACATCATTTTCAACAGATAAAGAATGAGATTAAGAAGGTGAATTGAGCAGGTACCCACATGTCACTGCGGAGGGAGCCGGTGGCAGCCGCACTGTGAATGTACCCTGGCTTCCGGGCATGGATCTGGGCAAGGAAAGCCTTCTCAGACGTTGGGGATGGAACAAGGTCATCAAAATGAGTCCGTCCAAATTCAGAGTCCACATTGCTTTCTGTCTCGCTGCCTACTTCTGTGAAGTGAAAGGTGACACATGCTTCCATTTAACTTTCACAACAGTGTGTATACTTGCCTATTCCTCTAAGCCTTTCTCTGTCTTTCCAACTTTGAGTTCTGCCTCCTCATAGTAGTAATGTATATTATTCTACATATATCTAGAGAGCTAATAGTTTTCTTCTTGCGGTGGGACAGAACAGTGAAGCCTTTGCTTATCTTGGTTATTAGGTAGGATATTTTAATTTTAATTACTACAGACAGCATTTTACAACACGTCCTATATGTTTTATATTAAATGAATTTCTAAAGAGTAAAATCCCACTCCATGTGGAATCACAAACAAACTTCTCAAAGTTTTCACTGCATCCAGCTGCACCTCTATGCCCACAGCTTTCAGGTCTGCTGTATTCCTGAAGCTGCTGTTTAGCTGTTTTTTTTTCTAAAAGCATAAAAAGCTTTGAAGATAACATCACACTGCTTTTTTGTTGGTTTGGGTTTTCTTGCCTCCCACTTTCTCAAATAGATGTGAAATGACAATGTGGTGACTATCCATCTGTGACAGCCTCACTCACCAGAATTTAGTTCTTTTACCAAAGAAGACATGGTGTTGGTGATTGAATCTGCTGCCACCAGCAAATCATTTCTTAAGTTTCTTCTTGCACCTGAAGCAAGAGACAAAGCACAGTGTTACTATTCTTCACAAGACATATGTTTTCCTGTTGCAAGCAGTTTTAACCCTGCTGAAAGCTGCCATTGTGATAACTCAGAGTATCAAAGCCCTTACGAGGGACACGTGCAGAAGAGTTCTCTGCAGAATGGCCTCATTTACTTATGCTGTATGCAAGAGCAGAAGCCTACCCTCATGGTTCATTTAATCACAATGCCAGATATGTGGAGATTATTCACTGCCATCAAGCTTGCATTTGTGTGGTGACACCAGCAGAGCAGGCCTGGAAGATTAAATCCAGTGTGAACTCATTGACAATGTCTGTGCAGGAGGAGGGAAGAAATTAAGTGTTTTCTCTAAGTTCCCACAGCTCTGTTTAATGACACCATTATTGCCAGGTATTTGCCAGATAATTATGGCAAATGTTGAAAAAACATACTTGACCTCATTGAGACTGAGATGGATTTTTCTTCTCCACTCCCTCTCAGCCTCTCCTGTAGCTCAAGGACTTTCTTGTATACTCCATTCCATAATTTACTGTCTCTCCCTTTTTTTTTTATTTTAATAAGGGGAGCACTATTGCCTCTCTAAACAGCCCCAGGCTGCTTTTAAACTCTTTCTAATAATGGATCTAGAAGTGCTTCCCTGCTGAACCTGGCAATATTCCCTTAACCATCAATCACGAAAGATTCTTGTGAGCTGCATGAAATACGCCTTCCCTAGGAGCAAACTGCGGGTAATGCTTGCTTAATTCTCTCAAATCTCAAATGTAGCTCCTATTGCAGCTGAATAACCAATATATCCCACAGAATCTATAATCTTTCAAACTGGATTATTCACAGGAATTGTCAGGATTTGACTGCTGTAGATTCTTTAAAACTTGCTGAATGCAAACCAATACATTTAAAAAACTTCCCCACATCCTAAAGAGATTTATATATATATATATATATATATATCCATTAGCAAATAGTTACTGGAATGTAGATTAAAGAAGTTAATCTCTCTCTTAGATACAAAACCACTCCAGACAGCCACTCCCTCTCTAAAGTCTTCTCAATTGTGTATCTCTCAACTATTGCAAACACTATGAAAGAGAAAAAAACCCCAAACCACAAAAGACACTGTGCTTTAGCTGCTGCCTGTCCACATTATGTATATATAGACAGACGTCTGTTGGTGCAGCACAGAAAGGAGCCGTAAAATCTCAGCCCACACCTCCTCTCACAAAGTCGTATGTCAAGATGTGACAGAACAGCTGGCTTCAAGTTCTTTGGGTTTGACCTTCCCATCTAGAGAATATGGTAAATAATGACATAAAGCTAGATATTTATCAAACGCAGCAGTTTTTAAGTGTGATCACTTAACGTTTTTATATTGCTTTTTATCTTGAACAGAACACATTTATATACTTAAAATCATTTGCCTGAGGCAGCCTTAATATTATTTATGGATATTTTATTGTGGCCACTACTTCTCTTACTCCCAGCCATGTAAGAAACTATCCTATAACAGCATAGGGTTTAGTGGTCCATATGTTTGCATGTCTCGATTTTTCTCACAGCAAAGAGACAAAAAGTGTATCTTGCCCCTTTTCTTTTGTCATAGAAAATGAGATACCCAGCAATCTGTTATGTTGAGACTAGAAATTACGTCTAGGTTCGATACATGAACTGATTAACACTTTAGTGGAAACTTCTTGATTGTATTATAGATTCAACCTTGTCTTAAGATACACACACAAAGGCATAATTCCTATGAAAATCAAGAGGAAGGGTGCATGAAAAGGCTGAACTGGGAGCAAGTACACTTCTACTGCAGCAGAGGAACTCCAGAGCTCCACTTAAACTTGATTTGTACTAAGGAAACAGGAAAAAAAAATGATTCAAATAAAAGAATTGCAGTAATATAAATATTTTAGGAGAGAACAGAATAGAGAATATTTCTTCATTTAGATTACATGGGCGATTTACCTGCTTTAGTAATCAACATAATTATTTAATCTGTGACCTTAGAAATTCAGCACGGTTTAAAAGTTACTGTTGCTTGATGAAAGCGTGGAAAGAGGAGTGAAAACATGGTGCAGCCTATGGCAGTTTTCTGGAAATGCAAAGGAAAGGTTCACTAACACTTCCAGATAAAATTCCTGTCTGGTCTAGCTGGACCCTTCTCAGAGGCCCAAAGCAAAAGACAAGAGTCAGCAGTCACAAGCTGCATCAAGGGATGTTCCCATCAGATACAAGGACAAAAAATGTACACAGTAACCATGGTCAAACACTGGAACAGAGGCTGCGGAAAATTCATGCCAAGAGCCATTCAGAACTCAACTGGTTAAGGTCCTGAACAGTCTCATCTCACTTTGAAGCCCTCTTTCTTGGAGCAGGAGGACATGGTGACTTACAAGAGCCCTTTCCACCTGAATTAATCCTATAATTGTAGCTATTCTTTGCAAAGTCTTTATTTAAAGCTGAACACAGTGACAACACCTTGCTGAAGTCAATAGCAATTCTTTCAGTTAACAGAGAGCTGATAACTGGCCTGACCATCATGCATTGAAATTCCCTCTTACCACAAAATCTGTTAATTGGCATCATTGTCCAGTTTCTGCTTACCTGCTCGCTTTGACAGCAAAATCTGATGGCTGACAAAGTTGATTTTCAATGGCAAACCACATTTGCTGCAGAATTGTTTTGCTTTGTTTTGTTTCATGCCATGCTATTCAGGAGCTCAAATTCATTCAGTCATTAACCACAAGAAATGATTCTTCAAACAGTCTCCAAGTATCTAGACAAGCTATTAAGTTGACTTACTTTGTGCAAAGGCTTCCTGCACATCTCCTCCCACCCCAGTCAGAGAGTCCTGAGGTGCATGGGTTGGGGTGGAGCAGGCAGAGGCAGACCTGATGGGCATTGGAATCGGTCGACTGATTGTGTGGCTGGGCGAGGAGCGTGGGGAGCCTGCCCCTTGGGTCTGAAAAACAATCACAAGGGGTTAAACTGGTCTGTGCAAGAGCCCTCTCCTGCTGTCCTTGTCACCCATCCCTCAGCTCAAAGGCACCATGCTCTCTGCAGATCAGTTAGGTAATGTTAATCTTGCTAAAAGAAATATACTGAAGTCAGCTGTTAGTGGACAGCAATGCTTCTGCGGAGAAAAACAGTAAGTAGGAAAATATGAGTCAAGATCTGACTTCCTTTAAGCATGGGAAAATGTCAGGCAGCTAAATTAAAAAAGAATCCAAGTTAATAAACACCAAAGTATAAACCTCCTCTCTGCCCTCTTCTCCCTTTCACTGCCCCACTCTGCATGCATGTTTGATAAAACATAATCCATTCAGACCACGAAAAGGGGAAAGATGCTGGCACTGATGAGGCTCTCAGCCTGGGCAAGGGACTGAAACAGCCCCTTTCATCAGAGTGCTGCCGTGAGAGCTGATCACAGCCCTGCTCTCTGCCTCCCTGCAGGAGAGGGTCATGGTACATGCAACCTCTCAGTCACATAAAGTCCGACACTCACAATAAATAATATAGCTTTCTGCTTTTTACTCGGGGCTAGAGGGCTATTTTAAGCTGATATTAAATCATACACTATTAAATTGTTTGCTCTACAGGATTTACTGACGCACTCCCAAAACACTGTGGGGATAGGGCACTATAAATTCCTGCTGTGGGTTCAGTGGCTGGAAGTGAAAATGTTTTAACACCAGTCATATAAAACATCATGCTGTTAGCACCTCACAGTTAATATCACTTAGCTGAAATTCACGCAGACCTTACAAAAGAGTCGCTTTTACAAATGCTGCTGGGTGAGTGATACCAAGAGACAGTGCCCCTTTCACCCACTGTTTCAAACCCCCTTGGAACATGCATCCACGTTAGGAAAAACAAATGATGGAGTCCACACCAAACTGCACATGGCTTTTGACAGTGTTTGGTAAATGGCAAAGATAGAGGTAGCTTGAGTGCTGTTGAATGGGAACTGCAACACATGTCCCATGTTTACAGTGAAAAGTAACCAGAAGGCTGGTGTTTCCCTCAGCTTGGCTTTATTTTGAGGATTCAGGAGGATTTCTTAACTCTTCCCATGTTGTTTATTTTGACTTCTGTAGTGGCTGCCACTGCAGCCCTGATATGGCTTGGCAAATATGCTCTAAAAAGACAACAGCAGCCCACTGCAGGAGAACTGCAGCACTGCCCTTGAGATTTTTATGAATTCCTGCCCTGGACCATAAATAATGTATCAGAATAGTAAGCTATTTGCTCTTTTCTCCCATCACCCCTTTCTAAGAGACATTATCACCAAAGAGACATCAAGGGCAAATTAGGTTTATGAGGAATAAGCACATTAGTGATGGGAGAACGGAGGATTTAATACTTATAATTTCTTTAATGATCAGTTTTAGAACATTCAAATGATGGATGAAAGGGAAGTCAAATACATAAAGGCCAGATGCTCTCCTGTTTCTGGAATCGTCTACACCCACTCCAGCAGAAAAGCAGGTCTCTGGTTCTCCAGAGGCAGGGCATGGAGCAATCTGAAGATGCTCCAAGGTCCTTGCAGGTCACACCCCTGCACATTAAGGGAGATCTCCAGCTATCTCCTTTCATTCTCCAACAGGACATGTTTCATCCTCTGTGAAACAGATTTGCTAAAGAATTTTTGATTCCCTCTTTCATTTGCCCTTTTTCCTCAGTTCCCCTCTGCCTCTGATCCCTGTTGTTTTTCTGGGCAACACCAACAGTGGGAACTTCCAGAGAAGATGAGGAAAAAAAAGGACAAAATTTGCTTCCTATAGTCAAGTCACATTAAAGGAATGAACTTCAGAACAGGCATTTTATTTACTAAAAATAACAGATGACTGCCAGTACTTTGCTGGAATTTTCCCACAAGAGAAATGCAAAAACTGCTGCACACCAGTGCTTACCCCTGTGTCTGTTTTGCAGCTATGACTGAGATGTAGCTTTCAGTATCGGAATCAACTGTTTGGGAAACACAGGGAGATGAAGCATTTGGACTTGGTTCGGTGGATACGCTGGAGGGAAGGAATGCCATCCAGAGGGACCTTGACACACTTGTGAGGTGGGCTGATGCCAACCTCATGAAGTTTAACCATGCCAAGTGCAAGGTCCTACACTGGGTCAGAGCAATCCCAGGCACAGCTACAGGTTGGACAGAGAAAAGATTCAGAGCAGCCCTGTGGAGAAGGACTTGGGGTTGTTGGTTGATGAGAAAATGAACATGAGTCAACAGTGTGCGCTTGCAGCCCAGAAAGCCAACCGTATCCTGGGCTGCATCAATAGAAGCATGACCAGCAGGTCGAAGGAGGTGATCCTGACCCTCTACTCTGCTCTTGTGAGACCTCACCTGGAGCATTGCGTGCAGTTCTGGTGTCCTCAACATAAACACGACATGGAAGTGTTGGAACAAGTCCAGAGGAGGCCATGAGGATGATCAGGGGACTGGAGCATCTCCCATACGAAGACAGGCTGAGAGAGTTGGGACTGTTCAGCTTGGAGAAGAGAAGGCTGCATGGAGACCTCATAGCAGCCTTCCAGTATCTGAAGGGGGCCTATAGGGATACTGGGGAGGGACTCTTCATTAGGGACTATAGTGACAGGACAAGGGGTAACGGGTTCAAACTTAAACAGGGGAGGTTTAGGTTGGATATAAGGAAGAAATTCTTTCCTGTTAGGGTGATGAGATATTGGAATGTGTTGGCCATGGAGGTTGTGAGTGCTCCATCCCTGGCAGTGTTTAAGTCCAGGTTGGACAGAGCCTTGTGTGACATGGTTTAGTGTGAGGTGTCCCTGCTTATGGCAGGGGGGGTTGGAACTTGATGATCTTAAGGTCCTTTCCAACCCTAACTATTCTATGATTCTATGACTTCCCCGGCCCTTAAAAAAATTTCTCTTTATGCTGTTTGGGCAGTATCAGACAGAAATGAAGAGCAGTAAGTTGAAATAGGAGGATATTAGGAAAGGCCTGATTTCAGAGAGGTGAACATTTTAATTGTGTTTTACTCTAGACCCACCTCAGCCCAATTTTGTGGGAATGGAGTGTTTATTAGGAATGGATTCCAACTTACTGGTTATCAGGAGAAACGTGGCTTTCATAGGCTAGAGCTCATGGCCTGAAACTTGCTATGATAATCTGTAGTGACTTCTTGGTATCCTCAGCAGAGATACTGAGCACCAAATTGCTCCTAAACTTTAGCAGCCCCATTCGCTGAGGAAACAGCCATGGTGAAAGGGGAGCTTCAGCTTTTATTGTTGTATTTGGATGCAGATATCAATGTTCTTGTGCCCTTAGGGAAAATTTAGATGTATTTTATTTAATTCACCATCCCTAGTCAACCTGCTATGAATTTTAAGTTAACTCTTGTTAGATAGGAAAAGATTTTCCACTCTCACGTGTCATGCATGCTTAGGATAAAACGCTCCAAAAGAGAACTAGCTTTACAGTAGCTTTAGTCCATTGCTCCCTCTGCCGGAACTGAACTGGGATGACATATGGGGAAAGCCTGTCTCATAGCCTCATCAAAGACACAGATGTTAAGAACTCATTATCCTTTCTTGACGAAGGGCAGTAGAGAAGTAGAAAGTTCATAAGCATTAGATAAATTGCCAGGCTGCTCATTCCAGTTGAATTCCTCCAGAAATTAATTCAATCCTGTTTCTCTCAACAGATCATGAAATGGCATAGCATAATGGGGATCATTTAATGGAAATTGTGAGAGTAATTCCTTAGCATCATAACCTGTTATTCAGTGAGGCTACTGCTCTTGGAAGAAATAAATCATATCTCATAACAGCCTGAAAATGTGCTTTCACTATAATGTGCTTTCACTTATACTGTTCAATGAGCATTTTATACGACAGGGAAACTGGTCACGTTGGAAACTTCTCTTTTGGGAATGCAAGGTTATTTAATAATGAGGAATCAAAAATGACAGCCCTTACATGCAGGTGATGTCTGGTCAGATTTAATTTTTTGTGTGCAACAGATTGAGGCTCTATAAAAATTAGACAAAATGTTAGTTTTATGAAGGTGAGAATTATCTATAAACTCTGCATGCTCTACCATAGGTAGAACACCTCAGACTTGTGGCTGTACTTCTGCTGCTGAATGCAAGAGGAAGCATGTTTTGTTAAAATGACACATTGTTACTGGACTCATAATTCAGGCTGCTGTCTCAAAAGTGCTTTTTTCTTAGCTTCATATCTTTCCACGATTCACTTCAATACAAAACAGCTCCAAAACAATTATTATTTTCTACAATTTACCATTAGTAATATAAATACTTGCCCTTTTTGATCTAGGTTGCAGAAGCTGTTTAGAAACTACATTATTCTCCTGAGGACTCATGGGACTGTTAGCATTAGTACCTGCTTTAAAAGATGTGTCTGATATTTTCTGGATAAAGTGGGATTTCAAACTTGTTGCCCTGGTCTATTTTAAACTCAGTTATGTTTTTCTTCAAGTACCAAAATTCCTATTACATTTTCAAACCACTCTCTATGATAGAAGTGTTCTTTAATTCATATTCCAGGTTGGTTTCACTACAGTTGGGTGGTAGTTTCCATATTGTGCGTGTTCTTACTTAGAGGAGTGAGAAAAAGATCAAGACACCTTGCAGTCATGACTCACTTTCTCAAGGGCTAAGATGTTTAATTGTGAAAACTGCTCTAAGCTATTTGAAAATAATGTGTGAAAGAATTGCAAACTATTAATTTTGGTCAAAAGAACACACACACATTTCAAGCACAGAAGTAACAAATCACAGGAACACAATCACATTTAGGAGTTAGTGAGGCCTCCAGTAAGGAGGTAACTTACTACCTGTTTCAATTCTTCTTCCTGAAGGAAAATAGGATCAGCATATGAGGTTAGCCAGGATGTAAGTGAAGAACAGAAAACAAAGCCAAATTTGGAGTACAGGGATAAAGGTACAGTTGGTACAGCTGGTACAGTTGAAGATATGTGACTGTGTTATGGTTGGACCTCTGCACACTTTGAAACACCAGAACTGTGCAAAGCCTGCAGAAAGCTACTATTACCTCCTACCCCCTACAGATTGTCTTTGTCCAGGCAGTGGACAGCAGGCAGCCCTACCTGCTAATTGTAGCATTGCAGCACTTCAGAGTCTACTTCCCAAAAATCTCCTGGCTACTCAGTGGGCTCTGATGTTCAGGTACCATCAGTTCCTGCATTGTTGGTGCAGGAGCCTGCACCTGAGGAAGTGCAAATGACAGAATGTGTCAAACTCACCCTTTGATGCAAATCCATGCTGCTAAATGGATTTCAGTGAAGTGCTTTTTGTTTTTATCATGGCCATATCAGACCCAAGTTGCACTGAATTTCCATGCACTCTTTTCATCTGGCCTGGGCAACAACAAAACAGGCTCTTGTGCTATTCAGAGCACTTTCTTCTATGTGAACAGAAGAATGTCACAGAAATGTGAATTTCCAGCAATGTCTGTCCTAAGGCACATCAGATAAAATAGGGTTGGACTCTGCAAATAAAGACACATTTTCCATCTTGCCCTTGTCTGTCTTAAAAATGCACATGCTTTTTGATATCTTCATTTTTAACTGAGATCCTTTGTTTCATTTGTTTAACAAAAGCTTGTTTCTCTATTTATGAAAATGACCAAGTGTTGCTGGGGAAGCATCTCTAAGATTGGAGAGTTAGATGTGGTTCTCAAATGGCACAGCTGACACAACTAGCAACCGAATGGGCAAAGCTAAAGGAACTAGCAAAAGCAATTCTGTACTGTCAACTGGTAATAGTATACAGTGCTGAAGTGTTTTCTGCAAAACCACCTGAAACTGGGACTACAAAGTATTTTGTGTTAGGACACTGCTGAATGCTAATCCAGAGATTCTAGCCTGAAATCCAGAGATGCGGCCAAATCCTTCTACATAAGAGCAAAACAAGATTGCATTGTATCATGTTTCAGTGTTATTTAAAGGATTGTATTAATTCTTCAATACTTCAGAGACTGTCTCTAATGTTCCATTGACTTAGAGGTGACAATGATGATGCAGTGTTACTACAGGAACAACATCACCTGAGATTCATTTGAAACCCCTGAATTGAAAGACCAAGGCAAAAAACAGAAAGGAAAGGAAACAAAGGCAAATTTTATTGGTGTTTATAGACAAGTTCTGCAGAATTCGGCGGTCATATCTCCCTCTCCTCTCTTGCTTCACTCTGACTGCTCTCCTTGGTAGTATCAGGTGGAGCCGCTTACCTTCAGCAGTTTCATGAGGCCTTCTAACTGAACCATTAGCTCCCTCCGGCTTTCCTGGAGAGCAGACATCCTCTGTTCCAGCTCATCCTTCCGCTGTCTGAGAAACAAACAGATCTGATCAGAGCTCACCCCTCACAGTGTCAGCAGTTTTAAACTACATCATTTCCCCAGCCCAAATATGACCACAGGAAAGCAAACACACTGTATTAATTCAGCACAGTGCTTAGAAATGGGGCTACATGAAAACTAGGGAGTTCCCTCATACTGAGAATATTCACGGGACTGAGTATAGAGATTAGGAAAAAGTCAGACACTGACACAGACCCTTCTCTGATGGAACAAATGAGGTTCAAACAAATTTGTGCTATATTCCCTTGTGGGAATGCCTGGCAATTTCTGCCTTTGGATCTCTCAAGTCAATAACCTCACTAGCTGTCAGAAGAAATTAAAGGCATGCCCTGAAGGACAGGAAATTACAGCAGGGGCACTGAACAGAGCAAGATATGAAAGAAACTAAGAAAGTTCAGAAATTCAGCCAGAAAACCACAGTGATTTGGTATTGCTTCTATTTTTTTTTTTTTTTTTTGAAAGCAAAGAGTAAGACTTTCACCTACTGGAGATAGAACTGCATGAAAAATAGCTCTTTGGACTTGGAGCCCGGTGCTGGTCCTGTGATAGTGTGAATATTGAGCCACTCCATGTGTGACAACCAGTTTGTGCTCACAGAAATAGGAACAGCTTCGATTCTGCACAGCTCCACTGCACAGGACAGGGATTCAGAACTTACACATGTTCAACTGCTAAATTGTGTGAGAGGTTCTCACATAAATACATAATAAAACTGTTGCTTCTTGGAAGCTGTGACATAATTAACAACATTACTGTTGAAAAATCACATATTAGATATATTTTATACACTACTGTGTTGAAAATAACACAAACCCACATTAGCTTTGTACTAATATGACAATTTAATCCTAAATAGAAAAGCAGCAGAGCCAACAAGACTAAATACACTTCATGTATTTAGGGAAATATGAAACCCTGATTTTGAGACTTCTCTGTAAGTGAGCAGTTACTGATACAAGCAACACTGATTTCTACAGGATTGCTCATGTGTGCTCTTGCCTGTATAATAGGATCATAGAGTAATATTGCAAGGCTGTATGTACTCTTCTGGAGGATTAATCTATTTTCTGCTACGAAAACTGCTTGTGCTGGCTTTTCTTTTCCAGGCATGTAATGGCTGGAAATGCTATGAACTGTACAAAGGCAACAGAGTTTAAGGAACTGCTAATAAAAATAAGATACCTGATCCATGTAATTCAAAGTGGCAGGTCCTAGCCCAGACCTCTCCTGGGATTTAGATTCATTCTGTGGGGGGAGAGGATCTAAGCAGCCAGACTGCTCTTCTGACTTTTTTCTCCCACTGTACTCCAGAGCAAGTTCATGGAAGTAATAAGCTTCCAATCTGTCTCCAAGACAGCACTGATAATGTGAAGGAATGCTCAAAACCTTGTTTCAGTGAGACTGCAATGCTACAGCAGCTGGTCAGAGATGATGGGACAGGTATCTGCAACATAATTTACAGATTCCAGTGTTTCTTAATATTATATGAGCTAAACTGTCATACTGTCCTAATTGCTTCAAGCCCCCAGAGTCTGTGGGGTAACATGTAAATCAGTGTTGCTGTTCTGAGTCCTGCTGTTTTACACATGGTAACAACAGCCTCATGATACCTTAAGCGCTTAAGAACTTGGGGTGGTGTTGAAATTCCACAGTAAATCAGAAGACGATCTTTTGCCTTTCAAATGGTGAACATTTTAGAAGGTATGCAAAGCAGTACAGACCCACAGACCGCAAGTTATTTTCTGACACTACCACATTAAATCACAGAAGATATCATAATTGAGGAAGACAGAATCACTGCTCTAGGGATACCCTGTGTCACAAAATTCAAATAAGCATATTATGCTCCTAATATGTGTAGCAAAACCGCAAAGGGGGATAATTAAGTAGCCAGTCTGCTAACACTGCACAATCATTTGACTTTTTTTAAAGGATAATTAATTTTATTTGTCAACTACACAGAAAGCTAATCTCCTAAACCTGATTAAAATAGACTTTAGGCTTGATGCACAGGAGCTACATTATTGGTGTATCTTAAGCAGTGTACACATTTTCATCACACTTTCATATGTCACACAGAATGTCACTTACCTGTACATCTCTAGAAGTAATTACATGCTAAACTCTCTCAGAAATGAAGAAGCTAGTTTGTCTTCAGATTGGAAAGAAAATTTAGTTATTTGTGAAACAGAAAAATATTTTAGTGTGGAAAACTCAATAGTAAAACTACACAGTATTTGTAAAGAAAAAAATCAGCACAATTTCTTGCTGTAATTTCCTTTGGTGAATCAGGCCACTAAAATATTACTTGTATCAGGTACACCTAAGTGGCCAAAAACGTTCTTTAGTCTCATGCAAGAACTGCTCTAAGTGGCACAGGGATAAAACTTAATTTAGCATTGTTTCACTGGAAAGAAAGTGCTTACACTCTATTCCCTATTCACATGAAGTGTTTTGAATAGTTCTTACTGGCTTCTCTGCCTGGCTTTCACAACACAGCTCAGCACTTTCTGAGAACCTATATATCTGGGCCAATAACTATTGTACTTCTTCAATGTGATATACATGGCAATTAGTAAATCCATGTAAAATATCCTAATTAACATGCAGACACATCCATATTGATGTTTTTAGCCTGGTGGGATAATTGGAGAGATGATCCTCTAAATCTTCAGCTGCTGCCGATGACATTACTCCCTACTTCCCACGTGACAAGGAGGATCCTTCTGCAGCCTGGTTTTGCACTGCGAAAGGAACTGACCTCCTCTTAGAGTTCAGCACTTGGGAAATTTCCAAAAATTAATGTCTAATTCTGGCTGTATTTTCATGTAGCTCTGTATTTACTTTAGCATAAATGAGAAGTCTTTGTAGAAGCATTTGTTCTGACAGAACACCATTTTTCCCCATATAATTAATGGCACTTGGACAAGGCTGTGGGGACCTATTCCAAATGACCTAAGGGCCTAACTCTGGAAACATTAATGCACATGCTTGATTTAATGTAGATGAGTAATATGTGAGATTCCTCATGCATGCTGTTTAAAGCATAAGCTTAATTACTTCTAGGACTACAGCCTGCACTGAAAATGGAGAAAAAAATATGCACTGAGTTATTTACTTAAAAAAGGCTCAAAACAGTAAGCCAGGCTTATCTCTGATTTCTTCTCTTATTGAGAATGACTAGCTGGTCCCAGGCATGGCTGGAGGTTTTACCACTGAGGACTTACCTCAGGAGCCGGAGCTCTGCAAGGAGAGTGGGATTTTGCTGTGCCTTCTCTGGTGTGGGCTGAGATGCTTGCTCATGCTCAAGTCGCAGCCTCTGGATCTCCTGTAGGATTTCTCTTGGGGAGGAGAACAAGCAAAAGACTACAAGTCAGTAATTTTCCACAAAACCAGCTCAGTGGACATTGCAAGAGGGGAAAAGGCATGAGTGCATGTAGCTCTTCATCAGTGCAGATATGATGACATGGCTACAATCAACAAAGGAAGCCCTCAGCAGTGGAAGAGTGCACTGGTTATTTTTTAAACCATCTTTTAGGATTTCACTATAGAGGGAAATATTGATTCAAGAGCCCCCAAAAAATCAGAGGTAGACATTAAATAGTACTATGCTTAATTAAACTATTTCTTTCTTGTTCTTCCCCGCAAATGCTTAAAGCACCCCATGTATGCAAATTAAAATAACAAATCAAAGGTCCTTCCTGAGGATCAGAAAAAATACTTGGCTCCTAAAGAAACACTTTTAGCGCATGTAGAGATTTGAGAGCGGGCAACAGTTTATGCACAAGTACTTTAATAGGACTTGTTATGACTGGCTTGCCAGCCCTGGAGTGCTGTCAAAAGGCTAATACAAAGCTTCACAGCAGAAGGTTGAAACCTTTGTGAGTTTTGCCTCATCTTCACACCGTGCTGGACAGCAGACAGTCAGGAGGAGCCTTGAATTATGAAAGACAAATGGAGACTGGAGCTGGTGGCTCATTACACGGTGACAGAAGGTAGTGCAGAGTTTGGAATAGGAAACCATCTGGTCTGGGCTGGCCTCTATTTTACAGTCCAGCAGTAAAAGCAGAGCGTTGCTGCCATACATTTCATGGCATCAGGCAGTCTGACACCCAGGGCCAGATCCTCTGCTGCTAACAAATGGCATCACTCCTTTTTGGGGCCGGCTGGCCTATTTCTCCTGACATAATCTCAGTCTCGGTCACATCCACAGCTAGTGTCTCATTTGATCAGCAGCCTAACTTGCTGTTACCCGTTCTGCAAATCTTTCCCAGGCCGATTGTGTTCTGTAGAGCTTTAATCATCTTTTCCACAAATCAAAGCAGGGGAGCATAACGCTACCAGTGTGACTCATCCTTTTATCATTCCATGTTAAAGTGCTACAGAGGATCCAACTCAAAGTTAATCTGGTTTTGAAACAGGTCAGGCTTTTTTTTTTTTTTTTTTTAAACTTTTAACAAACAGCACCTGA
>NDXB01004623.1:59912-159794 GCA_002631895.1 Agapornis roseicollis
CCCCCCCCCCCAGACCATTTACAGCACTGTTTGTGGGTTTTGGAGTTTTTGAATGGCCTTTTAATATTGTTGAGACTTGTTTGCTGATTGAGATGGGGATCACCATGTTGGCACACATACAGGGTGTGTTTTGCCCACAACCATTTTGTCTGATCTCGAGAGTTAAGCAGAGTCAGGTTTGGGCCTTGTCTGGGGTTAGACAAAGATATAGGAGGACCAAGAGACTTTCCCCGAGGCTGGACACCCATGAGTGGCAGGGTGTGTGGGACAGTATGGGCAAGTTTCTAGGTCAGTGGGCCCCTCCAGTGCTTTGGAATTTCACCACCGAACAAGTGCAAAATCCGGAAAAATTAGTGAAACACTTAAATGAGGTGTGTTGTCAGTCTGGCAATACCAGAGATGGACAAATCATGGCAACGTGCTGGGACTTGGCCTATGCTTACAGGGCCTTGTTCAGCACTATCCAGCACCTTCAAAGGGAAAAAAATGTCCCTGTATCTGAGGACAAAGCAACTAACAATGCAGCTACAATGCTGTGCTCCAAGCACAGCAGCTACACCACCCCCCGGGACAAGTACGGTCGCTATCCAGACTTTGGCTGCAATGGCCAGCACAGATATCCCAGTGACAAGTACAGCAGCACTCAAAATAACTTGCACTTTTTTTGTACGGGGAGGTGTATATGCATATATAAGCACAGAAGTAGGTGGCAAAAAGTGTTAAGAAACAAACAAACATGCTAATACATGGGATTGAACAAAAGCAGGTACTTTGTGAATGCTTACCGGTTTTTATTTTCAAGCTCTGCAATCAGCTGCCTTTGTTGCTTGTTTGCATCAATGGTGAAGGAGATATCTGACGCCCCTCTCTGCTGACCCTGCTGCTGTTGTAAAAAAGAGAAGGCTTCATTGAAGGAGGATTAGACAGCATGCACCCATAAGTTCAACACAGATGTGTTCTGTGAAATCTGCTTATAGGAAATGCAGTACCAGGCTTGCCTACAATAAAAATAAAAGTGCATCCATGTTGTGCTCATACCAGCATGGCTCCACTGCTAGTAGAAGCAGGGTAAGTGCTAGAGTAAATACGACTCAGTGCTTGCCATCCTGTCATTCACTGCTTCCTCAGGGAGCCTCTAAACCAATCGTTACAGGCAATGGCACTGATGCAGGCAGTTGCTGTAAATGTCTGTTCATTTTGATATTCCACAGGAGGATCACACTGAAGCAAAACCTAGTGCCTCTCTACAAAAAGAAAGGGATGTGTTTCCAGCACCGTGATGCTTTGTTCTCTTGAAAGTAAAGTTTTACTTTTAGTTTGAATACTGTGCTCAGTTTTCAGTCTGTGTGGCCCATTTTGGCCAAGGTTTCCTATTACACTCTGCTGATACTTCAGAAAATCTCTTTCTCCAGTCATTCAGCTACAGCAGTACCTTTTTCCCCAATAAAATGTAGTGGGAATTAAACTATTTCTTACCAAATCAGGCAATGTTCACTACAGTTTCAGTAGTTATCAGCAATAACCAAGTATTATTTTCCTTGTTCACACTTCTGTATTTCAGTATTGTATCAATGAGAACACAGACCAAGACATTTAAAGTTTCACAGCTACTAAAGATACCAATTTATTTCCACCTCCAACCTGGAAGATGAGATACTAAAAACCACTCTTCTAAGTTAGTGCTGTGATCTGAGTATTTCTCACTGTAAAAGCCCTTTGACTGCTACTGCTAAACCCAGGACAGAAGTGTAACTTGAACTAATTTTATATGATGCCAGGCACCTCCTCCTCCAGGAGGTGGACCCTCAAAAAGGATGAAGATACATCTCATTGCAAACCTTTGTTCCTTTGTTAGCACTGACTGTGAGGAAAGGGCGGAATGTTACGCCTGTAACCATTTACCACATTTTCTGCTATGGTTACATTTTCCCATTAGATTTCCAACCACAGGGAAGCAGAGCAGTGCATAAATAAGAAAAACTGCTTCACACTGGTGGGTGGATGTCACAACTGATTCAGGGGGTACCGGGATCCTTATCCTGAATGCCCAAAGTTCATAAGACATTTTATTCCTTAAAAAACAGAATGACCATCAGCAAAGCTTTAAAAATTTCCACTGTGCTCTTAATGTGGTGCCACTCTCGTGCTTGGAAAGATTTCTGTATATAGAAACTTTCTCTTTTCCTTCTGTCTTTTTTGTTCAAAAAGCACAGATGACAGCAACAAGAAACTCAGTATTTTCCTTCAAACCAGCTGTATTTAAAAGCTACCTAATATTGTTCCTAAATTTTTCCCAGCATCACAGACACATGTTATCTACAACTGATTTCTATCAGGTTCTACCCAGAGACATTATTAGTGTGAAATCTTGTTCTCATAAAGAATTAACTGTCCTGTAGAAACAGGACCATCAGCTACAGGTTGCCTTAAATTTGAATCACTGTGTCACACCTCTGGACTGTGTCACTTGGGCTGGGCTGGCAGACCAGAAGCACCCTTCCCCTCCCCTGCAGCTGTGGGTAGTTTAAATCTTCCATGACAGATGGCTGCAAGGGGTGGCAGCTTCATCTTCACTGCTTTCACTTGGAATGAACATGACTCAAAATTTTTACACAAGAGCAGTGCCTGATTTTGCCCTTCCAGTTGACCCCGCCATGTAAATCTCAGTGAGAAAATATGCTTCCGAGCACTCTGGACCAGCTGCTTTTCACTTAAACCATCATTTATGGTCCCTTGTTCTACCTAATGTGCTGAGATGGAAAAAAAGTAACTAGGCTGACCTTATTTGTGCCATTTAAGTTTTTATATACTTCTATTAGGTTCCTGCTGCATTCTCTCCTGTTCCTGAATACAGTTAGTGAGGTTTTAGCCTGTCATCACCTTGTATCCTGGGATACATAGAACAGAATAATCATTGCTCTGAAATAAAAATGGGAGCCTGGGCTAATGCAAGGGGTCATTAGAGTCATCCTGCTGAAAATCATTCTTTAAAATCCTCAGCAGTTAGGGCCCTAGTGGCTGTGATATTTGAACTGAAGAGTAAAATGGATTCACCACCCCATTTTTCTGCTGCACTAAATCATTAACCTTTAACCAAAGCTAGTCGAGGCTGTATTTTCTAGTCTTTCATGAGTTCAAGATGTCAGATTCCCTCTGCTGTAATTGTTAAAATACCACTGCATTAGTATATAGATTATATGCATTAGTACGCGGAATCTTTGGTTCAAATGGACTGCATAAAAGTGTTATTACTAAACCATAACGGCGTCTGATGAAAAGGTTAGGGAAAAATAATCCATTAATCATTAAGACTGTCAGATGTAATGCCCCTGATCTTGCCAAGTGCCTGGAACGTGACAGAAGGAAAGAGCCTTGCTTTAATTAAAACACTTACTGATGAAGAAGTTTCTGCTGCCAGCCTTGCTGCATACCTGGCGATCAGCTTATGTTCTTCATCCAGGCGGCTTGCACTGTCGAGCACGCTGCTCAGGGTTGGAAGGGAAGGAGGGAAGACATGTTAACACACGGTAAAAGCAGCCACTGCTGTGTCACGCTGTCCATTCACACACCCTCATTACAGAATTTAGAAGCAAAATATTGCCAAATTAACAACGGCAGACGTCAACTGAACAAAGGGAAGAAGTGGGAGGCTGATTTCCCTGGAAGCATCAGCTCTAGGGGACAGGCAGCACCTTCCCTTAGGGGGAAACAGCAGCAATCTGCAAATCATGGGCAAGTGTTTGCAAATCACAGACACTCTGTCCAAAGAGGGGTGGGAAGTGGTTAGGACCACTGGTCAATATTTGTTTTTACTTCTAAGCTTTGTTGTATCACCTAGAAGAGTGATACTGATTGGTCAGTGGCTTAGCGGGAGCCTCAGTGTTTGTTGAGAAAAATTTCAGTAGTTTTGTCAGATTTGCAACAGAAAACAATATTCAGGACAGTTTTGCAGGGCATTTACTACTCTTTGCAACCACTGACCTATAATTTATAATCAGATTTCCTCTTTTATTCTTGGTTTCTTGATATTTGGGAATAAGGTTTCAGAGAATCACACAATGGTGATCAGAAAGTGCAAGAACTAAAGAGCAAGTATGTTGAATTCCTTTAAAATATTGCAACTTGTTACTTCCCCCTCCCTCCCTCCCAAGAATATCAAAGACAAATTTGTCTCTCAGGTTAACCCCTGCTGTCCTCATTTTAAATGGAGGCTATTATTTTTAGTCGGATGAGCAGGAAAAAGGCAATATATGGAGAACCTTTACTAACTCTAAACATCTAGAAGTTTGCAGAGAACCATCAAAATTAATAAACTGTCAAGAAAGGAAATCTGAAGAGGATTTAGCTGATGCTGGACAATCCTGGGAGTTAGAATGAATCCTGAACTGCATTACTTTTAGTGTATACAAGAGAAAAACAATGAAGCCTCTAAGAAGAGGTGAGAAGAATGCTTTGCTCTGTGGAATACAAGACAGCCTGCAGACTATCCCAGACAGAGGTAAGTCTG
Organism: Agapornis roseicollis; assembly: GCA_002631895.1. Classification (NCBI taxonomy): domain Eukaryota; kingdom Metazoa; phylum Chordata; class Aves; order Psittaciformes; family Psittacidae; genus Agapornis; species Agapornis roseicollis. Next base: position 64,420 of record NDXB01004623.1, read on the forward strand.
TCCTCTTTTCTTAACCCTTGGCAACTGTCTAATGCTTTGGCTGAAGGGAGAGAGATGCGTAACTCCCTACCCATGTGCTCTTCAGGGCACACAGCTGGTTGCTGGTGAATGAGCTTCATGTTTAAGAACAGTGTGCAAAACAAGGGTTATACTGGGCACAGGCATCTTATTCTGAGTTTTGCCAGAAATTATATCTTGAACTTGAAAAACCTTCCAGATGAAAATGGCACTTGTGCAAAAAGTTCTGCTTTTGAAGAACTGGCATCTTTAAAAGGAAAAGGGAATATGTCTCCAAAATTTCTCAGTGAGTTCATATCCTCAGCTACCTGAGGGAACTATAATGTGCATCTTTGAGTTGTCTTGATTAAGTCCACTGGGATTTAGAAGTTATGTTTGAAAGATGACTTCTGGTTGATATTCATTGATCATTAAATTAAAGCTGGGAGTCATGTGGATTTGTTATGGCTTGCTAAGGTACAGTAAAAAAGACACACATCATTTTTTTCTCATTCTGACAATACCTGTGAGGCCACAAACACGGGGTTTACAAAAACAGTAAAGCTATGAATAAAGTCAGACCCTGGGGGGAGGGGGGGTCTGTGTAAGCTAAGCTTGAGCTTCAGACTGCACAAAAGACTTCCGGTGGCAGACAAACACTCATTTTTTGGGTCTGGTTATGTTTCATCTATTTTGTTACATATGTAGCTGAATCCTATGCTTACCCAGACTCCTGTGGGATAACCGATGTACTTTGTAGAAAGACCCAAGTTATAGGTATTTTTCTAAATTTATAAAGTTCTGCTCTTACATACTCATGCTTACTGTCCTGATATGGCACCCAGAGAAAGAAAGGGGCAAGCAACTCCCGCAGACACATAAAATTATGCAAACCAGGTAATAAGGGCTACTTTCATGACTTTATAGTTAATCTTTAGTTTTTCCATAATGACTAAAACATCACATCCTAACAGATGGCTGTGAAAACAACAAGCATTCAGCATTAATTCTCCTTTCTACAGCAATGTGCTGTAAAAATAACGGATATTATCCATTCTGGAAAAATAATGGATTATGGTTCCACTTGCTGGCATAACACAATCTGTAACATAGTCCTGAGATGCAAGTTGGCTCCTGAGACAATGACTTTATTGAATGAACCAAGCCACTGCAACATTTTGATTCTTACTTGCTACTTAATGCCTCTGATATATATTTATGTGTAGCTGGAACTCATAAAATAGATATAGCAGCATGTCAAATTTTGCCTATGAATGCCACAAATCACTGGTCCCAAAGCTTTGTAAATTAAATTTCAGTGTCTGAGATAAATTTAGTTCTGGAATGTAACTATTTGATGTGAACATTAAGAACAAAGGTATGCATAGCAGCATTAGCCTCGACTGCCAAGACTTTTATGCCTCAGAGTTCTGATATGACATAATTCACTTCTGTTTTACTTCAGCAACTTCATGGACAATGCTACAGTGAAATACACACAAGCTTCAAAATGTTATGAATATGTGTGCAGAACCTGGGACTCTCAAGAGAATGGTTTAGGAACCCCTGTCAAAGAAATTGAACATTTTGCAGACAAGTATCCTGCTGCTGCTCGTTTTCCAAAAGACTTAACATTTTTAAGACTGCTTCGCCATTAGTCACCATTTCTTTAAAGACTTTAAAATTATTAGCAATAATTGGTCTGGCAGAATTATTGTCATTCCAATATTACAAACTGCTTAGCAAGACTTCTTTTTCAGGCTTTAGTGGATCTATGTAATATTCTACAGTCTAAGGGAGATCCATAAGAGAAGCATCTCAGAACTACAGGCAGAGGATAAAAAATATGACAGCCTGTGAACAAAGGAGTGATACTTTGCTACTCCTCAGGCTTTGCATGTGTCAGATCAGCCTGATCTGCAGTAGACACCCTGCAATAGGTGATCTGGATGTCCATGATGGTCTTAAAATTATGTCACTGCTGGGAAGAAAAGTCTCAGAAATGTCAGTCTCTTGTGGAATTTTTGCAATAGAGACATCAGTGTGGTTTTTGTGACATGGTCTTATTCTACAAACGTACACTTAAATAATTTACTACAGAGAACACTGACAGATTAGAGGGCAGGTTTCTAAGCCTGAGGGCTATAAGAATAGTGTCCTATCAGCACCCCACTTTCAGAACTAGCCTGGTTTAAGGCACTTGAAACTGAAACACATAATCTACCCCCCCTCCTATTATTAATTTGCCACATCTTTAGAATCACAGAGATTTTACCATCAAATTAACATTCAGATATATGGGTGTAATAATGAAAACTAACCCTATTAAAGGAAGACAAGCGTCTATACATTTCCTCTGTAGCAGCAGGTCTCTGAATGCTTTTCCAAGAGAGGATCAGACCAGCCTTCCTAGGTAGGGTTAGTTGTTGTGCGCACACCCTCAAGAAAAATTTTTCCCAATATTTTATTCACCAATATATATCAAAATTATTTACCAATATTTACCAAAATATTACAATATTTTACCAAAAATTTACCAACTTTTTTTACCAAATATAATAGCACAGAATAGCATGGGACTTTTATAGCACAGAAATATGACTTACCACAGTGTAACAGAAAAATACATAAATTCAGAAAATAACTCACTATGGAACCAAGATAACCTCCTACTTAAAATATATTTTATCTTATTTTCTTCTACACCTGAAAAGAAAAAGGCTGAAATATGTGGAATTAATATTCAAAACTAGGCTGAAATATGTGGAATTAATATTCAAAACTAGGTAAAGTCTCTACCTTATATGAACAAAAAGGAAAACTACTTGCAGTTGAAAGTTCTTTTTTAAAATCAGACACAAAAGAAGAACTAAGTTAAATATCAAGTATTGGTTTTACATGCTAAAATGTATTTTATGATGAAATTAACCAAAATATCCAGATAAGGGATATTTTTATTACCCATGCAGTTACTATAATTCATGAATTAAGTCTTTCCTTTGTTTCTTAATTTTCTCTGAAATACTGGATCCTAAAAAGCCCCCAGGTAGCTTATTAGCCTGTGGGGGATGGAAAGAAAAACTTCTTAGTTGCAGTTTCAAATAAATGCAGATGACAAATGAAGATAAGTTGAGAAAATTACTTAATTAACAGCCCCCTGTCCCCCAGTATAAATACTAGCTACATTTAAACCAGAAAAAAGTTATCCTGGGCTATGGACTTATCATTAGCTACCATAAATTAGCCTGGCTCAGTATCTAAAAGCCCAAGCAACTCATTTTAAAATGTTCCTATATAGCTCTTCAGATAATTTTATGTGTTACGTTCACAAAGAATTCCCATAGGTTTTTCTTGCAGATGAGGGTCCAGCTACAATCATTCCTCTTTTCATCTTCGGCTTCCAGTTGCACTTGAAAGTAATGTGGCAGCATGTATGGGTATGTACACGTGGTATTTTGCAGGCAGACACAATAGCTGAGCTGGCTAACTGCAGCCACCCCCAAATGAGAAGCTACCTGACTATAGTTAGCTAAATGTTTTACTCAGGTTACCAAATCTTCCGAAGTTGCAGGGTGAAATAACTGCAATTCAGCACCACCCTAACACAGCTGTGTGAGTTTTGAATTAACTCCATCCAGACAATGCAAGGCACAGACAGAAGGAGTTGACCTTTTCCTGAAGATGCTAACCCAGCCTACATGAGATGAAGCAGCTGAGCCTCCTGCAGAGCCCTCACCTCCTCTCCTGGAAACTGGCTTCGCACAGGAGCTTCAGGATGGCAATGCTGTTTGTTCTTCTTGTCTTTACCAGAATATAACCATTCCCTTTCTCTAGCAGTCTCATTGGAACAAAGCAGAAAATGGCAATGCAGTATGGTTTGATGCATGATTAACGCTACTGTCCCTCTTGGTTACGTTTCTGTCAAAATCTAATTGGTATCTTACATAAATAACTCATTGAGGATGCTGTGACTGCAGCGGCTCAATGTCAATAATCATGTTATATACCACACTTTGCATCAGTTATTTAAACAATTAAGGACATTATCAGTCACTCTCCATTCATCCCTCAAAACCATTATATTTGAAAGATGCTATAGCACCTAATTTGTACATGCATACTTGGATGCAAATGTACTATCAGTTGGTGAGGTTGGCTCAAAACCTTGAAGGAACAGGTTGTAATATACTCGATAAAATTCAGAGGATGAAGATGTTAAAGGTGAGGCTACTCTCAAGGGAATCTAATGGGTGATCCTCACTGAAGCAAAATGAATCATAGACATGGAATCCAAAATGCCATGCCTGGCACCAAAAATTACATGTCCTTTTTTGTTTTCCTCTTGAACAACCGTATAGGTCACTCATGGTAGACAGGGACACATTTCCTTCTCTCTGCCAAACTAGTGCAAGTGGTAGTGTACTCCTGTCCTTAATCATGGATGGGCAATGACTGGTCTACATGCACATCCGCAACAGCTTGTTTCATAATGTAAATACTACTAAATAACCCCATTTCCAGAAGTGCTTCTCCCGGAATGAAATTTCCCTTCAAAATGTTTTTGGTTTGAGTAAACGGTTTTAATTTTCCTCACTAAAAACTAGTTTGCCTTTTTTTCCCCACTGGCACATTCCAGAGTAGAGAAGCAGATCCAGAACAATGAAGGCAGACTTTTTTTTTTCCACTGGGCATAGCAAATTACTCCCATATATCAACTGGGGCTACAAACAGAAGCAAATTTTGTAAGACTGCAGAGAATCACTGTATTCACCCTCCCAAATGAAGCTGCTTGTTGCCTTCTACAGGTAACAGTAAATGGGAGAGTTTCTCCAAACCTGGAAAATAATCTGTAATACCAGTATAGGAGAACAAAGGTGAATCATAGAATCATAAGAATGGTTCGAGTTGGAAGAGAACTTATAGCTCATCCAGTTCCAAGCCCCCTGCCATGAGCAGGGACACCTTCCACTAGACCAAGTTGCCCTGTCCAACCTGGCCCTGAACACCACCAGGGATGGGGCAGCCACAGCCTCTCTGAGCAACCTCTGCCAGTGTCTCACCACCCTCACAGTAAAGAACTTCTTCCCATTACCTAACCAGAAACCTCATGAGCATAGTTTTGTGAGAAACACTGTACAGTTTTCTGTTCAGAGCCACATTTTCTAAGGCCATATACTACACTGCTCGCTACCTTGCTGGTACAGGGTTGCAAAGTCTAGACTTTTGTTGAACATGGACAGGCAAGGCAGAGTTTTCCCTTCCAGGGGTGGCCTGCTGCAATGCCACCACCCGCAAGAGCTAGGAAAGCAGCTGGGTTTAGTTTATTCACTCCAGCAGAAACTATCAACTCTGCTCAAGATACTCATTTAAAAACCTGTCATGCTTGAGTCTGAATGAGAAAGGAGGAAATTTACATCCAGGATTCAAACAATGAAGAAATCAGGCAGATTTAGAAACAATGCCTGACATGTAAAAATTGAAATATACTCCTTCCTTCACTAGGTTAGTAAGTAAATTCCTATTATTACTATGATTATTATTTAAGTACTACTACCATTTAGTTCTTCCAAGATAAGGTGAAGCTACAAATAATGTACTGCCTCAAAAATTATTACCTTGAAAATGTGGACTTGTTAGTCATTGCTCTATGAAGATTTCTGTACCACCATCAAGTCCTGCACTGACTACAGCATGGCATCCTCAATCTGTACAACTATTCTTAACTAAGCAATTATTTGCATTACCTTGCTGCTTGACATCACCAGAGAGAATAATAGCAGTTGCCACAATCCACCAGCTTTGGGAGGACATACCCCATATTCATATGTATTCCCTTCAGGTTAGTGCTCATGAAGAGCTGCTTCAGCCAGGAGGAAACAGTGAAAGCATTTGACCAACCAACGTCCTTTTCCTGGGTTCCCCAAAGGTGCCAAACCTGCACTAACCGTGCCGGGTTGCTCTGCAGCATGTTGACATACAACCCGATGAGTACATGTTCATCGGCCAACCTGTCTGCAACATCGAGGCTGTACTGTAACCTGAAACAGGGGCAAGGGGAGAGAGGGTGCAGTCCAGACAGACAGAGGGAAATAAACAGAGAAAGCAGGAGCAAGTAAGATTGTGAAATGGGAATTTAGGAATTAATATTTAAGTGCTCTTAGGAAAAAAGTGCAGAAATAATTTTGTTACTGTTATTTATATGTTAAATATATAATGGGTTAGGAGGGTAGAATCCCTCTGTAGAATTACAGAGTGAGATGCCAGATTGGGCCAGGGGTTGGGGCTGTACAGTACCATTTACTTCAAAATACAGCAGATGTGAGGTCAGCACTATTTGCTTTAATATACTATCTATTGCATATATGCATTAAATAGACATATGTTACACACATGATTAACATACTGAAATCACAAGCTGGATTTGCTTGGAAGTGTCTGATTAAGACACACATCCAGGTGTATATAAATACATTTAAACATGCCCTATTTAGCTCAGTGGGTTAATTGGTTATCACAATTTGTTTATCAAATACATTAAAAGTGGGAGGAATAGAGGTAAAGGTTTTGGTTTAGCTGTGTTAGTGCAAGCTACAAACATACTCTCTCTTTAACTTACCCTTTGCCTTTCAAGAAAGCTGGAGCAGCCCTAGCCAGCAGTTTGCTCTGCTCTACTTCAGTAATCTTGGAAGGAGAGCTAGTTAATAAGACAGGAAAACTAAGAAGAGGGTAAACAGTGTTGTCTAGAATTCATTACAGAACAGAGTTTGGAGAAACTCATTCAAGTGCCCTGAACCGAATAGAAATAACAATAAAAGCTTTAAAGAAACTTTACAAAACTTCAGGAAATGCAAAGTCAAGAATTAAGAGTTCTCCCTCCTGTTCTCCAAAAGCAAACTATAAAGCCTTCACTACAGAAAAGACAAACAAAATGTGCTTCTCTCATAAGTGGAGAGCTGAAGGCTTGTGTAGTTTCCAGGTGGAACTCAAGATAAATGTCTTCTTAAATGCAACTTTCAAGCTGGGAAAGCCTCATCCTTTGCTATAACAGTTAAATGGCTTTTTTAAACATTTGCCATAAGACAGTTTCAATAATCTATGGAAATGTGCTTACTTAGATTCAGCGATGGGATACACCAGTTTAATTTTCAGAAGTACTGCTGTATTGATTAAAAAAAAAAAAAAGTTCCTTAAACTCACTTTTTTCCCTTATTACAGTATTAAATGGACTGCAGTAACTGCATCTTTCCCCATGCTAAAATACCCATGTTAATAAGATAACACAGGCTAAAAATGGAGAGATCGAAATGTTACTTTTCCTTTCATGCTGCAGCATTTTTGGTTTAAAAAACAACAAAGCAAGCAAACAAAAAATGTATTTTACTTTCTTCTTTTTAAAATCTAGTCACCGCTATTTTTTGTACTGTTACTGTACATCGATCAAGTGTGTGATCATGCATCCACTGTGCGTCAAGGTATCTGTGTGTTTAGACAGAAGACATTGCACAAATGTGATGCATAATAAACCTGAGAAGATTTGTCTCTGATGGAAAGAAGATCAAGCCCTTTAATAGCAGAATATAGAATGAATTCAGTAAGATGAGGTATGTGCCATTCCCCTCCTTTTGGGAGGTCAAGGTTGGCAGTGGGGGTCTGGAAAGGATGGTACTGAAGGATGTCCTAAGAACCCAAGCCCTATTTGATAAATCTGGCAGATAGCTGAATGAAGGGCTGTACTGCACACCAAGAAAAAATGCTTGCTTCACATTTCCATACTCATCAGCATGTTACTTAAGTGTGCTGTGCTTCCACTCAAGCAATATCCATGCAGATAAACATGCTCCAGGCCATCTAGAAGGATATGCTTTCCATCCATGTTTTCTTCCCAGTTACAGAAGGAAAACATGCTTAATGGGTACAAGGTGTGCCATGTCAGCCAAAAATGCAGCAGTAGGTTCTTAAAGTAAACATGTTGCCACAGGGGGAGACCAAAGACCGCAGGGCAGATTTTGTGTTTTGCTTTCTAACAGCACATTGTTACATCTCCACCAACCTGAAATTCTCCTATGCTCTGGGAGCAACACAGTTAGGGTGGAGGGACAGGAAGCAAACATTACCCATTAAGTAACTCGTATCAATGTCCACTTCCTTAGTAGTTGTTTAAGCAAACTTTTATCTTCCAACCTCTTCTTCTAAGTTATGTTTTCTAAGCTTTTCTGATGCTTTGGTGTCTCCTCCAGACTCTGTCCTGCTGGTTAGCATATTTGTCCCCATGCTGTTGCCCTACACCAGGTACAAACCTCCAGGCAGATGTTTTCTCCTCCAAGGAATGAGTTTTAACGGCTTTCCACATGATATCCCAGGGTCAGATACAATATAATGATGTACTGCTGACTTCAATTAGTTTGTGGTTCACTGCAACTACTAGGTTCTTTGTTAAAATGTTTCTGTCCATCCAATTATGCTCCATCTTTTATTTGATTATTTGCTTCCTTGCTACAGCTCTTTTCACATATAATTACTGAGTTTCCTCTAACTGATTTCAGATAATTTAGACATCAATTACTAGTATTTCAATTGAGCTCATTTTTTAATTTAGAAACTGCTTTCGAAGCACTCCCTCCCATAACTATTTTAACCTTTGTACCATCTACAAATTGCATACACCCACACTATTGCTCCCACTAGATCATTACAAGAAATAGTGTGTACTGTCTGACTTAGGATAGCCTTCAAGACTTCCAGATGATGTCCTCCTCCTGGAACAGCAGCAAACTTCTGAAAAATGTAATTACTGATTCTCAAGGATGCTTTTATGCTAATTTCCCCATGTCCGTATTTCCTTTGGGTACTTCTGTCTCACCTGGGCCTATGTCAAAAGTCCTTTCAAGGTCAACCTGTATCTTATCTGCTACTTCTTTTATACCCACTGGACCAGCTATCCTGTCAATGAAAGAAATTTATTTGGTTTGACATAACTTGTTCTTGACAAATCCATGCTGGTTATTTCACATTGGTTTATTTTCCTCCAGGTGTTTACTAATTCTTTCATAATTTCAGTATCTTTGGATATCAAGGTTAGCCTGTCTCTTGTATAATTCCTTTGACAGTTGTTTCTGCTTCTATCTTCAACCTTACTGCATTTGGAAGAGATGATGTTTGTCCTTGTTCTCCCACATCTTCCTACATATTCCTCAACATACAATCATACAACAGACAACATACAATGCAATACACATACACAATACAACAAACATACAATAGACAACCTACAGTGTTGTCTATTTGGATTTCGGCAAGGCCTTTGACACTGTCTCCCATAGCATACTCCTAGAAAAGCTGGTGGCTCATGGCTTGGACAGGAGCACTCTTTGCTGGGTCAGGAACTGGCTGGATGGCCGGGCCCAGAGAGTGATGGTGAATGGTTTTGTGGTGGCCGATCACCAGTGGTGTCCCTCAGGGGTCTGTGCTGGGACTGGTTTTGTTCAATATTTTTATTGATGACATGGATGAGGGTACTGAGTCCTTCATCAGTAAGTTTGCAGATGACACTAAGCTGGGAGCTTGTGTCGATCATTTGGAGGGAAAGAGGGCTCTGCAGAGAGACCTGGATAGGTTGGAGAGATGGGCAGAGGCCAACAAGATGAAATTTAATAAGTCTAAGTGCTGAGTCCTGCATTTTGGCCACAAAAACCCTCTGCACTGTTACAAGCTGGGGACTGTGGCTGGACAGCGTACAGGCAGAAAGGGACTAGGGGTATTGGTGGACTGCCAGCTGAACATGAGCCAGCAGTGTGCCCTGGTGGCCAAGAAGGCCAATGGCGTTCTGGCCTGTACTAGGAATGGTGTGGCCAGCAGAAACAAGGAGGTTATTCTTCCACTGTACTTGGCGCTGGTGAGGCTGCACCTTGAGTACTGTGTCCAGTTCTGGGCCCCTCAGTTTAAGAAGGATGTGGAAATGATTGAGAGCGTCCAAAGGAGGGCAAAGAGGCTGGTGAGGGGCTTGGAGCACAAGCCCTATGAGGAGAGACTGAAAGAACTGGAGTTGTTTAGCCTGGAGAAAAGGAGACTCAGAGGTGACCTTATCACTCTCTACAACTTCTTGAAAGGAGGCTGTAGACAGGTAGGGGTTGGTCTCTTTCACCAGGCAGCAATAGACAGAACGAGAGGACACAGTCTCAAACTGCGCCAAGGAAGGTACAGGTTGGATATTAGGAAGAAGTTTTTCACAGAAAGAATAATAAAATATTGGAACAGTCTGCCCAGAGAGGTGGTGGAGTCACCATCCCTGGATGTGTTTAAAAACAGACTGGATATGGCACTTGGTGACATGGTTTAGTGGAGGTGTAGGGCATGGGTTGGACTTGATGATCTTAGAGGTCCCTTCCAACCTAGTGATTCTGTGTGATTCTGTGTAATCTTCAGAGATTGTTTTGGCCACAGGGAGTTTATCTGGGTCCCATCAACTACAACATGTCATTTAAAGACATATTCCTGTTAATCAGATGCTAAAGAAGTCTGTCCAAAGAGAGACACAAAACCTCTAACTCTGAGCTGATGTCTACAAGGATGTAGACCCAACAATACTGGTGTAAATGTTACACCCTCTTAAGTGTCTACCTGGCTACTAAACAATCAAACATACAAACCTTTCCTTTAGCAGTATTGCTGATGAAATAAGGAACATTCTTACCTTGTTCTGAAAACAACATACAAACGCAACATGCAGTTCAAGTCTACCACAGTCCTTAGAGACATGGACAACAGCAGCAACCAGTATGTTTTGCCCCAGAGTTAGCTGTTTTCCAGAAATCTTGCCTAACCTCTTGCTATGCCCAGGTAGATTATCCAGTTCTTTTTAGCTTTTATGTGGAGTTCCAAAAAAACCATCAGCTACTCTGACTCAGCATTAAATAAGACACCATTTCTCCTTGGATATGGGCATTTGATACCAATAGCGCATTCTTTCTATCTACCACAGAATTGACAAGTAATTTCAAGTTCAGCAGAATGTGTTGAATCACACCATTTATTCCAGTTTATTACTCCTTTAGACAAACTGAATGTATTGGCTGGGGGCTAGAGGGGAAAGGGAGGACTGAGAAAAATGCAAGAAAAAACATTCTGTTTCACCTTTTCCCACCTTAGCCCTATAATTCAATAGCTTAAAGAAGCCATTTATTAAGAAAAAGAAGGACATTGTATCCATTACTATGGTAGCTATGTACTTTAAGGCAGCACCCACAGACTGTAGCTAGGGAACAAAAGAATAAGGAAGAAAACATTAATCAGGGTATAGTTACTCCTTTTGACTGGACAAAAGTTTCTGTAATGCTCAATTTACCTGTTTTGGCAATATCATTGGGTTTGCAAGGCATTACCTACTCTGCAGGGATAGTCACTCATTCTGCTGCCCTCTACGTAATCAGAGATCACAAAAACTGAGATCAAAACCTGAATATTAGCTGCAGTAAAAATATTATACAACTTGTGGTTTTAATCACATACTAGCTGTTATCACAGCAAATGACTGTAATTTGTTATTTGGGAGAATATCACAGATTTTTTTGTTTCTTCTTTTCTAATGTAAGTGCTTTAAAGTTGTTCCTGAGCTGTACAGAGCATATTGTTGATATGAGTATACTGGCTGTGTATATTTAGAAGAAAGGTGCCTATAAATGTTATGCCAACCTCCCCATTAAAGCTCTTATAGACTTGGTGGTTCAAACTAGGCAAAGCACGAAGGGAAATTTTAAGCAGACTTTGATTCTGAAGTGCCTTGAAGAAATCAAGAAGCATCTCAGGGAAAGCCTGAATCTGATCTCCTTTGAGCTTTAAAATAATTGTGTACCCACCCAAAAGCAGTCCTTCAGGTTCAATTAAACCGCAAATAACATAACATTGAATTTTCTTTCAGCTGTTTCCCATAATCTGTCATTGTATTTACTGGCTATTAAAGATCTTTCCTCTAGTAAGATTCTTCTTCTTCTTCCCAGTTAATTTCCCTTTTCCATCCATTAATCCAGAAATGAAGATGATACTGTGCTGAAGTTATTATGAGACTATATCCATTTGCAGCAGCAAAATGAGTCATTGTGCTGAATTCAGCATTAGCTGCTGCAAGAGGAACTGGTTGTGAATGATTATGCTCTTATGTGAACACAAGTAGCAGAAGTAAATACCCTGGGAATGCTACAGATGACAGTCTGTGCCAATTCTCCTTTGAATAAACATTCCAATTACATAAAAACTTTCTTTAAGGCTATCTGAAACCTCTGGACTAGACTGCAACACAAATTAAAGTAACCGTAAGTTATCTGTAGTGAAAACACAGCCAGCAGAGCTTTTAGCATCGATTATGTTCAGCTAGAAATTTTACCCTGAGTTTGTACAGTTTTTATTATAATATGAATCATGGATCATTTAATATAAAACCAGCACAACTGCAAACAGAGCTGTCAAAGTCTGTTTCTCTGATGTACAAGAGGATGAGCTTCCACTAATGAGGCCTGATTTTCCCAGGGCAACCATAACAGTAAAACCTAAAAGAATAATGCGGATACTGTTACTAGTCTAATACAGATTGAAGAACTTGGCATTTAGCAGGGAAGTACCTTGGCCTCAGTACTTTCTTACTGAGTTATAGTTGAAGCTCATGGATTAATCAAAACAGAAAAAAAGAAAGGTCATTACACTCTACAGCAAAATAAGAAAAGAGGGGGAACTGTTCTTATCAAACTGCATATTTCCTTTATGTAGAATGAAGCAGGTGCTTCCTTTAGGTCACCAAGATGAGAGTGAATGCTGGAAAAAGGGTGCTACAAGAAGAGGCTTTTGTCCAAATCCAGCTCTCACTATATAAATGGTAAGTCTCCATTAGCTTCAGTAGGATTTAGATCTGGCTTTTCTGTGACCATTCTGAAAAGGAAAGCAATGCGGTCCAGGGAAGGCTATATTGGCAAGCAGTGCTAAGTCATAACGGTAACCACCAGCAATGAGAGTCATGGAAGGAGGAAGGCTGTGAGATCTGGAGTCGTTTCCAGGTTCTAGTGCAAGCCTCCTTCGCTCCTTTGTCAAGAATGCAGCAGGCAAGTCACTCAGGATGAAACCATAAAGGTGTAGCTTTTTTTATTTCAAAAACGATGTTTCCAACTTCCACCTGATACATTAATATTAATCCTACATGAAAGGGTAAAATAAAAGGTTTGTGCTGTGCAAAAGCAAGAGAAGTTGGCAAAGCCCACAACCAGCAGGAAGTCAATTCAAAAGACTAATTAGAGCCACAGAAACCCTCTAGCTCACCAGCGCCTTCCTTAAAGAATATATTTAGTAGTTTAGCAGAATCATTAATGATTTTAGTGCATGAGCTATAGAACTACAGCAGTTAGTGAGTTAGTGCTCTCATACTGACCGTGAATTGTTGTGAAGCTGATTTACATACTGCTTTATAAGAGAGTGCTCATCAGCCACAGGACTGGCTGCATTTATACCCTCAAGTAACCTGAATGATGCAAACAATGAAACCTTGTTAATACCCAAGAAGTATACACAGAGAGCAGTGTGTTTAGACTGGGTTCATCACAATAAATGCAGTTTGCAACCATTTAGAAAGGATACTGACTTGACAGTTTGTAGGATGCAAATTAATTTGCAAGAGATAAAAATAAAAATAATGAGAATAAGCTGTCAAGCACTTAAAATCCTGCTAGGTCAATGAAGCAAAAGTTACAAAACTTCTAATAAACAAGCAATGTAATTGCTTTACATAATAGGGTACTGTTAACTGTGAAAAAGCCAGAACTATGTGCTGCATCAGGAAACTTTTGCTGCATTAAGGATGTCATACTATCCATTTACAAAGAACTCTGGGCACTTATGGTTGGGGAAGGGGTTAAATGTCTCCTGTTTTGAGGGGATTCTTCATCAAGGAGTTCCTTCTTCAGGAGAAAAGGAATTCTAACGGCTCAGGAATCATGTACATTTAATCCTCATAGTTAAAGATAGCCAGTTACTAAAGAACCCAAAGGCAAAATAATCAGGAATTTTTCGTATGTAAAGAAAAACAAGCAGCACAGTAGACAGTGCTGTGATTATTACTGCAGGTGTCTGGCCTAAATGGCAAAGCATAATTTGGTTGAATGAGCACAGGGACTTCCTGAGGATAAACAGAAGCAACAGTGATATTCTTACAGAGCACTGCTCTTAATGACCTATCCTGAGAGGTCACAAATTGATTATCCTGCCTTGCACATAAAATTCCATTTATTCCAATGACAGAAATACATTTGCTTTTGCAGTCTTACTGTCAGAGATAATGTATAGGCAGCAGATCTGGTCTTGGGGGCTGCTGTGGAACTGGCTTTCAAAAAGCTTCTCAGTCACACCCAGCAGCTACTTGCACTAAGATAACACTGAGAGTTTACAGTATATAGCTGTTGGCAACAAAGTTCTTAAAGTAGTAGTAAACCATCTTTAGTCTGACACTGCAGTGTGCTGCACTGTGGGTTTGGTTTTGGTATTAAAACAGGAAGCCATGCATACCCAGAGATTGTGTTTGGTTATTTAGGAATGTTGAAGCAGTGACACATACAACAGGAACCAAGCAACAAAATGCACCCAAGGAAGACATAACACTCATCTTCTCCAGTACAGCAGGAAGTTAATCTTTAAGCCACTTTTTCATCTATGTGCACTGGTAGGCTTACATAGATTGGGTGAGACAGCTAGCAAATGCTGCACACATATTTTGACTGTAGAGCCAAAATACTGAGCCAAAATGTATACAGTCAGCTGCAAGCGCCTTCTCTTCAGGATTAATGTTTCTGATGACTCTTCTCTGGGTTGTTTGCTGAAGGGTTACAATATTCCAAGTCTACTCCTTCTCTTTAATAAAATAAATCTTTAATAAAAATCTTTAATTAAATCTTTAATAAAAATCTGAATGGTTTAACAGGAGTAAGGATGTCCTGGTATATCTAGGAAGTATGAACATGTTTTTTCTTTGTTCATATATCTTGCAGTGTGCTGCAGACATTCCCAATAGGCAATGGCATGTCTCAGTTCCTATTCCCACAGCGCTGCTACAAAACAGCTTCTCTCCAGCAGCCCATTTTCATCCCCTTTGGGAGGCTGCCTAGATTGCATGTGAGCACATTTTAGCACGACATAATGGAGTGAATGAGAACTGAAGTTTTGTGCTCTGCTGTGAGGGGCCTGGGGTACCCTAACTGTAGTGTTCAATCCAGATATCTGGGTATCAGTCGAAAATAATCCAGGTATTTATTTCTCTGCTCATGTCTGTTAATTCTGTGAAAATTGAAACCTCTACCACTGCCATATAATGATTTAACATAAACAAGGATAAGAACTCACCTTCTATTTGCAAAAGGACTTCCTGAGGGAACAGAGTGGGAGAAGAGTGTGTCGTTCATGCTGGTTACAGGTCGGGGGGGCCTGGAAGAAGGCAAAATATCCAGTTACAAAATTTTGCAAAAATCCCATCATCAACATCAGCAACAATATTTACAGAGAACTGAATGATATTCTTGTTTAAAGTAACATTGCTACTTGCATCTTCTGCTTTAAATAGCAACAGTTCCAAATGACAGAAGCTGTGTTTTAAGGCAGAAGTTGATAAAAACACACCATTAATTTTGTGTGTTCTGAGGTGAGTTTTAAGCAACTTGCTTGATTTTTTCCCCTGCTTTGGCACAATACCAGCATGCCATTTTTCCTTTTCAAAACCTGTAGCCCACAGTGCAGTCACTGCTTTGAACCAGCTAGGCTGAGCATCGGTAGTGGGTTTGCTGTGCCAGCACAGAGGTCTGAAGGGGGCAGTTGCCAATAAATTACACATCTTTTCATGAGCTCATCTCTGGCATTAAGCTCCATTCTACCACATCCACATAGCGACCACAGTATACCTATAGCCCTCAGAGTCCCATAGAAGACATGTAGAACTTAACCGGTTTAACTGCAAAGCTTTTCAACTGATACATCAAACCCCAAATCAAAATTTAACGTAAGTATCTGGTTTCAGTAGATCACCATTAATAATGCTCATTTTATTATTACATTCTCTATTTCATGCTCTTACTAAAAATTAAATGGGAAGGAATATTTCCTCTGCTTTTACTGTCTACTCTTAAAAATGTTCTGTGCATAATTTCTCTTTTTGTATTCATTAAGGAGGAATTTCCCCTTCTTAATGGATTTCTTATACAACATTGGACAAAAGATATAGACATTCTGGAAAAACTAAAAAATATGTTATTAAAATCACAGGGTTTTAAATCAGATATGAGCAGAACCTAAAGCCATATATAATTCAGATTTCAAGCTGATTAATATCCCTTTTAAACTCTGTGAAAGATCTGTCCTGCTTTCTGAATTCTGCAGATGTGCAAATCAGAATATAATAGTCATCTGCAACTATTCACTGGGCTCCAATTGTGCAAGACAATGGGTCATCCAAACCATTTGTAAGAAATGAAGAAAGCCCACTCTGCACAGAAGTGAACTATTCCTTCCAGACTTCTTTCCTATTTTGTAACTCATAGAAAATAAGCATAAATGCAGTCTTTGATGAGTCCAAATGGATGTCTCAGTATGCCAACACCACACTGCTTTTAAAAAGTTTAAAATTGGGAATAGAACGATGTAGGATTTGGCATGTTATTGATTTATATGAAAATACAGTTTTAGCCTAACCCTGCGTCTGCAGACCCACTTGAAAAACTCCTGTTCTGGTCAGTCACAAATTTGAGAAGCAGCACTTTGACCTCTATGTACTTATGGAGAAGTGTTTCAATGTTATTTTTCATGGACTTCATCAGAGCTAGGAATAACCTGGATGAGGCCTCAATCAGAGCCAATCCACTGGAAAAGTCATTGTTGTATGAGTCTTGAATTGCAGAGATTTGAAAATAAACTTCAAGAGAATACTTAGGAACTAATTTCATTTTAAGGGTAAGCAATCAGTATTGTGTTGCCTAGGAACCATAAACTGGTCACTGACGTAGGAGCAATAGTTCACAGCAGCTACATGAGACTACTGCATTTTTACGTTTCTCAGTGCAACTGCTGGCCCATTAACAAGTTCAAAAACTAATTTGGAACAGTCTGAGGTTTCTGAAAGAACAGAAAAGCAGGGATGAGAGGCTGGTTCTCAACACTGCTATAGAGAAGGAGGCAGGAAGAGTGCTCCCTTGGCAGACCTTGGGCTCTGCTTTGCCTTGTACGAAGTCCACCTCTGCTGAGTAGGAAGTGGGTAGGTGGCACCCATGGACTTCAGCAGATCACCACATACAGACTTCAGGTGAATGTCTTCTCTAATTTTAATCTCGAAACAGGGGTGAAAGAGAAAAGTTTCTAATGCCCCAAAGGGCTCTTCCCTTTCACTGCCTCTGTATTCAAACACATTATTTATTTAGCTCTGGATTTTGGGGAAAAAAAAGACAAATCAGTTAAGGATTGGTAATACTGAAATTATCACATTTTTTTCCAAACTTCTTCCTCCAATAAGTGTACTAAAGAAGAAAAATACTTACCAAGTATCTCTTTTGCAGCCAAAATGAAATGGAAAGAGATAATTAATTAAATTGTCAGTTTAATACACATGTGGTCTAAGTAGTGCATTGGACACGCTCCATTCTTAACACCCTGATTCTGCAAAAAGCATGAGAGTCTCTACACATAAAAGGTCATTGATCTGTTTACATATGCAGTTACTCTTGGGTACAAATGCCTACAAACTCCACAGCTTTGCTAAGGTTTGGTGATTAGCATTAGTTGTCAATTCTTATATGAAAAACCTGTATTAAACTAATCTGAGCTTTCCCAAGGTCAGTTTCGTAACAGCTGATACCCAGAGTCACATTCCTCAGGTTCAGCTTGAATACCAGATGTTCAAAACATGCTTTTCGAACATACATCTACAGTAGTGTGATGCGCTAAGACGAGAATAGCAGACTTTACGGTAAAGCAAAGGAAAACTCAGGTATTGACTACAAATGTATATCTTTCTGAGGCTATTTCTGAACTTCTGGAAATAAGTAAGCTTCCTGATAAAAGTAAGTTGATGATGATATTCTTCAAGGAGGCAGAAAACACTTAATACTATCAAAATATGCTATGTAATAAATGCATGTTATGGCATAACAGATACCCACAGTAATAAACCAAATTACGTAAGAAGCATTTTCCAAAGTGCTCTATGCTGGTTTAACCTCTTCACACTGATGTCAAAAAAAATGTGCCCAAAAGCTTTAGATAACAACAAAGTCAGGCTGGTGTGGAATGCATTTGAAAAATACCTCCATGATGCACTGCCATTTGTTATCTCTGCAGTCTGGAGCTTATTTTTTGTTGCCAAGCTTATGTATTGGTGGGAGGTATTTCTGCACCAATACATGGTGTTTCTCCACCAGGTTAATGACACCTTGATAACTAGTTTTCTAGAAGCCGTAGACGTGTTTCTTGCTTAACTGAAAGTTCTGTGTGGCACCAGTAGAACAAAAAGCATGAGGTCTTTCTGTCTAGTACTACTCCAAGGTGGAAGAACGATGAAAAGGAAAGGCTGTATAGTAATGCAGAGGGTACTTGCCCCCATTTAAGCTAGCAACTAAGAAAAGGATACTGTTTTGTTGCCAAAATTCTTCCATTTAATGCACATATAAACCCCTTTCTGCTTGGATTCCTGCCCAGAGCTGTTTCTCTCAACTTCCATTATGTTTAAAAATAAAAATCACATCAGCAAGAAGATATTCTCACTGAGGTACTGTAGCATATCTCTCCCCTAAGTTAATTTATGAGAATTATGCTATAGATCATGCACTGTAGCATCTCTCCCCTCAGTTAATTTATGTGAATTATGCTGTAGATCATGCTATCTCCACAACTTGGGGGTTTTCCACTCATGTATCATTATAGCCAATATACATGGCCAAGTTACATCACCTTCAATCTATGAATATAGAGAAACTCTATAGATGTTCTTACATCCAATCGCTCTAAATTATGTCTATATAGTTAAAAAGAAAGGAAGGTGTTAATTTCACAGCAAAGAATTGGAACAGATCCTACTCAGTTATGACCTTCCTCTTGCCTTGCTAAGTGCATTTAATCCATTCACAGTAGCCCAGTTTGGACTGTCATCTTATGACATACTCCCAGGCCCCCAAGGGTGTGCAGCCAACAGGGAACAGAGGCTTCTCTTTCAGTTTTATGCTCCCTGTCTCTTTCCATTTCTCTTAAGGATGGTCAAAATCTGCCCTGTGAAATTATCACTGAGTTGCCAGCAGAGCCAGGCTTTTATACCATGCACAGCAGTGCTACAGATCAGCAGATCCAACTCCGGATGATCTCTTCCAAAGTACATCCTCCCACTACACCTCTCTAAAGAGTTGCAGGGATTTTAACTGACAGTTGAGTGCAACAAGGATTTGGCAATACATATCTGTCAGAGGCACTTTGTGTCTGAAGAGCAGACCACTCTTTTATGCCTTGTAAAAGTTCTACTATAACCACACAATGACCATCACCATGCTTGATCCTTAAAATATCAGGTAGGCTAGATGAACTTTCCAGGTGTTGTGCAACCCACAATGGCAGGTGGACTACTGCCCTTAAAGATGCTACATACAAACATTCAGTACTGTCAAAACTAAGTATGTATAGCAATTACAGACTGGAATAGTTCCAGCAGCCAGTAAACAGATATATAGCCTGCAAATACAATTTCAATGGATGCTGCCTGAAATGCTTCAGTCAGGGCTCCTGGGAAGACAGTTAAGAAACTATTTTCTTAAGAAATATATCAGGATAAAATAAATACTTTAAAGACAGTATTTTTGGAACATTTTTTTTTAAGTCAATTCCTTTATAATTTTCTTCCAATCAATGTCTTGATTTTTCCTGAATTCTATGGAAAATTGAACTGTTTGGGTTTGTTTTTTTTCTCAAAGGACCCAGAAAGCAAAGGTAAACCAAACTGATGAATGAGAAAATCTGAGCAACTGCCACTAGGGGCAGCGCACATGCTTTAGAAAAAAACCCCGGTGACTCACGTTCAAGACATATGTGCGATACACTGAAGATGAGTCACTAAATGACAAAATTAGTGTTCTCAGCGTAAATACATCCCAAAGTGCTGAAATTCCATGAAACTGAGCGGATTTGAAGAGAATGGGGACATACCAACATTGTGTCCCACTATTTGGTTACATGCATATATCCCAGTGACTCTTCAAGTGAAATCACAGCAGAACATTTTTATGCTAAATACCCAATCAGCAAATTTACACTTGTGATGCATTGCGCCCGATACACCACAGCTGCCTCGCATTTTGTTCAGAGCTATAGTATCTACGGTTGTTGTAAGCAACTCCTACAACAAAGCTTACTTTTTCTACAGCACACGGATACTTACACAATATGAGCCAGGTTTAGAGGTTTTTCAGGCTGGTCAGGGAACATTGGGTGCAAAGGTTCACGGCTGGAAGCACAGCTTAAAGACTTGCTAAGTGCATTAGTTAGCTTCTTAGCAGGTGATTTCTGGGAGGAACAAGGAAGGTAGAGGTACAAGTAAGGTGCATACTGTTTCTGCTACAGGAAGCACAAAACAACAGGAAGCTCTACAAGCTTACGTATCTATTGACTGCAATCCCCCTTGCCTCCCTCCCACCCCAAGAGTCTGGTAAGGCAAAGACTGGTCAGTTTGGTGGAAAGATTACTCTTATCTTCAGGTGCCTTCAGAGTAGGCTTGGCGGGAGTGTATCTATATGGACAGATGCAGTTGCCATGGCTTCTTTGACATGCTGCACTCAGGTAGTATTGAATGAAGGACAGCACAAAATGAGTGTTGCCTGGCCTGGAGCTGACTCATACCTCACCATCTTGGGAGTGCAAGCAGAACAAATCTGTGTATGTCTGTCCATGCAGATACACTGTACAGGAACCACTCCTTTCCAGCTCTGGATCAGGCACAAGACTGTTATATTCCCACTCCTTGCTACTATTTTCCTCCTCGGCTCCAGCACCCTGTACTGTTTAGCTGCTGCTATAAAGCTCCTCTTCCACTTCCCATGGCTGCTGCAGCCCCTGTCACACTGGGGAGTAGGAAATATGAGACACATACATGGTGGGCATTGCCCTGCCATGGTGACAGTGTTCCAGAAGAGGCTGGTGTACTGTCACTGTCAACAAAAGATTGTGAGGCTTTATGCAACAAGCATGTTTTTTACCAGGAAGTCCCATCAGCAAGTCTAAAAAACCCCGATTAATCACTATTTTCTGCTTTTTATTTTTGCTTGGATGCTCTTTATACTTAAACCACTTTCCTACACAAGAGCTTGGAGATCTAAAGTGCCTTTTAGGGTGTGTGAGAGATCTTCAGGGAATCCAGCCCACCTCTCTGTTATTCTGCCAGTAAAACAGGTGCAGTGATCCTTGCACTGTCTCCTCCCTCCAAAACACAGCTCTACATGCTGTAATTTAAAACTCTTTCTGGAACCTAAAAGGACTTGTACTGTATTTGCACACACACATCCTGCATCGACTTAGATCTGTGGTCAAGATAAAAATGAAATATTTCTATTACAGAAATATGCAAAGTTCAGGCTTTTTCTTTCCCACTATAAATGTGATTTCACTCTGAAATGAGAACAGTTGAGTTCCACTGCACCCATGAGCACCTGTAATCTGCATGTGGAGCTTGATACGGATGCATTATAGAGAATGCTAACCAGGTTTGAACAAATGCTAATGAACACTACAGAAAGGCAATTTCAGACTTGAAGTAAAATATTTGTTTCTGACAAGGAACATTTGAAACCACCAGGCATGTAGTCAGGTTTTTGTCTTCTGCTACACAGAAATTTTAAGTTTTCCAGTTACTTCCTACCTATAATTACAGCTCCCTGGCTACAGCAAAAAAGGATTTTATAGCACAGATTGCTGTTAGGAATAGAGTCAGAGCTACAGAGTGGGAACTCTCCTATTCAGAGACTAAACTCAAGCCATTCATGTCTATGCAACAAGTAGCAATTAGGACCCACAAAAACAATTATAGACCCAGATCTGCTGGGATGAAGCACAGGGCCGTGTGACTTGCATACAGAGTAATCCACGTCAGTTTAACCCTTGCATGCTCCATTAACACAAAGCCAGACATTATAAAAGTGTTAAACCTCAGATATTTGTTAAAAAGTACACACAAAGTGCTGCACAAGTGTAAGTTGTTGCCTGATGCACATTTCTCCTTTTTCGTAACAATAGGCTTCTGTAATATTTGAGAGTAGTTAGGATTTTTCTGCCTGCCTCTGGATTTGAACCCTGAAAGATTGGGATGCTCACTGACCAGGGGCTTTTGCTAGCGGTTTGCTCCAGTCTGTGGAAGCTTAGCTCCTAAGTCTGATGCCCTTCAGAAAAGCTGAATGTAGCTGTCAATACCTTCTCTTTCAGCTTAGAAAGAGCACGGAAATAATTTGTTTAATAACAAAAAACACTGAAGTGTGTTTTTCTCTACAGTAAATACTACCATGGATCTAAGCCTATGACCATGCTCAAATCCACAGTGCCAGGACCCAAATGCTACACATATGCTGCAACCACTCAACTGAAAACATTGATAAGTGAGCATTAAGTATTCATCATTTCATTTACATGTAGCCAAACAGAGCAAGCCAATGATGATATTACCGTGAGTCCTGTGGGAATGGGAGAAGCTGCTGTGAGCCTGGTGCTCTCCTGCCAGCCCCTCCTGTGCTGCCCTTGCTGCGGCATGCACTGTCACAGGTGCCCCAGATCCTCACCCAGAAAATACCATTCCCACCTCCGTGCTCTCCCGAAGGCTCCCAAGGCTGAAGCCTCTCTGATGGGGTGGCCAATCCCAATCGGCAGCCTTGCTCCCAGCCTCCCTGTGCCGGATGGCTGCCTGGAGATGCGGCCAGGGTCTTCTCTGCTGGCTGGAGGGCAAAGCAGTCTGCAGCAAGACATGAGCCTTCCCTTACCCATGACGTGTACTCTTTCATTTGGTGCTGGTTGCTGTGGGAACCGCTGGCATGGCCCCTCCAGAAGCAGTCCTGACAGAGCTGGTAATTGTGACACTGCTGGCAGCGGTAGCGAAACCCCATCATGCTCTCGCTGTGGCAGTAGGAACACTCGACGGGATGGAAGACTGCACAGGAGAAAGAGGCACTGAGCCATAAACCAGAGAAACCCCCCGCAAAACTTTACAGACAAAGCCCTGAACTGAAGGGTGAATCCCTTCTTTGTTTCTAGATGCTGCCCACAGCTTTGACCTGTGAAAACTTGAGTAGCTGCCCAGCAACCTGTGTTTAGCCCCAGGCAACACTTCTCTCACTGGGCACCAAACCCTTCATCACTTCTGAGCTGATGCCTGCATCCCCTCCTCACAGTTGTGACAGATGTGTCCAGTGTCGAACAGAACACAAGATAGAGGAAATTTGTATGTGGGAAAATCCACTGTGCCCTTCAGCTGCACTACTAGGGGAAGCTGAGTGTTTTGCTGTGTTGTGAGGAGCTAAAGCAATGTGCCTTGGAGAAGTCAAACTCAGCTGTCCGACTACGGGAAGCACAGAAGTGTACTTAGGCATGCCGCTGTCTCTTAATTACTGCTGTCTCATCTGTACAACTGGCAGCATTTAGCTACTTATATACAGAGCTGAACACGTAGCTTCGGAAGCCCGTATTGGGAAAGCTGGCCATTGAAAGGACCCATGTGGTTCTGTTCTCTGTTCCATTCAGAAGCAGAGAGTAACAAAGATGCAAGTCACTGAGCACACTAAGGCATCAATCAAGACACTCTGAAGCTCCTTCCTGGCAATAGTGCAATTTCAGTTCCTCTCCCCTACAGCATGTACCTAATTTACCATGGGGTACTGAACATTTCCTTGTTCCCAGGTACCTTCTTCTCTCCTGTCATAAGGTTCAGTCTGGAGGATTTGGATCAGTGCTGAATGCGTCAGGGTTTGAATTGCTTGCCAGAATTTTGCAGCAGGAAGGGTTAGTGCTCTAGCCTGGGAAACTGGGTGAAGCTGGTGAGGGGCAGGGATGTAATGACAAGAGCTGGAGGAAAGTGGGGTACAGAGGTGGCTTTGTGGCCAGGTAGAACTTAGAAATGTCTTATTACCCATGTTGGTGATGAGGGATTTATTTAGTACAAGAAGATGTATGAGTTCCTCCTCCTTGTATCACCAAAAAATGGCTGCACACCTCCCCTTCCACCAGCCCCATTTTCTCTTTGGAAATATGGTATAAATACTTCTATTGCCTAACAGGATGAGTATTTATGATCTTCTTCCTGCTTCCCTCCCCACTTTTTCCCTGCAGCATCCCAGAGCTTCACTTATGCTAGAGGTAAACCATCAAGGGAGCCACAACACAGGAATAAAACACAAGACCCTTACATAACACCCTCTGAGGCAAAATACTGGGCTGGGAAATTGCTTACAAAAAAAAATCTATTTATCTTACTCAATTAATAGTTCAAATTTTTTGTGCAGACCTCCTCTATTTTCAAATATTCCTTTTCCAAGATTTAAAGCATTAGGATAATGACTGTCAGCTTCATTACATCCTGATGATCATGAGCAAGAAATACCACATCAGGAACAACTACATCCAGATAAATAAGACAGTAAAATGGCATTTCTTGTCTCATGGTAGGGTTTTTTTTTTCTATTTAATATTGTCAGTGCTGGTCCTTCTAGATAGCAAAAGATGGCTGCATCTGAGCTGGGGAACTTCTCCAGAACTACATGAGGAACAGTACAGTTTTTGAGCTGCAATTTGGTGGTGCACAGAGTGAGGCGAGCTGAGATGCACAAGTTTTCTAGCTCTGCCTCTGCACTTTCAGTGTGGCAGCACCTTCTACAGAAGCACTGTATGAGGGGTTTGGCTGTAGGACTACATCTATGAGTCTGCAAACATTTTCTCAGGTGCTCAGAGCTGGAAGGCTGAGAAAGATTCCTGCCCAGGGACATGCCTTCTAATCTGTGGTCATTTTGGACATTTTGGGGTAAGACAACCCTTGAGGAGCAAGAGGCATTTCAAAGTTAAAACCTCATCTTCCACACTGCAACTGCTGAACCCAGGACAAAAGGATACGGACAAATCCAGGATTTCCTTTTAAGAGTGTATCATCTGACAGTGTAGACTTAGGAAGAGATCCTTCATAAGGACCTTTTGGCTGGTATTTTGCACTGCACTGGACATCTCCTGCCAAGAATACTGCATGAACGGAAACTGCCAAGCTGTTCCTTCTCTGCTGCTATACGTCATAGCTAATAAAAGTTGTGGCCTTGACAGTTTATCAAATGTAGGTGTGTGAATGGACCAGGTCCTATTGCTCTTTGCTTATCCAGAACACAGGAGGAGAGGACATAGTCAGGATAATTTCCTGAAATGAAATCAAATTTCTGGCTGAATGACCAACAGGATTCTTAAAATACTTTACTAGTGCCTGTAAGAAGAGCACATGGAGTCAATGAACCCAGCCAGCACAATAGCTCCTGCAAAACCATCTACAGAGTGAGAAAAACATCACACAGAAGTTTACTCTTGTAACTGTTTTTTGGCAGCAGCTCTTACTTACCATTTTCAACATTTGCCAGTCGATGCAGAAGTGGTAACCACACTAGACACTGTGGTGGGGGATCAGACATGAGAGTATCCAAGAAAGTGTTTAATGTGACTTTTTTCTGCTCAAACAAGCAAATAAACATAAAAAAAATTATCAGTAATTAGACATATCGAAATGATTTTATCTTGTCCTTACAGAAACATTTGGGAACGAGTTTCAGACAGAGTCTGCTTCCAGTCCTGGCTTTCTAAAAAGAACATGAGGTACCTGCGAAGCTTTCCTGGACTATTTTTAGGAGTTAAAATGTATACTGCTGATGAATGGGTTGGATACACCTAGCTCCCACTCACTTAAAGACTATCTTCTAAAATCAATGCCTAAAGATGCTTTGTGAATAGGGTTGGCATTCAACTCCTCATGTTTTCATGTGTTTTCAGTTACCAGATAATGTGTACAAGTGCATGTAGGGTATCACTGTATATTACCAATTTTCATCTGAAAAGTCACTGCAGAGAGTGACTGATGGTTCTTCAACAAAGAAAATGAAAGAAAATAATGACAAAGGAGTACAATTCAAACCAAACACAGGGTAAGGACAGACCATCACTGTGCCAACAGTGTTACTGTAATTTAAGATACTATGCTTGTTGAGTGATAGCAACTATAATATATAACTAAACTATAGTAGTTACAGTATAAAGTATAACTAATACGTGAGGTCTGATTGTGGCATGTTGTATTTGCTTGTATAACTTATAGTTTATACCATAAGTTATAGTATAAAGTATAACTAAATATGAGGTCTGATTGTGTCATGTTGTATTTGCATACACACAAGGACTGCAACTGTTCCTAAACACTCCACACCTTGCACTCCAAGATCCCTTTTATCTTTCAGAGAGATTTAAACTCTAAAATATCCCTGTTAGTTTTAAAATGTAATCTAGGGCCTTACGTTTCTGAGGTGTCTGGAAAAAGTCATCACAAACCTCAGTTCACTTGGTTTTTTTCAGATCTATAGGCCCGAGATACCTCCACCATAAATACCTGCTCTTTCCTATGAAGTATATGGATTACCTAAGTGTTTACTGAAATACAAACATACTGAGTTGTCAAGGACAGAGAGTCCTCAAGAAATCAGCAACTGAGCATTACTTTAAAATAAAATTAAGATGCAAAACTATTGAGCCCTGTTGAGAATGTGTGAAGATGTAATTTATAGACATGCATATTTAAGTAGCACCCCCATTTCCAAAGGGACTGCTGAATTTTCATATCTTATTGCGTAAGTTACTGCTTTAACTTGCTAAAGAACTGTGGCTACCCCATGAGGAAGCAAAACAGCAGCTATGCAGTGGCATGTATCATCTCAGTATGTTTCAGAATGCTTCTAAGAGCCGAGATATCCAGATGGAGTGTCTGTGCTGTATTTATATACAATTGCCACCAGATGTAAAGAAAATCATTATTTCTCTTATACACTGAGCGATCAATGCAAAACACCTCACTCTCTAACAGTCTCAGGGCAGAAATATTGCAAAATACTGGGAAATACATAAAGGTATTTGTCCCAGGAGAAGAGAAAATATTCAAGCTAGTTGTGAAAATAGTCTTGATTCTTTAATGAACAGAAATAGCCAGAATATGAGCTCTGAATCTCACTGAAATACTATCTTTTCCCACAATACCTGCAGTATGAAAGTCCAATCAGACAGCTAACCACCTGCTTGTTGTATGAATGATCTTCCCACCCATGGAGAGTGGATAACCACTTCCCAAAGACACATCCTATGCTGTAAGCACCAGTCCACAGGAAAGGATCTTTCTTTTGAAGATTGCCTATGAAATTTGTCCTGGCTTTGCTGACCAATGCCTGCAGCAAATGTCTGTGCTGTCTGCATCAGAAATGAGAATGGGAGGACAAAAAGAAGAATGAAGTCTAGGAAAAGAAAGGTCCTCCGGTGACCCATACTGCAGAGCTGAGTATCCCTAGGTCTTCCCTCTGTGCTCAAAGGCAGATAAGTTGGCAGCAAACACACAACCAGTCTAAACATGCAAAAATAGAGGGGAGACAAGAATAGCTTTTCCACAATGCAGTAGGCTTTTGAGTGCTGCTATAATATAAATCCTGATTTGCACCAATTAAAGCAACTTAGGTTCACTGACAGCTTTATGGGTGAACCCTGCTGGTGGTCACTGATTTTATGTATTAGAGAGAACCATAACCCTAAAAGGACACCAGCAGAGCAATTTCCATACATTTTACCAGGCATATTTTCCCCCTGCAGTTTTTTTTCAGCTGCTGGGATAGTTGAAACTGAAAGCTGTTTCTAAATATACGCTACATGCAGATGGAGTCTAGGTTTGTGGAATAACACTTAGCCAAGTGCTAAGAAAATGAAGTTAGTGTCTATCTTTTCAGTTTGGGATAAAACAAGAGAAGTAAGAAAGGTTTTTTATAATAATAACATCAGATATTAACACAAATACCATACAACATCACATTAATCCTACCTATGGGGAAAGTGGTGGCAATGAAACTCCTTTCTGAGCCACAGATTTGTATTCTGAACCATTAAGTCACTTGCTCTGGCAACTCTGTTCCATAAATTTGCTGATGAGGAAACACTGTTGTTTCCATTTTGAATAGCCATTCAACCTAGCAGGGCTTCAGAGATGGAGGAAAATCCAGGGTGTGATCAAGTAAACCAGTATAATGGGGAATAATAAAACATTTCTGCAACAGGTAAAGTCCTTTCAGAGGCAAACTGAAATGGATTTGACATCATGAGCAGATCATTCCAAGAATCTTTTTCCTTCCCTGCAATCAAGCAAGCTATGTATCAGGGGGCTGAAAGGTAAGCAAAAGTGAGTTCCATACTGAGAACAACAGAGAGACAGTCAAACTCATCCCAAGGTATTAACTTCTGATAATGCTAAGTGAAATAATAAGAGAGAGTGAAAGAACAGCCTACTGTATGACTAAGATTGTAAATATAATTTATCATAGAACAATAGGGATATGTTGAGTCTCATTTCAAAACTCTGGTTCACCCCTACTGAGGATGTAATGAGAATTATGTGGTCAATTTAAGTGAAATATTAGACTACTTTTACAAGAGTACCTGGCTGCCTAGAGTTGCAGAACAGCAGCTTTCTAAATCTGCTGTGTACCTACATCAGTCAGAGACCTAACTCTTGTTAGCTTTAAGTGGAGTCAGTGAAGTAAACCACCTGATGCCTGTTTGGAGACTTTGTTTCTTAAGGTACCTTAGTACATCTGGTCCACTCATCTGGATGCAATGTCAATGAAACTGCCATTTCTGATGGCTGCTTAGACAGAAAATGAGGCCTGAATGACACTATTTCAAGAAAAGAAATTGCTTTGATGATCTTTAATAATAGCATATCCAACATGCACAGAACCACTGACAGAATGGTTGTGGTTGGAAGGGACGTCTGGAGATCATCTTGTCCAATCCCTCTGCTAAAGCACAGGATGGAGTCCAGGTAATTTTTTACTATCTCTAGAAAGGGAGACTCTACAGCCTATCTGGGCAGCCTGTTCCAGTGCTCTGTCACCCTCAAGGTAAAGGAGTTTTTCCTCATAATCACATGGAACTTCTTGTGTTTCAGTTTGTATTCATTGCTCCTTATCCTTTTGCTGAGCACCACTGAAGAGTCTGGTTCCATTCTCTTAACAATCGCCCATAACATATCTGTATGCATCAATAAGATCCCCTCTCAGTTGACACTTCTACAGGCTCAACAGCCTGTAGCTCTTAGCCTTTCCTCCTAAGAGAGACACTCCGGTCCCCTAATCACCTTCATTGCCCTCTGCTGGACCCTCTCCAGTAGCTAATTGTCTTTCCTGAACTGGAAGCCCAGAACTGGACTCCATACTCCAGATGTGGCCTCACCAGGGCAGAGTAGAGGAAGACACGATCACCCTGCTTGACCTACTGGCCACAGTCTTTTTAATTGCACCTAGGACACCAATGGCGTTCTTGGCCATGAGGGCACATTGCTGCCTCATGGTTAACTTCTTGGCCATGAGGGCACATTGCTGCCTCATGGTTAACTTCTTGTCCACCAGAACTACCAGGTCCTTCTCTGCAGAGCTGCTTTCCAGCAGTCCAACCCCTAACCTGTACTGGTGCATGGGGGTGTTATTCTGCCCCAGGTGCAGGACCATACACTTCATTAGGTTTCTCTCTGCCCAACTCTCTAACCTGCCCAGCTCTCACCAAATGGCAGCACAGCTTCCTTGTGTATCAGCTACCCCTCCCAGTTCTGTGTTATCAAAAAACTTGCTGAGGGTACACTCAGTCCCTTCATCCAGTCCCTCATGAGTAAGTTGAACAAGACTGGACTCGGTACTGATCCCTGGGGAACACCGCTAGCTACAGGCCTCCAACTAGACTCTGTGCTGCTGATCACAATCTTCTGAGCTCTGCCATTCATCCAGTTCTCTATTAATTTCACTGTCCTCTCATCTAACATACACTTCCTCAGCTTACTTACGAGGCTGTGATAGGAATCAGTGTCAAAATCCTTGGTGAAGTCAAGGGAGACAACATCCAATGCTCTCCCCTCATCTACCTAGCCAGTCACTCCATCATAGAAGGCTACCGAATTGGTCCAATAGGATTCCCATTCCCCCTTGGTGAACCATGTTGACTACTCCTGATAACCTTCTTTTCCTCCACATGCAAAGCTTGAATGCACTTTTGAAGTGCAAGAGCACTCTATTATTGTTTTAACACAAAACTATCAAAAGTCACTTCACTACATAAATTCTTCAAGATAAGATGAAGTGCTGTTGTAAGACTCCCTCTGTGAAACAGGAGTAGTTTCATATATGCAAACATTACCGTTTAACATTATTTAGGAGATGATTACATAGATGAATTTTAGCAATGCCCTTCAGTTGACTGGAGTACTTACTGATTAGTGATGAAACTGAGGGTAAACAAAATATTAGACTATTCTGCATGAAAATGACACTGTTCTTGCTCAATTTAACTTATTTCTTCATCAGTATTCAGCTAGTGAAAGAAAAGATAAAGAGAAGTAAAATTCCACTTTATTTCTAACATTTTCCAAGTTTCACTGTCTTCTCTTACTTTATATTTATGGAATTGTATAGTGTGATGTGTAGCAAAAGCCAGAGGAAATCTCTTTTTTCTTTCTCTTTCACCAGAAACAATTACGGGATCTTTTGAAGTGCTAGATATTAAGTGCAGCCAACATACTGTACTCAGTGCACCTACAGTCTGGTTAGTTGTGGAAAAATCTTGTATTTTCTTCAGGATTAATTCATTGCTTTCCAGACCCTATCTCACTGATGTTATCTGTAAGAGACTAGGGATATTCTAATACATTACTGACTCCCATTTTCAATAAAAGCTTAAGGCAATTTTATTCTCACTTGTAAAATTCTTATGTGTGTATACCATCACTTGATGGCAGGAGTTGAGCTTTCTGTGGAGAATACATACTCATATATGTCTCATACAGTCATATATCACTATATGTTCATGTAGTCTTATAGTAGCTTATAGTAATAACAACTAATTGAAGTTGAGAATTTGCACGTCTTGAGGTATGTATATCACCTAAATGTAAGTATTTACCTTAGATGCTTAATCTAGGCAGTTAGTCTCCTCAGGCCAATTTTGGAACATGTAAGTCAAGATGCTTCTCTGAATCACTTTCTGACTAAGCCTCTCTTTCATTCACGGTTATATGGGGAACATAGAGACCAGCTTCCAGTTGAAGGCACCTACCCTACCTGCCAGAGATAAGGAAAGTGTACATTCCCTCCACCCAGCCATGCATTTCCTGAGTGAATATGCACATATATGTAAGAGAAGAAGAAAGCCTTGGCCTGCTCAGAGGAGTGACTGAGATGCTGTGTCTAGGATGCTTACTCTTCATTTACCTGTTGTGAGAAACAGGATTTTGCTGATTGCTCAGTATAACCAAATGAAGGCCCTTCAAAAACAGCTGTGGGCAGCTTGAGAACCTCCCGCAGAAACATGTCGTATCTGCCATAAACCATCACTCCACTGGAGTCAGAAATCATTGAGAAAATATCTGAAGGGGTAAAAGACAAGGAAAAGACATAGCAACTTCAGTGAGAGCTACAGATTTGGTGTGAATTCAGTACCATCTCATTCGAACCACAAATGCTAAACAACATGTTCTACTTATGAAAACCTCCACTATTACTGCATCCTGAATTATAACCCCTCTCAATAGAAAACAAAAAGAATAATTTACATATAAAGTAGCTGATTTTGATACTAAAATATTCCTTACTTTTTTTTTGTTTCCATTGTGTGTGGTCATTTTTTTAAGCAAAGTCTGATGCATGGCATGAGGCAGTAATTTAATCAGATAAGAAGGACCTAATTTGACAAGATACGCAATGTCAGCTTTTTTCCTACTGCTAGCTTACCATGCCAAATCTAAACCTTGACAATAAGACTATTAAGTCAGTTATTGTTTTGGAGACACAAGGCACTGAAAGTCTTTCAAATGCATTACTTTTCACTCTTCTCCATTTTTTTCTCTTCTGATCATGTGTAAAAATCCTGTAGAGATCCATGTTTCTCAGCCTTCACTTTTCCCCTTGTTTAAACTTATCCTAAGCTTATCAGGGGATCATAGACTAAGGAACATTTATAATTTTTCAGGCTGTCATGTCAGCTGCTTCATTCGTCAGGAATGTGGAAGGGAAATTCTGACAACAGGACCCTGGGACTGCTGACACGAAAGATCAGCATTGTACTCTAGCTTTCCACGGGATAGACCTTGCTCCTGTTCTTAAAGCAGCCTAGGGAACTGTGTTCAATTTATAATTTGTCATTGAAGTTCAGTCTGTATTTGAGTTTTGACACAGAAATAATGTACTAAAATATGACATCAAATCTGGAAGGTTAAATTAATACCTGGGATTTCTACTTATCTAACCAACAACAGTTTGTAAACTCAGTTTTCTTTGGCTGTGTGGTACAGGGCTCAGAGGAAACTGAAGGCTGACATTAATCTTTTGGTCAAAAAGTCAGCTATAGATATCATAGCACTAAACAGAAAGACTTTCATTGTAGCCACAAGTAAACTGTGCCTTAAGTATTGGGGAGCTGGCAGTAAATCCCATGAAATGAGAATCTGTTCTCCAAAATACATGGCATTAATATATGCACTATGGGAAAAAATATAAATAGCACATAAATACATTGTACTTCTAAGTGTGAAACGAGAGAGATGCTATTAAAAAAGTGAAGAAATTGCTAAATGATGCTTCATGATGTTGAACATTTGAGGCACTTATCTGTACTCTGAATTCAATCATCCCAAAATAAAAACCTGAACCCCATCAATCAGAACCTCAATATATGCAATTTGGCTTCAAAAAGATGAAGTCTGGTGTGAAGTTCAGCCAAACATTTAGCAGGATTTACTTGGAGATACACACAGTACAAATCCAAACCCCAGCCATGAAACTACAACTTATCCCGATTCCCTCTTTTCCTAACTGTGTTGTTACTTCTCCAATGAATAACAAGTAAAAAACATCACCCAAAAAACTTACATCTTAACTTGTCCATGATTTTTCCTCCACAAAGAGTTGCCAAGGCCATTTTGACAGCAAAAACAGAAATTTTACCATGTCCTTCCCTGTTCAAAAATAAAGAGCATACATACTTAATACATCCATTTTACAATATGGACCTCTTTCCTTTTAAAATGCATATAATTGACATCACATACTGTAATGCACACTGTAAGTGGATTGACATACAAAGAAATAAGACCTTTAAAATCAGTTTATTGTGTGGGAACACACATCAGTACATTGTTCTGTAAAGATCTTGGGACAGATTTGTTATGTATATGAAGCTCAGTATTAAACTGTTTACCTCATTATACACAAAGGTGATGATTATTGCTGGTATTCATGCTACAGTAGCACTGGAAGGCACCTGTCACACTCATGGTGTCCTGTCCTAGAAGACTGCAAAAAGCAACACTAGGAGCAAAAGTCAAAGGACTCACATGACTGCACAAGCTGCATATTTAACCTGTTAGTAAGACCTGACAATTGCTTTTTAAATGATGCACCTGCACCCCCAAGGACCTTTAAGAAGGGGAATATACCTGCATCCAGAATGAGCAAAGGACACTTCTTGTGATATACAGAAGAGTCCCTGGTTTGTTCAAGTTGAGGTTATGCCTGGATTTCTCTTTTCAACTAAAATGCGTATTGCTGTTAAATGTCAAATGCACACAGCAGTATGCCCTGGGGTAAAAAGATCTATTTTTTTCTGTAAATCCAGTCACTTTCAGGTAAAAATAAAAGCCTTCTTTTTTTTTCTCCCTGCAAGGATCAGACCATTCAATGTGCTCTTACAATGCTGTGTTCACCTTTAACATGCTGCCAACTCTTCCTTCAACTGTTTTGAAGCACTCAATGGCTTAACAGTATTGATCCCCTTGCTATCCTCATTCTCCCTCTACAGTCAGAACAGTCCCCAGTGATTACTTGCCATTACAGAAACCTTGGCATACTCAAGCTGAGTGAGTAATACATGGCTTCACACATTGCAAGGCACTCTTAGCTCTTAAAACAACTATACTCCCCATTTAGGCAAAACTAAGTCTAGTGTTGACAGGAATGGCAGAACAAAAATGCTGTCATGTCCAGTCCCTTAACAAAGATAAGAATGAACATGCTTTTGTAAGTTCATCTGCTTTTTAATGTCCCCTTTTTTGGCATCCAAATGGTGTAATGAGTTTCTTCTTCAAATTCTCAGAGCCTTACTATAAGGTAGTAAAAGTCCACAGTTGCACTGAAGCAACTTTTATCTGTCATCCAGTCTCCTTAGCATTACTTGATAGCCTCATATATGCCTGTTTAATGACATCAGTGAGAACACATCATCATGCTTTAAAAAAGAGACACTCAATCAGCATTTATGAGCTCAGCAAAATGGCACCCATGTCTCCTAAATTCTATGGATAGGGCTAATGATGGGAACAGATAATAAAGCTTTGTGTCATTTTTTGGAAGTAGAGTTTCTGTGACCTTCAGTCTCTATCAGGGAACATTATGTTTGTAAGAGACTTCCTGGTAGAATATATATAATTCTGTCTTATATGAAATAGTCAAACTGCACTGGCAATACATTAGAATATAGAAATTTAGCTCTTTATCAATGTTTCTGAAATTACTCTGTCAATTGTCACTCATAATTCTAATGAAGAAAATCAGTACTAAAATATAAACTGATTCTGGAAAGCACAGAGCCTCTGACTTTCTCTCTCTGCTCACCGCAAACCAGTAACATGCATATAATAGCCATTAATGGTATACTCATATCAGTACATTAAAGCATGCTACATGCTTTACCCCTATCTTCATTAAGTACTCAAGACTCAGAAAATGAGTCAGTTCCCTAAGCTTGGCTATCTAATAATCTTTAAAGTTTGGTGAATTGGATTTAGTTCTGCACCACTGTAACCCATGATTCTAAGTATTAATTCTAAATATTCTTTATACTCTTTTAAAATTCTGGGTTTTGTCAGAAAATCAGCTAGAGATACAGACAAAAAGAAACAATTTCACTCTTTACTATGTTCTTTAATGTTGCCTTTCATGCACATTTTCTTTCTCATTACATTGTGTTCTCTTTGACTCGCTTCATAAGATCAAAACCACAGCACACAAATTGCCAGTCTTCTGTATTTCTGTTGACTGGATTCTAATTTGTGTAAACCAGGACCTAGCACTGCTATGGCTGAGAATTTGGTCTTTTTTATTCTTTTTGTGTGTGCTGCCCTTTGGACCTTTGGGAGCTTTGTTTCATCATGAGGCTTTCACCTGCCTTTAGAAGAGTTTTTATACTTTAGAAAAATAAATGTTAAGTGGAAGCAACAGTGTTATTAAGAAGCGATAGATGAACTAGAGTTACAAATAAATCCCATATGGAAGTGCTTCAGATTTAGATTATTTCTCCCAGTAGGTTTAGTTACATTTACTATTAGGATTATATTTTTGAATGGCAGACACATATCAACTGGCCTTCAGCTTTCCACCCCAGAGCCATTGGCTTTTCCCATACTCAAACACTTATGGAACTCAGAAAAAGAAAAGATTTCATTTATCAGTTCGGTCTCTCAATTTGAGCCGATTAGTTTTGACACTGCATTTTGTATCAGTCATTTGTATTCATAAAAACATCACTGGAGCCAGTATAAATTCAATTTGCCCTCCAAATACATACATCTGTCTCTGTGCGTGCACACATATGCACATATGCATATATAAATATATATGACTGATGAACAGACAGGATAATGGTGTTTATGACT
Source organism: Agapornis roseicollis (assembly GCA_002631895.1). Taxonomy (NCBI): domain Eukaryota; kingdom Metazoa; phylum Chordata; class Aves; order Psittaciformes; family Psittacidae; genus Agapornis; species Agapornis roseicollis. Next base: position 100,397 of record NDXB01004623.1, read on the forward strand.
TGCCAATATCATCTGGATCCAGAAGTGCCCTAAGCTATATCTAAGCAGCAGAGATGCCCTTGACTGGCAGCACTGGGGCCCATTGGGTTTGCTGTGTAAAAGCAAATACTGAAGCAGTGGCTCACAACAGCATGAAGATCTCTGTTAAAGTCAGTGCTCCCTGAAATAAGCTTTAGGCTGGTTAATGCAAAGAGTTACACACTTTACTGGTGAAAATAAGAGAGGCCAGAAGATATTTTTATCTTTTACAGCACCTCTCTTACTGAGGTTACTCTTCAGAACCCTACAGAAAAGCACTAGAAGCATAAATGAAGGCAAAAGCAAACCTTGACAGTGATGTGCACTTAGCAACAACACAGGGTGGAGTACTTAGGAAAAGGAATGATGGCCAGGGCTTGAGGTTATCTCCTGCTGCTTGGGGAAAAAAAGGGCAAAAAGATAGTACATGCTTTTAAACACCAGAGTAGATCAGGTTTCCTCTTCAGATGCATGGCTGCAAAGAGAGACAGGCTCTCCCTGGAGCAAGGAAGCCCCATGACTGCCTGATAAAACCCAAAGACCATACAAGGCTAAGTCCAGCTCCAGGGCCCTGTGCCTTCCTGGTCAGCAAGGAGAGTGATATCAAATGGATGACAGTGTGTCAGGATCTGTAGCAATAGTTATACCAAGGCAGCCATACACTGGGGAAAGCTATAAAGAAATAATATCACATCTTTCGAAACAGCAAATGTGTTCCATGAAATGGACATTGAGAAAATATGATTTTTCTCATTAACCATGCATGAAGTGGTGCTTCCCCAATGCTTTAAGTTATCTTTTCCAAAACTAATGAAATTTCTTCGGTTACCTGTGGGCCTCCTGCTGCCCACCTGAATAAAGGGCAGCCAATTCCAAAATGTCAAAGGCCCATTTTCATGAATGGGTTTCAGAGAGGAAATTTTATTAGAATTAAGCAAAATTCTTTCATTTAGGAGAGCAAAATACATAATGACCAAAATTCTGAAATACATTTTTTTTGCTGGACTTCCTTCATTAAACTACCTGGCCTGTATGGCTTTCAGTGATCAGCCAAGGTGGAGAAGAGGAGGATTAAACACTTGACAGCTCTGAAGAGATGGGTGAGAAAGAAGTTATTCTGCCAAAACAGATACAGAACATCTTCATGTATTGAACTCAGTATGATTCAAATGTGCATTTGATTAAACAAGGGTGTGAGTACTTCCTCTTTTCTTTGTTGAAATCAAGCTCCTCCAGCCAAACTGAGTCTGTTTCCTAGCCTAGATCTCACAGCTCCATTCATAGGACAGGTTTGTCAGGGGGACAGAGAAAAATCATCTGTTTTCTTGTCAGGTAAACCTCACAGCAGGAGTAGCTGTACTGCAATACTGAGTCAGTGCTGAAGATGATGTAGCACAGAATATTTTACAGTCTGTTTAGAAAGAGTCTTTTTGGGAACAGCTTGATCGAATGAGGCTGATGTTTCACCTACCCCCTAGGCTTTGACACTGGCCTGGGATGAATTTTTCAGAGAGGTCTGAACTTGTCACCTTTTTATAGTACTCATGTGCCAGTGAAGGAAGCATGCTGTTATTTAATAAAGCCAATTAACCACTTCAGACTTTGAAGCAAAAGCTACTGCCCAGTTTTAATGTGCAGTTAAAAATGCAAATCAGGCATGGTTTTGTCCAGTTTAAAGTGTGATCACCTCATTCTGCTCACTTGTTGTCGCAGTCCTCTACCACATAGTGCTGACTTTCACCCTTAATGGCAAATTACTTGGAGCAGCACTTCTGTTTGTGTATTTCGACTGCATTGACTTGCCGTTTTAGAAGGCTGCGCTTTAGTTTTAGCTTAGTGTGAAGGAGCATCACACCCAGTGTCATGTGAAACCTTACACACTCTAATGTTTCCCCACTTTTTCCTCCCTTCAGGGTTAAGCAGGCTAATGATTCCCCAAGGCTGTGAAAAATACATATAAAAACTGGGAAGAAAGTTCAGCACAGGCAGTGGGCAAACTGGCCCACACACCGCAGCATTGCACTGTGGTTCCTCTGAAGTTTTGCTAGTCAGGTTCTAGCTCCTGAGAAGGCATATCTGTTCTGGGCCTAGGGAAATACTCCCTGAGAGAAACCTGCCAGGTTTTCAGCAGGCTATAAATGAAGGAAGAAGCCCTGTTTAAAACACAGTACATGTGAGGCAGTATATATTTAACTAGAACTAAATAAATGAGACAGTGGTAGGATTATTAGATTATAAATTACACACTAACTTTTCCCCATGGTCCTTTCATATATGTTAAGTAGGAGAATCCATTTCTCCACTCTCTTTCTTTCCATTTCAAATGGGTCATGAGAAACTGCACAACCTTTTCTGGACCTGCCCACATAACAGCAGGAACAGCCATGGCTCTGTGTAGTCACAAACACCAAAACATCTCTGATCACTTAGAACAGCCTTCTCATCTATACTGAACAGGTATTTGGTCTGGGTTGGCTGTTTTGGTCTTAAAAGCTGTTCTGGTGGTTTTTTTCAGGGTTTTTTATTGTTGTCTTCATTCATAGACTCAATTGCGATTGTATTAATAATATTCATTCATAAACATGAAAAGTAATTCCTCAGTAGCCACCTTGAAATTTGCATAACTTTTCTGGAGGCCAACTGTTTCCTTAAAACACAAGTATAAGAAGTAGAGTGAACCCAGACCAAAGATAACAGGATTATTTTAGGGGTGACTGTCATGATTTTAGCGTGATTCATTCAGCCTGTAACCTCCTTTTTTAATCACTGGAGGCAATTTAGTTTAACTGTTTCTATAAATGGGGGGAGAATGAGAAAAAGACTTCATCCCGCCTCACAGATCCACTCCCTATATGCAATGCGTTGCTTCCCTCAGAGTGTGGAATCACAAGGTAAGAGCTTATTCTTCCTTCTACCAACTTGCAGCCTTCAGAGAAAGACCTTTCTGCTGCACTTCAGGGGATGGGAGGAAAGGAAGCAACATGGGAAGCAGAGACATCAGCTCTGGTTAACCCCAGCAGCTCTCACACTGTTCCTGTCATATACAGAGCCACCTCACTCCTTTTGTTTCCCAGAAACTAGGAACGCTGGACCATTACTGGTTGCTAAACCACCAAAACATTAGTAGTCTGAACCACACTAAATGGTAGGGCACATTTAGAATCAGATGCTTAACCTGTATCTCTGTATCTCCCATTATAGTAAAGAGAGATCTAGCTGACACACACCTTCATGAAACCTGAACTTAGATATTTCAGCCTGCACATGAACCTCATCCTAGAATTTTGCTGCATTTAAGATGGGGTGATAAGCAGCTGGTCCCTATCTTGACCCCAGAGCTGTGAGCCTCTTCCTGGGGGTCCTTTAGGTGTCTCCTTCTGGGAATTGCATCCTGTGCACCCTGTGTACAGTACATGACAGACTGAGTTGCTGCCTGGCAAATTGAGTGAGGGTCACAGCCTCTTCTCCCCTAGGAGGGCCTGATGCAAGCCCAGAAACAGGTCACAGCAGACAGTACATGGGATGTTTTCAGGGCAAGCACCTTACGCCTTTAAGCACATTCCCCGTTTCCCAAGAGGGGAGTAAATTCCTCTCCTCCATTTTGCTGCCAAGTAGCCTTGACATCTAGCTGAGATTTTTACCCCTTTACAGTGAGCCACAAAACAAGCACATTATTGCAAGTCTTGCTTCCATAGTCTTGGGTCTTTTGCAGTGTTTATCAGCCAGGAAGCAGTTTGCTTGCAGCATGCAGCCATGCATGTGTCTGGCCATTTTCATCGTCCTTCAGTGTTCTTGTCACAGCCACAGTGCTATAAATTGCCTGTTCCTTCTTTTATTGCCCTTGAGGGGACAAAAATATTCCTGAAGGCTGTGGCTTCACAGTGGGTTGGTTTCTATTTCTTCCCCTCAGAGGGGCTGGAGGGGAGGTTGAGTGCAGCCTCCTCATGTGGAACATCTACTTTTCTCCCCGTTGCCATGGCGACTGAGCTGCTGGCTGGCCTGGCTCCAAAAGGTGCTCAATGACACCCAGCACTGGGGCCATCAAACTAGAGGATGGGAAAGAGGGAGGGGGAGAAAGGCAGCACCCTTATTCAAATGTGTCCTGGCCAGTGTTTTCAGCTGGTGAAAACTGAAAATACAAGCCATAAAGAGGCCACAGGTCATCAGCATCTGTCAGGCTAAACACTGATCTCCAGTAATTTGGTTTTGAGGATTGCAAATACTGCAGTACAGGTTGATGACTATGTATTCAAGAACTGTAATATGTATACCCAGTATACTCATTAAGACAAGTGGCTTGCTCTACCTCAGACTTGTCCTCTTTGTAATATTGGCCCCATGCAGTAATAAACAACATGAATTTCATCACCTCCGGGTCTTTATCCTATCTCTGTCACGGTCTCAAAATCATGCTGCATTGGCATGAGCCAGGGAAAAAAACTGCTTACAGCTGCAAGAACTTGCAGGAAAATGAGCTCTTTCAAAATAATGAGCTATTAACCCATGGCACTGCTGCAGAGGCACTGCAGTTGTGTCAGCCACTGGTGTGTCAATAAATAACATGGCAAATTAGAAGTGGATGTAAATTTGTTTCTGTAGATAATTCTTCTTTGATATAAACTGGAATAAGTCTGAGGAACTGAATGAAAACACAGTTGTGCTGAATTTGGCTCTGCAGAAGGGAAAGCAGAGGTCCTTAATTTAGGTTCTCTTCCTATTTATAACTATTCATATGCTCATTATTTGGGTCACAACTGAGCTTGATCAATTGTTTTCTAAAGATATTTCCAGAGCAAGTAAAATCATTTCAGGAGAGGAGGAAAGAAAGGCAGACTTACGGATCAAAGGCCGCTAGCAAGAAGTTGAGCAGTAAGCTGATGGACTGCTCCACGTTGATCTGGTGGGTCGTTGGCATCCGCTTGTTAAGCTGGTAGAAGATAGTTGAAATTACAGCTTCCAGGCGAGCCACGCTCAGTTCGATGTTGGGGTCCAGGTTGTTCAGTGCGTTTTCCCGCAAGGCTTCTATCACATTCCAGATGTCCACAAGATGCACTACGGGACAGGACAGAAAGAGTTAGTGGGGACAAGTGCTCCTGAAAGCTCCTGAGACAAAAAGTCACCTCATCACACAGGATGGTGGGGAATAACCGCAATCACACAGGACATGCTTCGTGAATAATTGAACTAATGAGTGCATTTTCTAACACTGAGAATTGAACTTGGTGGAGGAATGAGCAAATAAAATTCAAGGCCATTAATAAACAAATAACATGTTGTAATATTAGTTGCAATGAGGACAACTTCAGCTTGGGAAATCACTCCTGACTATAAAAATGTATTCAAGTAAAAATCTGTATTTTAAGGAAATCACTGGAAGGTAAACATATGCTAATAGTTTTTCTGAACCATGCCTCTATGAATCCCCATTCAGAAATTACTCTTAGATATTAATTTGCATAGCAGATGGGCTTTTCAGCAGCTCCTATGAATACTAAGTGCTTATCACATACTGACATTTTGAGAATTCTTTTCAGCAATTTGTATGGAAGCAACATATTTTACAGAAACAGAATTGTAACTGAGTCAGGGTAGACAAGCTACATTTAAACAAAGAAGATGTAATGCAATGATCCCAGGAATATTTTGTGTCTTCTAAATACATTTGCCAAACCATGTGTTATGTCTCTCTTTGACAAAGTCCTGCTCTAAGATGAATTTGATGGGGGATGGTTTTACCTACAAGAACAGCCTCACCCTTCATATTGTATCCAAACAAAAATCTTGCTTGCATAGCTCTGTTACTGTGGTGTGTGATCAGCTTGCTGCAGACTGGCATTTCCAGAAGCAGTGGACCATGCCAAAGATAAAAACAACCTACTGACATTCAAAATTCAGATTTATTTCAAACCTGAACTCAAACAATCATCCCTCTTAAATATTACCTAATGTCCTACTAAACTGTGAATAAGAAACAGATCATGAGGTTCAGGGTGCAAATTCTCCCTTTCTTTAAACAGAGAAACTACTGTATAGCTCTTACTACATAGCATGGTCACATGTCTTACGATATATCAAGAGCCATCTGTACATGGAAGGAGATGTATTTTTATTGTGCATAGAGAAATTTAATTCTAATCCTCTTCACTGTATTTTCACTTGCTTGGTTTGCAGGTGCTGTCTCAGGCTGCAATGTGACATCATTGTCTGATGGCAGGGAAATGTAAGCTGACACTAGATAGATAGTGAAACAAGACATAGTCATTTTACTTATTCTGGAATTTTTCCCTATGAACTGGGTTTCCTTTCTTCTACTTCAGGAAAAAATAACTTCTAACTCTCTGCTATGATATGCATATGTAGGAGGAAGATACATCATACAGATGAGAGGCAACAGTAGCAGCAACGACCTAAGGCACTAAACAAGGCACTTTTCCACTTCTTCTTGCTGTTCCTTAGTAAATAATTTGGAAAAAATGAAAGGTGCATTCCTTATATTAAAAGGAAATTTCTATAGGTGATGAATACTGTTAGGTTGTCTTCAGAGTGTTGTCTCGAATTAAGCCAGGTGAGTAGGGGACACAACCTCTCTGAACTCTTCCTTTTTGTCTTCTAGTTGGCAAAAGAACATCTTACTGGTAAAAAAAAAACCTGGCATAAATCTTAATTAATTAATGCAGTAATTCCCATTCACATTCAGTCAGTTTTCGCTGTCAAGTTGCCACAAGGGTAATCTCTGTAAATGGGAGATGATCTCCAGGAAGACAGCCTGTACATAACAACCGACCCTTTCTGGGCAGATTCTCCACATGGCTCAGAGGTGGAACTAGGCAGAGAATGGAAGAAATCACCAGAAAGCAGGTAACTGTCTAATTCAGGAGAGAAGGGTTAATGAGCATTTCCCACTCTGCATCACCATTGTAAGGTAGCCAAGGAAGAAACACAGAGCAAGATGCCTGAAGATGCAGCAACAGGCTGGAACGTGTGTGTTTATTTTGTGGCCTTAGTAAGAGGGGAAAGGCTGGCAGAAATCAGAATGTTAAGCATGACGTCTCCATCAACGTCTAGCTGTCACTGGCCATGAGGACTGTCTCTGGTAAGTCAGACCAAGCAGGTGAAGGAAGTGCTTCCACTGGCAGTTTCACCAGGCTGGCTTCTGGGTGTGAGGGTATATGTGCATATTGTTGAACCTGGACTGTAGCTAAGATAAGAATATGAGAAATTACCAGGCATAACAAATAGCAAAAAGGAAGCAATGCATTACTGGATGGCTAACCTTGACTCATGGCTATACTAACAAGAGAGCACCCTGAGAAACATCACAAACAGGAGTACTAGGTGGCCAAGCCAAAAACTACTAGGGCAACAATATCATAAATACAGAATAAGCCTGTAAAATCAGCAACATTAGAGCTAGTGGGAAAAGAATGAACAGGGACAAGCTCCTTGTTTTCACCACATGTGTTTACTTCTGCGGTTTTATGGAAACTTTGATGGTTTCCCTAGCACAGACAAAATGACACCCAGGGAGGATGAACCTGGCATCCAGACTCCTTAACAGTGAGAACTTCATGCAGCAATTTAATTAAATTGTGACAGCCTAATAGTGGAAAATTCTTGCATAAAAGAACATGTAGGAAAAACAGCCAGCACAATGAATGAGGCTGAAATGGGGATTGGTGTCTTTACTCTTCACATGATCCAGTACTGATACTAACTGGCTGCCAGAATTTCATGCTTTTTTCTTTTCCTACTGATACTATATTTTTCATCACATAGTCATATCCAGAGTCAGCTTTGATGATGGTTCTGGGAAAGGAAACATCCAGAGGCTACCAGATGTGGGACTAATAATGGCACTACACTAACACCCATGGGAGAAAAATACTGGGTATAAAGTTACCTCTAACCTGAAAGCCTCATAAGCTATCCTGATGCTCTTTGGTATGCCGGAAAGGTAGGGCAGAAGACTAAGAAAATGACTTGCTGGAAATTACACAGCAGTAATAGTATCCCACCCACCATAAAGTATTGGTCTCAAGGAACGGCTGTCCAATTTGTACTATAAATAATTTTACTTGGCCTTTTTTTCTCCCCCAGAAACACTTGAAACTGAATAAACAACAACCCTACTGCACTATTTTATTTCACATTTAATCACAAATTACTACAGAGTAATTACTGCAAAGTAATACTTCCTGGAGGAGGAAATGTGAGACGCACAAAAGCCAGACGGTTAACAAGATCTACTAATCTTGCAAATATCAGCTGAAATGTCTAGCTCAAACTCACAAGCAGAGTTTGTTTGACTGTTATGTGGAGAACAGAAGCCTCCAGCTTTTACTTGTGTCTGCTATTATGGACAAGACGGATTCACCCACCTAAATTTAAATGTCAAAAATAAGGTGTCTACTGTCAGCTGGTAATCAAGGCGCCCTCTAATGTCACTGAAAGAAAAAGACACCTTAAAACATTTGGGGACAGGTGAGGATGGACAGTGCTTTGAAGGTGCCCGTATTCCTTCAGTGACTACAGACAAAGCCTAAAGCGACAAGCTTACAGGAGACATGTAACCTCAATGCCAGTAAAGTTAACTGAGATGAATCCCACACCTTGCTCTTTAAACGTTAAGAAAATACGACTTTTGTGTTCTGACTACTACATGGCCCGGAATAATTCAGGGTTTATTTAAAATATGAATAATAAATACTTTAATCTGTATGAACAGCAGCCGAATCCTGTCATAGTTTCTTACACCTCATCACTTAACTTTGCGCAGATTACACCTGGGTGTAGCGCCCTACCGATCACTTCAAATCATCTTTTTTTTTTTTTTGATAAAGTTTACTCATATATTAAGCAGACACTTACTACATCATGCTGCTAAGTCAACTTACCTACATTGGGAAAAGGCTGAGTAAAACACAGCCCTCTGCAAGTTCCACTCTATTCATTTGCAGTATTAGAAATTAATGCCTACAGCTAACATGATATCTGCAGTCTTTTCAATGTAGTAACAGAACCTTATCCTTGCAAACTTTGCATAAGCTTACATCCCTGTCATTTTCTGTAATACCAGCTATGTTCACTTATTTATTTATCCATCCCTGAGATTGTTTTAATCTCACTGAAGAAAGCATCTCTCCTTACTTTGTTTGCACATGTAGCGCAGTAAAATCTGAATCTGATTTCTACATGCTATGATAACAAGAGGAGTTTGCAGTGTAACAAACCAGCTTACAGATGCAGAGGAGCTTTCCTCCTAAAATCTGCCATAAATTTCCTCAACAAAGTAAAACTGCAAGTTTCCTTTAATTTCTCATTGCTGCAGATGCTTTTGTTGTCTTACCCACATTTCCCTCTGAAAAGGGAATTATCCCTCAGCGTGAGAAAGATGCCTTTTCTTAAATGAATCTGTAAAACTTCAGTGTCAGCAGATGATGATTAGATCGTAGTAGTAAAAGCTGCTTGTATTTAGCACCTGTGAGCTATGAGGCAATCTAAACTCAGGCAGCCCAGCCAATCTTCCCAAATCCTTTACAGAAAGGCCTTACATCCTGTTACCAGAACAGTTATCCAGGTGTAGAAGATCTCCCTCATTTGCCTGATGTGTGAAAAAATTTGTAGATGACTTCCACAAGCAATTGCTAACCTATACATTTCACTTTAGGTTTTGTTAAGTGATTTCTAAAGTCGCAGCTAAGTTAACATCTGCATTATTAGATCGTCTATGGCAAACACTGACTGCTAATTTAACTTTTATGAGATTCAGTAATATTTAAAGACTGTCACAGAGGGTTTCATATGTGAACACGTTCCGTAACAGACAGACAGTGATTAGCAAATGTAAACAAAGTTCAGTATCCGGATATAAGTGGGACAATGCAGATGAGCAGCATTACAGATGGCTGCCATTCACTCCATAGCGATTTTTACCCAAAAATGTACACTTTGAAGAGACCCTGGCTGAACTGTAGAGAATTAAGACCGATGCATGAAAATATACGCCAAATAACAAATGTTATTTCCTTCAGCGGACTCCTTTGGCTGTTAAAACAACATTTGGAGAGTGCCTGTTGCCAGCACATTGTAACTGAATTGATCAGTCTCTCTCTGCAGGATGTAAGGGTGAACAAAAGATGGCTGGCTCAGTTTGAAAGGAGTTTCATATTCTCCTCACACAAAAAAAGTTTTTAGACACTCCTGAAGTTTATATCCTGCCCTTCTGCCTTCACTTGTGTTTGGAACATCTTTTCCTATTGCCTTTCTTTACTTTGATGATGAAAGACTACTTAGTAGTTAGGGTGCAGAATTCCACCATCTACAAATCCATCAACAGGTTAATTTGTGGAAGAGGTGTACTCTGGATACATCTGGAAAGTGCAGAATTTAGGACAAAATTATGTTGCTTACTATAAATGCATATGACCATTTTATTGATCCCAATCCTCTCTCTTTTCTTTAAGCATTTTTTAGTCTTCATTAGCAAGAAAGCAGTGTATTTTTAATTTAGTTGCAACTAGTAATATTCTGTTTGGTAGATAACAGTATCTTAAGAGCCAAAACATGAGGGAAGAGATGCTCTACAGTTTTTCTTTTTCAGCTCAAGGCAAAGAAATTGGAATTTATTTATGCAGTGAAAAATGAAGTCTTCTTTCTATCATACAGTTTGATTAGAATGATGGGAAGGCTGTGAGATAATCTTGGATATATCACTAATCTCAAAGGGGGCAGATTACTTCAAACATCACTTGTCAAGAAATGATGTTGCCCTAAGCAAGCACAAAAAAGAAAACTGTAGTGGAAATATATCTTCTAAGTAGTAAAAAAAAGTAATTAAATAACTAAACCCAGTGTGTGTGCTTAAGCTTTCTTCCATGCAAAAAATCCTCATCTGTTCTATTGCATTTTGTTGTATTCCACCTGAATCATGAACTTTACAGTGTTATCATTCCATTTATTACTAAACGAACATGGAAGAACAGATTACATTAAATCAAACAAGGGAAGTGACTAAATTAGGTCTTTAATAATCAATTCAAACTTATTTAATATACACTAGGTCTAACTAAATCTAGGTTAAATATGCCCAACTGCCAGGACAGAATTCTTCTTTCATAGATTTTCCTTTGTTGGTAGATACAGGAAAAAACTTTTAAAGAAGTTTTAATTTAAATTTTAAATTATTTCCAAAATTTTAGTGTACATTTCATTAAGATTTTACTCCAGCAAAGCTCTTAGAAGCATGCTTCACTTTAAACATACTAGTACTGTAATTTGAAACCAATGGCACTTAAATGCATCTCAGGTATTTCGGATGGATTTCATTAAAAGGGAAAGATTTATGCTTTCTTGTTCAAGAATCCTAAAAATATAAAGTATGGTAGACAATTCTTCTTTTTTTGATTAGAATCTATGAACCCATCACAAATCAGGGTATTGAAGCCATTTGTCATCATCATTGCTATGAAGACCTGAGAAGTTACTCATGATTTCTGTTTGGCTCCCTCTCTCCTTCTGCAGGATAGGTAACAGAGGACTGAACAAGGCGTGTTTTCCCTCTAAACTACGCCTGTTTGTGGCCAAGCTGCCCCTCAAATCAGTCAGCTGTACCATGATCACCAAAAGCTTAATGTACACCTCCCACTACTATGCAGATCAATGTGCTGGATGTGATGGCTTACAGTTTTGTACACTGTCTGGCTGCCAAATCACATAAAAAAGAAAATGTACCAAGGCGTTGCTTCTTCTCCGGGCTAAAATGAGGTACCCAGCTTTTTGGCTAGGTATATCTGGTGACAGCTGTCACTCTACATGGCCTGGCATGCCCAGGCTACTCATTGCCCAAATATTCAGTCTGTACCTGGAAATATCCTGTACGTTCCTATTCCTGTTCTCTCAGGCTCCTCATACATCTCCCTTGCTGACGCCTGCTGCCAGAATTCATATAGTCAGTCCAGTGCATAGCTGGGCACTCACGAGGCAGCCAGTCCAACAAGCTTTGTATCCTTTGGGCCATTTCTGAATGCTCTGCAGGCCATCAACAGCTTCTGGTGTGCTTGCCAGTGTTTTCCAAAAGCAAGACTGATGGACTTCCAGCTTGTCAGCACATATGTCAAAATGTATTTCATTGCATCTTCTTGCTATTTCACTTGATTTCTAGGTTTTGTAGATGCAGTGACTGGTGAGTAAATACTACACACTTAAAGAAGAAATTTATAGAGTATTCAGAATATTTACTGCCATGTTATTCTGATTCCAAAATGCTTTGATTTTTAAAAACGTGTGTATCAGACCTATACTATAGTATGAGATGCTGTGAGAAGATGATACATTGATAACCAAGAGTAACTACAAACAACATTTACTTGTTTGCAAAAATTAGTCTTGTCAAAGACTGTCTACCTGAAATTGAATTTGGTAAGCTTTGTCTTCAGGATGAAGGCCCCTGCAACAAGTTGGACAGACTGGGGCAAGGGAGACAACCTCAGTAGAAGATCTAGTTAGATGATGTTGAAGCAGACTGGCATAATCAAATCCACAGGACCTGATGGGAAATGCACCCCCAAGTGCTGAGGGGGATAGCTGATGTCAATGCAAGGCCACTCAATTGTCTTTGAAAGGTTGTGGCAACTGGGGGAGGTTCTTGAGGGCTGTGAGAAAGCCACTATTGCTTTTATTTCCAAGAAGATCAAGAAGAAGGGGAGGTAAAACCTCACCTCAGTCTCTGGAAAGGATATTTCCAAGGACATTAAGGACAAGAACGTGACTGGTAGCAGTATGGATTTATGACAGGAGAATCATGCTTGACCAACCTCTTTGCCTTTCACAGTGAGAGGAAGAGGGGCACAAGGAACAATTGAGGATGTTCTTTATTCTGACTTTAGCAAGGCTTTCAACACTGTGTCCACCAATATCCTCACTGGCAAACTAGTAAGTACAGGCTGCATAAGCAGACAGTTAGCTGGACTGAAAACTGGCTGAACAGATTAGCTGAAAATCTTGTCATCAGCAGCATCAAACGCAGTTGGAGGCTGGTCACTACTGATATAGCCCCAGGCTTCATACTGAAGCTGTAACTGTTTAACCCCTTCATCAATGACCTGGATGATGGGACAGGGTGGACCCTCAGTAAGTCTGCAGGTGATACAAAACTGGAGAGGGTGCCTGATACACGAGGGTACTGGTCTGTCATTCAGAGCAACTGATCTCGACAGGCTGGAACAAGACACAAGCAGGAACTGCATGAAGTACAACAAATGGAAATACAAAGTCCTGAACACGGAAAGGAATAACCCATGTAACAGGATAGGCTAGGTGCTGACCAGCAATACGCCTTTTCAGCAAAGACAGCCAACATCCTCCTGGGCTACACTGAACAGTGCATTGCCAGCAGATGGAGGGAGGTGATCCTACATCTCTACTCAGCACTGGTGACACATCTGGACCTCTGGGTGCAAAGTCCTGCAAAGGGCCACAAAGATGATGAAAGGACAGAAGCAACTGTCATCTGGGGAGAGGCTGAGAGAGCTAGAACTGTTCAGTCTACAGGAGGAAAGCTCAGGAGGACTTTATAAGGGTGTAGAAACATCTGATGCAAGACAGTAAAGACTTGCAGTGCAATGCTATTCTCAGGGAAAGGATAATGAAAAGACAGAAGGAAAAGGACACAAATTAAACTACAGGAAAGCATTTAAATATAAGAAAAAAAATATTCCCTGTGAGGGTTGTCAAACATTGTGACAGGTTGCCCAGAGGCCGTGGAGTCTCCATCCTTTAAGATACTCAAACCCAAACTGGACACAGCCCTGAGCAATCTGTTCTCTCTCCAGAGATCCCCGCTAACCTCTGATGTTGTGATTCTCTGATGTACTTGTCTAACCATGAACTTATACAGCAAAACCATATAATAACTCTTACAGGAGAGGAATCAGTGTTGTCACACTGATTTTTCTCTAAAGCCACTGCTCAAGTAAACTGTGGTCCAAGCCCTTTTTCTGACACATAGTAAGGGAAAAAAGCAACCCAGAGCCTGCCCTGAGGTCTCATGAATGCTTGGGAAGGAGTCCCTCAAGAGGTTTTGTGTGAGGTGCACAGAAGGGCCTTCATGACACTCTGTGTACTCAGACATAACCTCAAGCTTTCCCTTGAATGCCAATGGATCTCAGAGGGAGATCATGGTTTCATTTAGTCCCCTATTGTGATGATGTGCTCTACCTGTAACCAGACTTTTACTTCCTGTAATTATGCTCAAGTGACAACCACCAGTGGCAGTGGTAATGGATATGTCTAGCTGTGATGGCTGCATCTAACTGAAAGTGGGTTTGAAAGAGATAGGTAACAACACAACAGCCAAGAGCAACATGTGGTCGTCCCCCCAAAAGTGCTGGTTGAGGTTCAACTCAAGCCAAGTCTGGAAGAAACTAAATTCTCTGGTTGGCATGCAAACATGACTATGAATCAATATCTCACTCTATAAATAGTGGACAGCCCAGATCCCATTGAGGTCTCCTGCATGCCAGCCGGCTGCATGCCAAAGTCCCTGTGAGCAGGGATGCCTCTAAAGGTTACTCCTTGAGGTTCAGAGATTCCTTGCTGCAACAAATTATTGGTAAGTGATTAAGAGCATGCTACACTGTGAAAACTTAGAGCTAAGTGATATAAAGGATTGATTGTGCACATAAACTGCTGACCAAGTTTGGGACTTGGTCTGGATCCACCTGCACCTAAACTCTCCTCTGAGAAGGAGTTTAGGATGCAAGGGGGTCCTTTCTAAACCTCCTGACTCAACGGGAGGGTCTCCCTGATGGTTTTGTCTCACCCAGTCCTTTATGCAGCAAATAATCAAGTGTACCTGGCCATTGAATGTTGTTAAATCACTGCTGCATTTACTACCAAACTGTTAAATCACTGCTTTATATCAATAAATGTTTAGTTCTCTCTTATGAGTGAAGTGTGTGCCATGGTTTAAGCCCAGCCAGCAACCTAGAACCATGCAGCCCCTTGCTCACTCCCCTCCTCCTCCCCCTGCTCCTGGAGGGATGGGGAGGAAAATCAAAAGATTGTAACTCCCATGGGTTGAGATAAGAGCAGTCCAGTAACTAAGGTATAACACAAACCATCGCTGCTACCACCAATAATAATAATGATAAAGGAAGTAACAAGGGAAGAGAATACAGCTGCTCACCACCCACCAAACAATACCCAGCCTGACCCGAGCAGCGATCTATCCTTTCAGGTAACTGCCCCCAGTGTATATAGTGGGCATGATGTGCTTTGTTATGGAATACCTCTTTGGTCAGTTTGGGTCACGTGTCCTGCCTCTGCTTCCTCCCAGCTTCCCCTCCTCCCTCACAGAGCATGAGACTCATGAAGACCTTGGTCAGACTAAACATTACTGAGCAACAATTAAAAACGTCAATGTTATCAGCACTGTTCCCTGGCTGAAAGTCAAACACACAGCACTGCACCAGCTACTAAGAAGGAGAAAAATGATGGCTACTGCTGAACCCAGGACAGTGTGTCACTCCATCCATGACACCTGTTAGCTGCATGCATTCCTCCTGCTTACCTCTTTGCCTGTGCTGTAACAATGTGCAGGTGTGTGGTACATACCAGCCCAGCAGGAAGCTGGAGTAAGGCTATTCACTTTTACCTGGCCACCCCAATGGTGTAGCCACAGAGTGGAGGAGGACTGCCTGGCTAAGGAACTAAATATTCAGACCAGCCAATAGGAACATCTTTCTTTTGAACTACTGTGCATGTGGAGTTAAGTTTGGACTCACTGAATCAAACAAAGATCACATCTCCATGTGGTATGACACTGGATAAGTGACGCACTAGCCATTAGGAGCTGGGTTCTCTGTGCATGTGCTGGCCACAGAAGACATTTCTGAGTGGCTGTCTGGAAATCTGAAGGACATGATGTGTACAACTGAAACACTGTTTTAAAGGTTCTCCTGTCCACATACCTGGGCTTGCATCCTTGTATCCCCACTTACTGTTCTGCCCAGAAAGAAAAGTGAGTTATTCTAAAGCCTTCCGAGATTCTATGGCACATTAAACAAATTTTGGAAGTGTCTGTCAAATTGGCTAAGTGCTGCTAACACGGAATATCCATTAGGCTAACAATGCACCGAAATGGGGTCTCTTTACTTTTAACATGGAACATGACAAGTCCACCAAGGTGTAAGAGTATGTAAAGATCTCCAGTAAAACTCTCCTTCATATTAATTTAACTTATAATAAAAGCTCCTTCTCCCCCTGCTGTCAATTCCAGCCTATTTTGTCTCACCTATATATAACTACAGCCTTAATGGCTCTCTCTGGGTGGCAGAAGAGGCCATCAGTCTCCCCCAGGAGCGGCACTAATGACAGTCAATTCTGCAAAGGGGAACAGTGGGCAATGCACCTTGAGTGCTGGGCTGGGAAACTGCTGCCAGTTACTTGTCACCCAGATGCTGAGAAAGTGTTTCCTCTTTTAAAAGCACTTTGAATTAAGTATGGCACATATAAAATACAATGATTAAAAAAACCTAACTCTAAGCTTTTTAATATTTTGATAACGACTAGGAAAGACCACACAACTAAAACTCTGCACTGCTGCTAATAAGTCACACAGCTTAAATTCATTTATTAGACACAATTTTCTTGGTTTAAGAGTTAAATGTATTTGTGAGTTAAAGACCAATGTGTAAATAGCAGACCTGGCTGGTAAAGCCACAAACTTGATAAATCTCACCCCCCAAAAGACAATGGTATTCCTAGATTAGGCATCTCTATTATTCTTCCTATCAAATCATAATATTATGTTAATGAGAAAGGCTTTATTCGAACCATTGTCTGATCAAGCTTTAGTCTATCTT
Organism: Agapornis roseicollis; assembly: GCA_002631895.1. Lineage (NCBI taxonomy): Eukaryota > Metazoa > Chordata > Aves > Psittaciformes > Psittacidae > Agapornis > Agapornis roseicollis. The sequence goes on from NDXB01004623.1 coordinate 117,277, forward strand.
AACAGTCAAATAGGATTTGCAAGTGTCAGCTTTAAATTAGCCAAAGAATTAATGGGGACATGAAGTAACAAAACTTGGTCAGTAAAGTCAGATACACAAAAGCTTTCTTTTTTCTTTTTCTTTTTTTTTTTTTTTTAATAAATTATGGTCAAATTGCCTTACATCTCAGTTTATATTTCAATTAGTGAAATTACAGCATTTAAAACTTTTAATGAAATATAACTCTTCTGTACTGTATTATAGCAAACCTCANTTTTTTTTTTTTTTTTTTTTTTTTTTTTAATAAAATAAGGTCAAATTGCCTTACATCTCAGTTTATATTTCAATTAGTGAAATTACAGCATTTAAAACTTTTAATGAAATATAACTCTTCTGTACTGTATTATAGCAAACCTCATGCACGAGAAAAACGCTTCTGCACTCCCAAAAGGTGGCAAAAAACACCCCCAATGCTGGGTGACACTATGCCTGAATTTGATTTTCAAAAGAAACTTAACAGAAACCTTATTGAGGAAACTTTCAAAGATGTTTCTAGAGAAAAGAAAAAGCCACATCCCAGCTCTCTTAGTGAGGAAATTAAACTACCAGCTCACAAATGACTGAACACATGAGAAGAAAATTGTAATTCTAGAATCTGGGACAATTCATATTGTGTGAAAGGACCCAAGACAAACCAGCTTTTAGAAGACAGGCAGGCCACAGTGCATAAGCCTTCTGGTAGTTACAGTCCTGACCACAGGATGGCACTACTAGGTATCTTTTAGCAAATACAGCACACATTTGCCATAACATTTTAACTCTCTACTGGCAGTATGTCAAGAAAACTAACACAAATCAAAGGCTGTGCATCCCCACTGCTGTCTCCAGAAAATGGCCTTGGATGTGTATTTAGTTGAATCAAGACTATGTGCTTGGAGATTTGGCAGTGTGGATGCGCTACACAAGGCAATCACACCTGATAGGCAAAAGATGCCAAACCCCTGAGCTGCAAAGGGCAAAATGTCTTCCTACTGGATGTCCTTATTTCAGTGATAAAATCTCCACCAGAAGTATGTACCTTCAAATGCCAAGTTTAACTAAAACTATGGTTCTATCTTTCTCCCTTAAATAACTTCATTTTTCCCTTTTGATACAACTGCTGCCAGCTCTTTCTATCCCCTCTAAAAAACTCCCCATGCCACAAGAGAGACTACAGTTTGCTTTGGCACTGTTAGAAGCAAAATGCAAGTGTAAAGTGAAAGCAAATGTTAACAAATTGGGTTATTTATATTTCCATTAATATTGAAGCATTATCTGTTACCAGCTGTAAGGATACAGGGTATTACCCTAAATCTCATACCAACTGCTGTTTTCTTTAAAAAATAGCTTGCAATGACAAGAGAATACACAATTTAACAGTTCTTTCTAACAATTTCTTCCCTCATGGCTATTGAAAACAAGCTAAGCTTACGCTGTCAACCTTTACGGTTCAGTCATATCACAAAGGTCAATGAAAAAGAATGAGCAGCTATTATACATTTAGAACTGCTTGAGGACAAAAGCCCTCCTTGGCTCATCTCCTGGTTTTCAGAGCCTGATCCATGGTTATTTTGTCTTCTGTACTCTTTTTTTTCAAATCATTTAGGGCTGGCAGGCCTGTAAACAGCAACACAAGGTACAGAATACTAATGAAACACAGACTGTGTATTTCTTTGAATAGAAAAGATGTAATACTTTACATATATACATATTAAGCTGATCCTGATTCTAATAATTTAAATGATTTCCTACATAATGTGGACTGAATTTGGCCCATAATGTTTTTGTCTGTTTAAAATAAAGAAATCCTGAAGCTGAACTTAATGCCTGAGTAAACTGCCTGATTCCAGAACTGCATTTTTTACCTCCAGGTGACAACAGACATCCTGAGGACTGAGGGCATATCCTTCTCTCTTCTGAAGAGTTTGGGTCAATCCAGAGGGTTTGTGGGACACAACTCAGTATCAACCTCTGCTGCTGAGAGCAAGAGCTTTGCTATGAAGTAGTACATTCATGTGACATGGAGGAATTTGGTGAAAAAGCTTCTTATGCCTGAAGTCATAAGGACAGTTCAGACTCTAGTCTTACTCAACCATTTTCTTAATGAAGGTGCTAATTATTGCCATAGGTTCAAGATTTCATAGGTACTTAAACACAAACAGCACTTGAAAACAACAGGATTCATCTGCCAAAAAATCTTTTGGGATCTAAGACAGGGAGAGATGGATCCTGGTATCTGGAAGATCCACTTCCAGCATTATCAAATTTATTTGAGCAGACAGTATGTGAGGGAAGATACAGAGAAGTTGTAGAGAATCACAGAATCACTTGGGTTGGAAGGGACCTTCAAAGGTCATCTAGTCCAACTCTTGTGCAATGAACAGGGTATCTGACTGAAGTCAGGCTTAGGGCTCACACATCTTTCCACATTTGCCCTCCTGCCATTACTCACATTCAAAGCAATGTCTTCTGCAGGATCTGCTCCATGTCCCAGTCCCCCGCTTATTCATTCAGTCACCAGGACTCCCATAGCAGGAGGCAACTGCAGTGCTCCACCGCAGCAATTTGCACTACCATGCACTAAAACTTAGCATCTCTGAAAGATATAGGAAGGAGGACCAGGCCAAGGAAAGGAGAAAAGCTCCAGCTGATACAAACATAGCTTGAAAATCAGCAACAATAAGAAACGAAACACGACTGCAGGATGTGAAATGACAGATAAGTGGGATTTAGGTGAAGTCCAACACCTGTCCTTTCTCCTTGTGTGCTACAAGCTTTTTAGTGATGTTGTCGGGGCCCCTAGATGGAGTAAGAGTCTCAAAGTACATGGCCACTTATCTGTTGTACCTTATTTTATACATGCAATCCTTAAAGACAGCCTGCAAATCCCACATATAGTAAACAGTTTCAAGGCAAAATATAGATGAATAAAATGTGGAAAATTAGACTGGAAGAAGATCATCACCTTTACAAAAGATGCAGTATGATTCTGGTGTTGGCTTCATTTAGCAGAAATTGAGTTTGATCTCCTCAAACATTGAGGAGCTGATTAATTCCTTCCTTCATGTCACAGTAATGCCAGTGAGTTCTGCAGAGTTACTTTAACTTTGCTTTCTGCCAGGAAAGGAGACATCCATCTATCCATCCACATGGACTGAAGAAAAGGCTGAGAATACACAGAACTTCTTGAATTAGCCCACACTTTGCTCAGTAAAGGGCCAAAGACCGCTTGCAAATACCTTGCTAGAAATCCACTGCTGCCAACAACAATATCACAGACATAATTCAGTCTGAATTCAGGCTAGGAATGCCTTGCTTCAGCACAAAGAAAACTGCCTCTGTAAAGCCACTGTATATCACAAACATTAATGCCAGGAAGCTGAATGTTCATTGTGCAGACTCCCAGAACTGTATTCGTAACAATGCACACTGAGGACATTATATTGTTCAGTCTCTTCACACTGATAAAAGCAGGAAATTATTTTTATGGCAAACATCTTCTGTTTTCACAATTTGTCCTAGCATACCAGATATATGCTTTATGAAATCTTTCACCAAGACTTACAGAAAATCATACAAGGTGCAGCCGGTGGATAAAAATAAGAGATATTGGTTAAACTAAAGCTTCTCTTTTGTTACAGGTACACAAACTGACTTTTGATGTAACTCTGAAAACAAAGGAACATGATAAAACCCACTCTCTGGCAGTTACAGAAGGAAGGAGTTATAGCAAAAATGATGTCAGGTCCTGCACTCTGACTTTGCTTCTGTGGACCATTGGCCATCTTCATCCTGAAGAAGCCCATTATTGCTGAAGAGCATTCACCACAGACAGCCAGTGTTCCTGCTGGCTTCACAGCAGGTTAACTTGTGAAAATTACTGGAGACAGAGGCTGAAAGAGAATGAGGAAGGGCTGGAGACAGATCAAACTATCTATGTGAGACTGAGACAGAGTCACTGTTTAGACAGCAAGATGGTGCAGACTGTGTGGTTAAGGTGCAGGAGAGCTGTGTAGTTCCTACTTATTCTCCAGCGCTAAATGACAATGTAAGAACAAGGACAGGGAAAAAAGCCCTCAGCAAAACACCCAACTCAGCAGATGCAATGGAGAGGGACTCTTTGAATGCAATACTGTAACACACAGACAGTGCACAATGCTGCATCTTACCTTCCCAGGACAGTTTTTATGTCTGCTGCAAGGGCAAACAAAACTGTCTTCTGCTTCACAGAAAACATGTATGGACTGAGCTCATGTATGACTCATCAAGACTTACTGCTTTGAGTACAGAATAGAGAGGCAGAGCTGATTCAAGATGATGGAATGAAGCTCTCTAAGGACAAAGGATGATGATCAACAAAGCCACTGCTACTCCAAGGTTCGACTTCCTATGTTTTTCTCCCTTTTTCACATAAATATGTTGTCATATGGCAAAACCCTAAGAGAATGACGAGCATGCAACAGGTGTTAAGTCACATTGCTTAATGCTCTCTACCACATTACAGTGGCACTCACATGAAATCAGAATAGGCCCAGCAAAATATCCAAACACAACAGACCAGAATTGCCCAGGGGAGGGGAACAAAGACTCAAATGTAAGATAGGGTTTGCATGAAGGTGCTTGGAGCTAAGAGAACAACAGGAAAGAGAAGGAACTGCCAAGAGAATGAAGTCTGCAGAGAAGTCAGAGATAAAGCAAACACCGCAGATAATGACATGAAAAAGGGACAGGGAAATTATGAAGGAGACTTAAATACACAGTACAGTCTGAGGGTAAAAACTAGAGGGTGAAAGAAAAGCTCTCACATGAAGAAGCAGCATCCCTCAGAAGCTACAGTGATTGCCACTGGATCAGTTTGGTTCTGTGACATTGTATGTCTGCATATATTTTGCAAGTTTTAGTCAGAGTCCTAAACGAATAATAATAGTTCATTTTCCTCTGTTTGATTTGTTGATTAGGAGCACCAATGTGAAATCAGGTGCAGAAACTTTCTAGTTTTGGGTAACTAATGCACAGCCTGGCAGGCAAGGGTGACTGACACCTGTTACTGGTAGCAGATGTTCAGAGACATCAGCAGGGAACAGAACAGACTGTCCAACCTCAAACCTGCATCAGGAAAGCCATAGGAAATAGCACACTGAATGGCAGTTTTTACTGAGTTCAGGAAGTCAGTAAGAAGAGGTTTTCAGCTATGATCCAATTACAAAAGCTGTCTGCAACAAGGCAGGGCTGAGCCACCAGAATAGCAGAGGGCAGCATATGGGTATACTTGGTACATGGCCTATTCTCTATGTCTGTCAACTTCTGACTCAAAGGGAACCATTTCCCGCTATAAAGAACAGAGTAACAGTAGCTGACAATCTTCTGCAATTCATCTTTTAACAGCAGCCACTTGGAATCACGGCTATGTTTGAAAATTCAATCTCTAAGCAAACAAAAATGTGAGAGTTTAAGATACATATCCTTGCTTGGTTCACTCTTTTTGACATTAAAATGAATTGCAAATACCCACTGATAGTTCTTCTATCAATCTTGACAGGACAGACTTGCAGAGGTAGCCTTTAAGAGCAAATACTCAAGAGACATCTGTGATAGCACAACCCTTTTACATAGTAATAGTAACACTTGGTGCCAACATTGAAGAAAAGGCTGAAGATCAGTCCCTCAATGAACATGCCAAATATACAGGTTACATGTCAGCTCTCTAACAGTCATTATGATCTGTCAAGTACATTAATAAACTTTTACAGTTAAAAGGAAAAGAAAATCAGAACCTATTTTCAGGATATTGTGCTGTGAGTGAACACTTACAGACTAAAATCCTTATGAAGGATTTGTCTGCAGGGAATATGCTAAATCAAGCCCTTTTGAACTTTTGATTAAATAATTGATGCAGAATGTATAATATATGCATCCTTTCCCCATAGTTGCCTGGAAACCCATATGGAACAGTACTAGCAGTTCCAGAAGCATTTAGTCTCTAAAGTCGCTGGTAAAGACAAAGGAACAAAAAAGTTTTTTAAATCATTAACTCATCTTTCTTTCCATTATTCAAGTACTGCAGGATACCAGAATTAGTAACTTACACAATGATAGCCTGACTCTTGCAATACACAGTGCTTTTCTGGTTTTTTAAAGCTGCATCTCTTTGAGCCATGTGAATAATGTAATTTGCTGTAAGTGAACTGTAAGACTCAGCTTCCCTTAAAATAGAAAACAAAGAACACAACTAATATTTCCAGCCTCTATCTTTATGTAGATAAGCAGATAACAGAATAAACAAGACAGGCAACAGAGAAGAATAAAAATAACTCAAACTGGTGTTTGTTTTTTTTTCCCAAACTGTAGGATTTTTAGGCAAATCAGATCTCATAGGAGACTGATCACTGAGGGTTTAGAAGAATGAGAATGCCACGATCACGAATTCAAGAGGCAGATTGTTTCAAATTGCAGCCAAGCAAACCTTTTGCACTTTTCAAGTAGGCAACATTGCTTGTCATTCAGTTTGATTGCTCTGTGACCCAGCCTGAATGTATCTTGCGCTTTATTGCTTCCAAGTTAGAATGAAAAACATGATAAAAACCAACAATGAGAACACAGTACCAACCATGGGAATTTACAGTGATGAGGATTACCTTATTTAATCTAAACAATTCTGTGATCACGATAACTTGGTGGCTCTGTTTCTGATTAGCATCCTGAGAAAAAAGGAGGGACAGGCACAAAACTGCACAAGCTATACAGTCCTTGAGAAGAGCAGAACATTGATAATGAATGCCTCCTGCCATGACAAGCATCTTCATGGGATACTTGCACACCGAGGATTTCACCACTGACCATTTCTTGTGCACTCTATGTCACTTGAAAGAAATACTCACTGACTCAGATTAAAAATGCCTTTATCCTATGGTGGCAAGAGGTCTTGCTCAAGTAAAGACAAGCAGTTCTCACTTCCTAAATCAACTAACATATAAAGATGAAAGATTTGGTGGTTAAGCATCAACAGGACAGACTGGAATACTTCTGAACACCCTCTAGCTTTGTGTTTAGGGAACTTTTTTGGATATGAAGATCAATGCAGATTTTGTTATGCAGAAGAGAAAGCTGAACCCTGACATAAAGGTCACAGCACCATTTCCAGTGTGGAATCAAGACCTTCACATCCTTTCCTTTTACTCCAAGTACCAGATACTGTGTCTTTTCATTTTGTGGTGAATAGCATGTTGAATGAGATGGGATAAAAAGATACTTTAAGTGCCAGTGCAGTATACAATAAAAACTACCCCCAAACCCTAGTAATTTTATTTGGGTTTAACCAAACAAGTTTTAAAAAGTGCTTGCCATCTTGATGGAGGCCAGGAGCTCACACAAGCTGATCTCATCATATGATACCCAACTTGTCAGCTTCTAGAATAAAACTGGTTTCAGCAGCTTGCTGCACCATTACAGGAGGTATAAGAGCACAGACGGAAAAAAGCTTTAAGAAAAGCATCTAAATATGATATGTTTACAATATCATGTCATTCATTTTCAGTGGGAAATTCTTGTATTTCAAGAGGGTGAGAAATTATTCTAACTTAAAACAAATGTAAAAAGGCAGATGAGCTCAGTGGCCACCCAAAAGCATGTATAGAAATTAAGCTGACATGCCTACATGCCTCAGCTGTGACTATTTAAGCACAGAGCAGGTAGGAGGAAGAACAGGGTGGAGGTGGAGGAGACTGCCTTAGACATTCACAAGGTCTCCATCACAGTCATAGCAGCTGCCTTTGCGGAAACAGCTGTACTAAAACTTGGTAAGACAATGCAAAAAACCCCCCTAAAACAACAACAACGCCCCCCTAACCCCCCAGTCACACAGAAGAATACTGAAAGGTGAAACAAAGACACTGAAACCCCAAGGTGCTGAGATTAAATTGCCAGAGACACAAGCTCCCTTTTTTTCTGCATTAAGCTATACATTACTGTCACTAGCATGGCTTTAGATCCAAGCTTTCAACTGCCAATGATTTATTCTGATCTAGGGAAATCAGAAAAATCTGCTTCTGCAGCCAGAGTCATAGAATAATTTCACAACACAGTCAGGAAAGTTCATCAAGGACAGCAGTAGTTTTCCAGTTGTACAGTTCTGTACTAGTGAGTGATGTTTAATGGTATAATGGCTTTGATCACGATATGTTGTTATGTTGTGCTCCTGCTGCCACCATAGATAGCCCAGAGGGAATTTGCATGTGAACACGTATTTCATCTCAGCTTCTTAACAAATTCACTGAAAATGAAATAATAAACCAACTGTACAATGATCACTGGGGATAACTATAAATTGTGCTTTTTGGTGGTTCCTGAATACTGGTGAATGTTGAGACACGTTTAACTGCTGTCATTGGTCCTTCATGCCTTCTTTTGGGGAAAGCCTATTTACACTTCTGTGTCTGAATGCTAGGATAAACAGCTGTAAAACAGCCTTGTCAAGATGCCATTTTCCTAGTGGCAAGTAGGTGTGTGGGATTCTGTATAGTAAGAATGTACACTGTGTGCTCCAGAACCCACTCGGGTACACTGGGGTTGAAGGACAACACCCTACTGTTTGACCCTGTCAGCGCTACCTTGGTTTAGAGGGTTTGCAAGTTCTGTCACTGTTGCTCACCTGTAGTTTTTCCACCTCCCTCCTTGATTCTTGCAGTGTGCACCATTTAGGGCCACTTTTAAAGCACATTCAGGAAATTTAGATGATGAAGAAGTCAGCTATACACACTGTACACTCTGTACAGTACAGACCGGAATAAACATGTAGCATGTTTGATCAGTTTTCTGTACCTGCTTCCTATCTGCTTTGATGATCCCAAATAATGAAATTTAACATCTAATGGTTAGGGTGCTGCTATTTCCTACACTATATTAACTATATCCACTATGATTCAGTAGGGCAGCCACAGTCAGCTTACACACTCCTGCTTTACATTCTGAAATCTGAAGATGAGGTAACCATCAGACGTGTTTTCTTCAGGGTCTATCTGGCCAAGGCTCTAGTCATTCACTTGGAATTATTCATGCCCAAATTTCAAGATCTTCTCAAGACTACTTTAGTATTTCTTTTTTTGTTTGGTTGGTTGGTTTTTCTTTTTTTTTTTTTTTACAGAAGGGGTATCTACACTTTGAGCAACCTGGTCTAGTGAAAGGTGTCCATGTCCATGTCAGGTGCGCTGGAACTAGATGATCTTTAAGGTCCCTTCCAACCCAAACCATTCTGTGATTCTATGATTCTATGATCTTGTGGTAGTATTTGTAACTAAGAGAAGACTCCTGCTACTGCAACAGGACCATTGCTACAAGGGTTCTGCAAGGTAAGAAGCCAGTAGCCTGCCATCATCTCTTTCTCTACCCACCACATCCTCAAAGGTACTCATCATTACCTATAAAGTTTGTCTTTTCATTACTTTCAATTTTAGAAACTGTCAGCAGAAACAGAGAACCTTAAGATCAGTTCATATTCATGGTGAACTAACAAAACTGCTCAGCTTTTAGGATTTCTGAATATACAATGTTATGGGTCTCCTGCTTTTGGGACTTTTGTCACATTGCATCCCATGTTTGGGCACTTACCAGATTCAGAGGTGCGCCAACAATAATTTAGAAGTGTTACTGATATTTACTTGCAGCATTAACATAGGCAAAGCAGAGTGCTTAAATCTGCAGGTATTTTATTTTGACAGATAATGTTGGAGCTTTTTCCAACTTATCTACTTATCATTTTCTGAGTTCTTAAGAAGATTTTCTTGCTTTTCTGAAGAATGAGGCTGGACTGGATTAAATTCTATCTTGTTTGACAAATAATTGCAATGACTGATATTGAGTCTTCGCACTTTGATTTTATTTAAACTGCCTCTCGGCTTAAATACTCGGAGAAATTTTTATAAAGAAATACTTTCAACAAGTTTTCTAGAATTATCAGAAATCATACATCTGCAATTTCAAAGACCGTTGGCTAAAAATCCTTAAAGTAGTCTTCCTCTTCTGAGAATGAAATAATTCCCTGGAGCAATTAATTTGATCAACAGTGCTAGTACTCAAAGTGCAACACATGTAGTGGTATTCTGATAAATGGTGGTAGACTGTCACCTCCTCTATAATCTCTGACCAGGCAGCTTAACTAGTTTCAGAGAAGTGCTGCAAGAGAGAATGGCTCTTAGAATACGAAGGCACTTTTGCCTATTGCACACTGCCTACTTTACCAGTAAAATCCAGCCTGCTCCTGCAAGTTTTAGCAAAACATCCATTTCGTACTGAAAGACGAATTCACAAAGGGAGGCCAGGAGATGAACCTATGTCTGCATTAAAGACAGCAGAAACAAACAGTGCCCTGTTTATGATAAGCATAGCTGCCTTCTAAATGATATCCCATGACCATCTACGGTAATAGGCACCTTCGGGTAAAAAAGATGATGTTAATAAAACCTCTGCTCTGTTTTTCTTGGAATAGCCGCTTCTGGCTCTCAGAGCAGCTGCTTCCATCTTCATACCTTCAGTCTGTAGCCAAGAGCAGCTCCCTGCAATTTATTAAATTAGCTCTTTAAAAGAACCCCTTAAACACACCCTTTCCAAGCAATTTTTTTCCAGTTAGGCTGGGCCAGTATGCACACAGGAGAGCACAGCTGAAAGAAGACACAGATGGCTTGAGTGACAGGAGGTGCTATACAGCAGGAGTGGAACAGAACTACCTTTGAGCTTTTGCTTTCTAAATTCTCCTCTAAATGAAAGAGCTCAGATGCAGCAGAAAGGTTTTTTCCCCCATTTCCCTTTTTTTCTCGCTCCTGAAATTACTACTGGGTGGTGCATAATGGCAATTTCTGCAGAGAAAAGAAAAAGTAGCTGACATGAGCTGGAGGTCTGATACTTATAGGTCCCATTTAAGAACTGAAAGGCCGCAATGAGGTCTGCCCGAACTCTTCTCTTCTCCAGGCTGAACAACCTGAACTATCTCAACCTTTTCTCATGAGAGAGATGCTCCTATTGCAAGGTTTTTTATTTGCCTTGTATACTGTTATCATAGAATCATTAGAATGGTTTGGGTTGGAAAGAACCTTAAAATCATCTAGGCCACAGGTAGGGACACCTCCCACTGGCCTTGAACACTGATAGGGATGGAGCATTCACAACTTCAAAGCTATTAGTGTGACTTTGCTATCACTGTCAACTTAATTGGAGACTTTTGTCACCTCAGACTATTGTATCCTGTCACCATGAAGTGAAAATTGCATCCTCTTACACATAAATTTCTAACAAAATAGAACAACTGAATACAACATAATAGTGTCATTCAATGCATCTCCTCCTGAATGGGAAAAGCCAGCTGCTTGTCAGGTCCTAAATCCCTCCTGGGTTTTGTGTCTGGCAGCCTGCTTATAATGTGATACTAATCTTTCAATTCATAGTCCAGCTAAACACATTTAAAAACATGAGAAATGTGCTGCAGAAATGATCAAATGACCAGCTGCATAGTTAATAACCCAATAAATATTCTCCAGAGTCTTTTACACCACAACTTGGCCTCTCCAGTATGTTTGGACAGCATAAGATAAACATTTCCGTAACACAGATAGATGTAACCCCAAAACTAGGAACTCTTTCCAGGGCAGTTAATCTCCATCCGCAGTGAGCATTTCTTAACTACTTACTACTGTGTGTAGCACAAGAGTAGCCAGGCTGTCATGCTAGATATGGAGACTAAAAAAATCTTGTTTTCTCTGCATTAGTCCTCTTCCTACTGCTACTGCTAACAAGAGTTGCCCTGGTTAGGATTTCTTATTTGACTTGGTGTGAAAAGGTCTGCAAAATGCACAAACCAAAACCCACCACAGTATTTGCACACTATTTTGGATGGAGGAGAAAGGATACACTCCATTACAGATTTTGTATGTATTTTCCCTTTAGAGTTCACAGCACATGACTGTGCTAACAGTCACCAATAAAGTGAGAAACTCCTCAAGAATGAAGCCTAGATTTAGAAAGACAGACATACAGAGATTACAAGCAGGTTCACCCTTTTAGAAGAGATGTCCCTAGCTGCCGTTCTGGAAAAAAGGGGGCTGACTGACACTGCATTTACTTTGCTGCACCCCAAATAGATGAGGATTGGATCCACTATTTCTTCTCATGAAGCTGCTATAAAAGCATTTGATTTGCAGGATCTTGCTGGAACCCATGAATATTATTTTACAAGAAAATTGGAGAATGTGGTTAAAATACTTCTTAACTAAAGCTGTGGCTTGCATCATGACCCACCCTTCTATAACTATAAATCACCAGCATGTTTGAGACAAGTTCTGTACATAAACAGGTTAATATCTAAAATCTGCCCAGACACTCTTATTAGTGTCCTTTGAATCAAAGAGACCCAGTTTGTGACTTATGTGAAGGACAGACTGAGGAGTGCAGTGGAAAGTTAGTAGCAATAGTATATGAAAGAAGCATACTTACAGTTGCATTTCTTCTGAACAAATCTAAGCTTGCATGCTGTTCGGTAGGTGGACAAACGAATGCGATCCAAATCTTGAGCCCCTAGTGGAAGAGAGTAACAGCAACATTTGTATGGAATGTGACCTGTGTGTATCTTAGATAGCAGGGAAGCCACAGAAGAAAGAGGACACATGAGCTGACTCTGTTTAACAATTTTGTAGGCTTTCCCCTTTGCAGGGAGAGTGGAAAGAGGTGAGGAGAAAAAAGGGGAATGGCAGGAGCTATAGTGTTAAAAGACTTATAAAGGAAGGCAGGGATTAGTCAGCCCACTGTGTCTGTCACTCATGAATAATCTGGTCAAGCTGCAGGCTAAAAGACACACTTGGCCAGGCTCGATCAGCAGGGAAAACCTCAATCTGATTTTAATAAATAACAGCAAAGCTCATAACAAGTATCTTTGGCTGACATGCCAGATCAGAACAAGGTATTGCCAGCAGACTGAATTAGAAAAAATACCGTGCAGTATTAATCCCAAATACACAAACTTGTAGTCTGCTTAAGACTCTTCTAGGCAGACTATTCTTTTTTTTTTCCCCTTTACTATTTACACACACAGAGTGAATGGTACTATTTTCCTATTATTTGGGGAGTAGATGTTTTTGTTGATTAACCCCTGGAACAGACAATGTAATTTTAGCGTGATTCACATTTTGCCATCTATTTGTCAATCAATTTCTGTGGAAAAGTGACTTCAGTTACATGGGAAACCCTGAAAAACAAGCGGAAAGATGTGCAGGACTGAGCACACCACATGAGACTGTGAATTTGCAACTTGCCTACATGGACTGCCAGTGGCCTCTCCTTCTTTTTGCCCACTTGCACTATTTCACTGTTTCCTCTGAATATGCTCATCTCATGTAACACTGTTCGCAGTCTGCAAAAATAATAAAGTGATACATTGCAAGCTTTGCCTGCTGTTTTCTTACTGCATAATATTCTCCCCTCTTTTTATCTATTTGGAACCCAGTTCTCTGTGTGCCTGTGTAGAAGAAGGAAGGGAGGCAGGCAAATAGCAAAGGGAAGCACACATGAGATAAACCAGACTCAAGTAAATATGTCACAATACAAAAATGTGAAAGAAAAAAGAGTAGACAACTATTTGTGTACAGTACGGGAAAACAGTCCCTCCTCTGCCTCCAACTACTGATTGTAAGTTCTCCCAACACCTTCTTAACTCCCCCAGAAAAACCCAACAGCAAAACGGCCTTCAAATCTGTGGGAACAAACCATAAATCCTCATAGCAAAGTCTTAAGTAATTATCTTCCATTTTAGGAATGTTTCAAGGCAACTTACATTAATGGAAGTTGTGCTACTGACTTCAGTTTATACAAGCTCAAGTCCTCTCTATAATTCTAACGAACAGTATGCGCTGGCATCATCCTTATTTTTTGTTTTTCCTTTTCTTTTTTTCTTCTGGCAAAAGAACAACCCCTCCCTCCACTGGTCCAAGATGTTGTATGCAAGAGACAAGAGAAATGCTTATCTGAGCTACAACAGCAAGCTTTCTGTGACAACTGAAATAACTACAGGGCACAACAGACCTACTGGACACAGTGGAACAGACCAAGACCATTTTCAGCAGGCCATATGAAAGAGAAGTCCTTACTTTGGAGAGCTCAGGGCATTCAGTCACCCATGGCATTCGGTCACCCATGGGCTCACCCTTGGAGAACAGTCCTGAGCACATTTCATTCACCAGCGCAGTCCCAGACTTTCAGTGTGCGTAGTTGCTCAAGTCCCTACAATGTTCATCTGAGTCTCCCCCCAAAGATAGGGGAGATGTTCTGTCATTGTTTACTATGTTGCAAGGGACAACTAATAGAAAGTTTAGTAATTACAGACAGAACTTGTGTAAACCTAGTACCAGCGTAACAGTTTCAATCTCGATACGTAATAGAATTTCCTTGAGAAATGGTGGATTGGTTTAAGAGATGACTGCCAAGAAAATGGCAGGAACATTGTTACTGTAATACATGCCTGACACATTGCTCTTCAGGGAACACAAAGCTTCACTAGAAACTACAAAAAATGTGCCAAAGTGGAGTACATAGTATATGAATCCCTATAATGTCTGGCCAGGATGGAGTTAACTTTCTTTATAGCAGCCTGCACGGTGCTGTTTTAGATTTGTGGCTGAAAAGGTGTTGATAACACATAGCCATCCTAGCTACTGCTGAGCAGTTCTTTGCAGAGCAAAGTCTTGCAGGCCTTTCTGTTTCCCACTCTGTCTCCTCCCTGAGTCAGCTGGGTGTGAGCAAAAGGTTGGGAAGAGACAAAGCCAGGACAATGACCCTGCCTGGCCATAAGGATAGCCCATACCATTAATGTCATGCTCAGCAATAAGTCTGGAGTAGAGAAAGTAGGACGTGTTGTCTTCCACGGTGGACATTGCTCGGAGACTGGCTAGGCATGGGTCTGCTTTCAGGAGGTGGTGAGTGACCACCTTTGCATTGCCTGTTGCTGTTGGGTTTTGTTGTCATTCGTTTCTCTCTTTCAGTCACTTAATCAACTCTCTTTATCTCAAGCCACATGTTTTCTTGCTTTTGCTCTCCCTATATTCTCTCCCATACTACTGGAGGTTGGTTGGGGACTAAACAAGTGGTTGTGTGGGTGCTTAGCAGCTGGCTGGGGTCAACCCACTACAGACACTTCCACCAGAAGATGTCGTAGGAGACTTTTATCCCTCTTCATTGCTACCTGTGTATTGCAACATTTTTATCTCAAGAAGCTACTGATTAAAATAATACAACCACAAAATCTGATCTAGAAAATCCCTCTTTACTGCCATTTGGTCAAATCAGCCCATTGTCCTGTAATTTTGGTCTCACAATATTAAACCATTCATGAAATGGAGATATCAGATACCTGGGGTGGAAAGTTTGTATAAATTTTACTGACACTGCATTGCAACTGGCTTGGCCTATCACAGCAAAACATTTCTAGGAAGTACTTACGCATTTCTGCAAACAGCTGCCTTCTTTCTGCCATGGTATTCCCTCTTTTCCCACAATCTTCAATCATTCTGGAAGACAAAATCATGTGAAAATACTGAGCATTATTCCCAGACTGAATATACATACATAAGCATCTGTAATCAATCACGGAGAACCTCTGAGGTTGATTGATGCTCCATGTGTACCCAGTGCCTTCTGCCAGCCTCTCCATAGCATGGTTTGCAGAGAACCTGGTTCCCAAATTGTCCTCCATTCCCCAGACTCTGCTTCCAAGCATTTGTTTCCCCCCTCTCCCTCTCTCTCCCAAAGGCAATGTTCAGTTTTTCTGCTTGATGTAACTGACTTACATAACGCAAGCTCTGAAATTCATTTTAGGTTTTCTTAAATAAGGAATCTTCAGTTTAAATTATGTAAGAGAGAATAAATCATAAAAGATTTGGATATTATTTTATCATTTAGAAAATGCCTTTCTACTCAGTTATGGGTGGAGAAGACAAAAAAACCCACAAATCAACAACTATATCCCTACTCTGCAACATAACACCCTCCATTTACTCAAGCAAATACACTCCAAATATTCATTCAAATTCAAGGCAGTACATCTCTGATTAAATGAGTTTTAGTAAAAAAGCCCAGAAGTAAGAATATATTTTCCTTCAGTTTTCAGATACAAAAATCTTCAGAATATTCTGAAGAGCACTACTGCCGGATAAAGCATAGAGAAAAGAGACGGCTTCCTTCACAGCCAGCATTCAAACCATAAAAGACTGAAGCCTTCAGAATAAAGATAAATATCTTTAGCAGCACTCAAAAAAATGAGACCAGTGTCAGCATCACCACTTCCTATGGGTAATTTACTCTAGCAAACCAATATCCTTTTCTCCCTGCCAGGTCTGGTTAGGGCTTCTGACCTTCATTTAAATCCACATCCTAATCTCAACTAGACTGTGTAAAATAACTTTGGACCACCTGGGATGTAATGGACAAGCTCTGTAGAGATTTGCAATCCACAATATTCTGCCACATCCCATAGCAAACCCATATATGTATATAACAGGAAGGATTAAAGTACTGGATGCTGAAGCCTACAATCACCAAAGGACTCAGGATAGCAAACCAGTTTGCTTTTATTTCTCAGAGAAAGAAAGGCAATCACCTACGAGGTGTTTTGTTGTGTGGTTTTCTTTTTTCTAACTTCCAAAAAGCACTGTTCAAATGAAGCGGTGGTACATTGTGCCTGCCTTTTCCAAACAGCCTGTTCAATTCTCAGAGTACTTACAAAGGATCTGCTAAAGTGCTATCTAGGGTGGATATTTTATGATATGAACAGCAGTCCCACCAGGAAGTGGACAAAGGGTATGGCTGCAGGTGTTTGCAGGGATGCTGAAGTTCACCTGTATTCTCTAATTTGTCTGGGAGTTACATGGATGCGTGTGGCACTGCATTAAGTCTGAGTTTATATATCTTGCCTTTCTGCAGAGCTAACATCTTTCAGAACAGTGTTTTACAGCCTCTGATCTGGTAGAAGCTGGCGTCTAGCTCACCTAGAGGTGTCAGAGAAGACTCACACCCACATGCAAAATCAGATATACCTCAAGATATGCCAGACCCAACCTGAATGTTAATTAGAAAGCAAGTGGTAATACCTTTTGTGCCTGGATTATCATTAAATCTCTCCTCATGAAAGATGAAAAACTATGTAATCCCACTAAACCCAGCCTGAGTTCCCCACTCCTTTCTGTTTCTGATCAAACTTGTAGTAGAAGACACATCTGCCATGGTAAATGACCAGGTCTTTCAGGACAGGTGTGCTAAAAAAGCCCTTTGAAAATATTGCATCTTTTACCAAGCAGGGTAGTTGAGTGAATACCTCAGAGCAAACATTATTTTAGATTCACTTTTATTGCTTGCAAAGCAGGCCACAGACCACCATAATTTTCTCTGACTTCTCCTGTATTCAGAATTATTCCACAACCAATACGCAACCAGTTTTCAGGCTATACACTGTGCATATTCATTGACTGAATTGAGTTATTTTGATTTTGGCACAAGGATTACATCACCATCTTTCAGTTTCTTGATACAATTTACACCTAAATCTTACAATTTTTCTCCATTTATTAATTTTCTATTTTCATTCCACCAATATTCTCTAACATTAGTGATATAATCACTGGTATCATGGTGACTGCACGGTGACATTAGCAAAACCAAAGGGTGTAACTTTATTCCCCTTCCCCTCATACTGCCTCTTAAGAGAAAAATATTCTTTAGCTATTGCTTTTAAGTATCTATAGAACATTCATTAGAACGTGGCTCACCTGTAACCTTATTCACCATGTGGAAGACTTTTCCCAGTCAAAATGAAGTAAAAAAAGATATTTTTCAAATAACACAAATTTTGCAGCAAGTTCTCCACTTCCTCCAGAGAGTCCATTCCTAAAGTGTCCTTTCAGTGGGATAAAAGTCATTAACTAGTTTTCTCTTTTCTGCAATTCATCCTTCCCTTACTTTTATGGATACTTGAATCTCCTTATATAAAATATTCCCTGGACCTGGACACCATTTTTCAGCATGTTCCATTACCTATTTTTCACTGCTGTGGCTTATGGGGATTACCAGGCCTGATAAATATATTTACATACACACATAACTCAGCCTTCCTTGGAGAGGGAAGCAACTTTGTATTTATATTTTTAAGACTCTCACTGCACTAGGCATTTAACTTTCACCCCAAATGACAATTCTAAAATCCTCTGCAATGGGGTATATGCCATGAAGCTAAAGAGAACACTAGTGGTGGTAGTTATTTCAGTTAGGTATCTTCTACCCCTCCTTCACATCTTTTTCTGATAGAAATAAAATCAGACTCATAGAATGGTTTGGATTTGAAGTAGCAGTAGTTCCAGTCCATCCATCATGGTCAGGAACACCTTGCACTAGACCAAGCAGCTCAAAGCCCCGTCCGAACTGGCCTTGAACATTGACAGGGATGGGGCAGACACAACTTCTCTGGGCAGAGCCTCACCACCCAAATATAAAAATGATAGATGATACTCATCAATATTGTCATTTTCGAGTCACCATTGATAGGAATTCACTCAACTGTATCTCACAAGCTTTTCGTATGCATTTTTAACTCTAGAATTGCTCAAGTGATGCGACTGGTCATGGGTGTTGGGCATCTCCCTTTTCAGCCTTGCTCACCTTGGTCCAGTTTACGTGTCCACAGCTCAGCTCTTCAGCTCAGATTACAGAGACTCATGCTTTGTGCCTGGGATGCACCAGGCTCATGCCCTGGTGCTGGCCCTGAACATAACTGTCTACAGTTATGTTCCACTATTTCTCATTTTCCTGCTAACAGAAGTTAAGGCACAGAAAGAAAAAAAAAGCACTGCTTGTTCTACAGGGGAGGAGAGCAAATCACAAAGTGAACTTTAATGTACTTTACAGAACAGAACAAATGATCAGAAACATAATTGAGAAGAATATCAATTAATGTACAATCTTCCCATAGTAGCGATTAGATTATATTTGTCTTCTATTGATCCCTTCCACTGTTTTTTTGCCTTTGCTCTTCTCCTCAGGAAATAGCTCCTCCACTGCAGGTAGGGAGAACCCCCACTGTGCATCTAATTGAAATTCTTGTCACAGGCTAATTAGTAAGGTACCAATTAGCAAGGCATTAAGGCTTCGATATATTACAGACATTCCAGAGCAGAAACCATTCCAAGCATAGGCGTTCCAGCCTCTGAAAAAGATACCGTGAATGTTTCAATTCTACCCATGTTTCAAGCTGAAAACTTTCATGACGTTACTAGAAGCTGAAAGAAAAGACTAAATAATGAAATAATTCAGTTTGATTTGAACTCTTTTGATCACAATTTCATCTTTGTGTTGATTATGCATCAGAAACAGAGCTGGTCTGGGTTTTTTAATATACTTTATTTGTTTATAAAATCTGGGAGGGAGTATCATATAATATACATAAGGTGAGAACTAATTGCCTCATTTTTCTTTCATTTGCTCTTATGCTGGTTTGATTTATGAGTACTGTAATAATCTCTTTCACACATAAGTGGTTTTCTTGTTTTAGTATTTTTAGGGTAAATAGCATATTTTATGAACCCCTGTTTTATGCCATCTTTCCTACAATCAGTGTACTTTCATTTCTTGAGCTATCTCGATGAGTTATAAAAGCAATGCCTGCCACAATTAAATCATTATCTCCAAACAAGCATCATAAGAAGTAATTGCCTGTATACCTCGAGAAGGAGCTCCTCTCTGGAGAATTCCATAAATTTCCCAGAAGACTGTCAAAAATTCCCAACCTGACACACACAGAGTTTGACGGCTTTGAGAAAAGCCACCCCATTAACACTTCCACAAATCCCCATCCTGTTTGTCCATGACAGATGAAGTGCCCCAGAGAGGCAGGAAACATGCCAGTGAGAAAAATCATCTGCTGAAATTCATTAATTGTGGTGTGTAAAATGTATCAAGTCCCATGTGATGGCTGTTACAATGATGAGTGTTTGACAAAAGAGGCTCTGCAACATGACTGGTGACATTCCCAGAAGTCCTTCAGGCTGGATAAAAGGGTTTGTTTTTTTTTTTTTTTTCCATGGCAGCAGGCACAGAGAGGAAAGGGGAACACTTGTTTCTGTCCGAGTCTTGTCCATTCGTGTTCCTTGCGCCTACGAAGCACTTGGAAGCCTTTCCAGAACACAGCTTCTAGTTGGAGGTTTTGCTCCATTAGACTGGTAAAACTAACAGTGAGTATCTCACGATCACTTTTTGGAAAGACTACCATTATTTGGCAGAAAATATCAATCAGGGTTAAGTGTCCCTTACCTGATCAGTCTGCAGTTCCCTAGCAAGGAAACCTTCAACTCCTGATATAAACAGGTATTTTTCTTCTTCCATGTCATATGTTAGATATTCACTTTGGCACTGGAAGCATTAGGATGCAGAGAAATTTGCTGGTTTCTCAGTGGCTATTTTTCATGCTGTTGACAAATCTGATGCTATTTTCTATGCAGCTGGTCAATACTTAGACCCAACTTTGAGCAGAAAACAGTAACATTTTTCAGCAGCACAGGCTTCTTGTCTCCATTGCCTGGGACAGTTCTATCAAAATACCTTCCATACATAACAAACCACTATTTGCTTTCAGGATTTATCAGCATCAGAAATTCTGATTTATGAAAAGGAAACAGCCTGCTAGGGTATAGCTTACAGTGATTTTATGAGGAACTTAACACTAGGTTTGGAGTGCTCTTAATGCAGGATTCATAGCAATATGAAAGAGAAGATTTTCCATAGATTTTTCCTCTTCTCCCATTTTCTTCGAATTCAGCCCTGGTAGGTGGATGCTGCTCAGCCAACTGTTTATTTCAAAGTGAATTTGGACTGGAGAAGAGATGCTTAAAAGGCACAGCGAGTGCTAGCTAAAACCAGGTTTGCAAAGCCACCAACCTCAGCAATCCTTGAAGTTAATAATGAGAAACACAGAAGGTCATATCAGAGCCCTCTTCTCCTTAATGCATTTATTGGTGCCTTACGAATATATTGCTCCACATCTTTTAATGTGCCTAATAGGTGTCTCAGCTTTAAATTCCACGACTAATCTTTGGCACTGTAATAAAATTGGTCAGTGCTCTTTCCTGAGGCTGGGTGTAATTGCATCGCACTTAAAATGCTTGTTTGTATTATATCTAGATGAGCTTTTTACAGTGAAGAAGGAAAATAAAAGCTGTTGCTAAGCTCATCTCCAACAGGAGCCTCAGCAAGTCTGCCTTCTTATTTTTGTCACATTTTGCAATTTCAATATTACCAAAAAATTGAAATTCTTTCTTGATTTGTTCCTTTAGCAAAATATGTTTTTTTCTTTTTAAAGAAGAATTTTCCATCAGATTTTTCATCAGTTCCCCTTTTGGAAGCACCATATCCTTAATAGGAAATTGTCAAAAATGCTTAATAAGGTACCGACTGCAACTCATTTTCATAACACTCAGTCTTCAATGAGTCTGAATACTATGCAAATCTTATCTGTGAGGCCTAAAAGACAAATTGTGAAGAGGTTCATCACTAAAGAAAATAAAGGCAATTTGAAGACAGATAACATGAGCGTGGAAGTAGACTGATTTCAGATATGATACTGCAGAACATCAGAACTTTAACAGAGAATGCTCTGTTTGGCTTCCGGGAACAGAAAAACCACTACTCATTTTCCATGTGCACCAGGCATTATCAAGTTTAGGAATCCAAAATGTTATTAACTAGGTAAAAATACAGCCCCAAATCCTTGTTTTTCTGCTTTTTATGGGTGCTTGCAGAGTATAATTTTGAGCCTTTCACTGCCACACAAAGGAGGACTTCTCTTAGAAAATGTTTCTACTCCAGATATGACAGATACTAAGAAAACCAGTACTCAAGACATAAAATATATATGTGAAGCTTTACAAAGCTGTCTTACAAGAGTTGATTGGATATGTTTTTCCAACCATGCTCTTTCAGAGTCAGCCTTCTTGGCACTGGATGAACATGGAAACGAAACTAACATTCAGTGCTTCAAATACATTTTCACTCTTTAAGAATATAAAATTATCCAATAAAATAATTTTGGTCAGCTCCAAAAATCTCTTCTCCAGGGCTTCATTGCCACCATTCCTGATAAACAGTTCTGATAAACAGCAGGGATTGATTTTAGCTAACTGGTACAGATTCAAATACAGCTTTTCAAAGCTCTATTCAACTGTGATTTTAAAATTGTATTTTGTCTAAGTTTTACTAACTATTTAAAACAAATAAAGCAGGTATTGATTTCCTATACACTCATGCACAACATTGCAGTGCCTTAGTTCAGCTGAGGGGTAGTTAGAAGTAGCCTCCAATAACAGTCATTTCTTTTTTGTTACACTCAAAACCACATTCTAGAATAAGAAAACCCCACAACTGAGACACACAAGTTGATGATATACAGTGCCCAATCTGCTTGTCTGATGTGTTCATCTTTCAGTGGAGTTTTGCCGAGCCCTCATCATTTCACCCAGACTGTAGATTTAACGTCAACAGAGGTTTTTTAAAACGTATTCTTCTAAAAACCAAGATCAATAAAGTATTGATCACCTTTAAAGAGTTAAATTTGCAATTCTACTTCTTTCAGTTGGTTAGACAAGGAATAATTCATTGGGAAAGCCATAACGTAGGCAAGGAATAATTCAAAGGGAAAACTGTAATAAAACTCAAGGGATAAAAGGTTACAAGGACTTTATCACAGGAAGAATGTAATTGATACTCTGATACTTTGGTACTCTGGTCTTTTTTCAGGTCTTTTTCTTTGCCATTGTAGGGACATAAAGGAGGCTGCAGGATTTCACATATAATTAAACCCCTACTTAGTCAAAGGGATCTTTCAGTTCTTCTTGTGCTGCCATAATTAAACCCAAATTCATTTGAGTAAGCTGTCAGTGATACAATTGTGTTGGGAAGCATTTCCCGGCTTCTGCCAATTTTAATAATACAATTTGTCAGGTTTTGTAAATAGGGATTTGATGATTATGTGCTGTAGGACAGTAGGTACTTTCATCTCCTTAGAATAATAAAAACATCTAAATAAACCAAGCAGTAGCTGTGAGAGAAGATACATTCCTAGGCAGTTGAAATCATTCAGCTCCTTTATGTATTGTTGGGTAGTCAAACAAACCAGTTAATAAAGAGGCTGCTGGCTTTTATCGCCTTACCTGGTCAAAAGTTTTGGCACCCAAACAATTAACTGAACAGCCAATGACTCAGAAAAAACCTTACCAGTTAAAAAGAGTTTTCCATTATTTAACTGACAACCAAGAATAATTTAAACTTTTTCATCTTTCTGCTGAAATAGAACCCTCTGGCCTTTTCCCCCCCTTTTTAATTCTCTGAAATATTATAACAAATAGATTAATGAAAAAGTAGCCTGAATTAGATCTAAACAACACAGCTAAAAAAAAAGAATCTTTAAAAATATACCCATAGAAATCCAAGTCTCTCCAGATCTAATTGGTGGAAAACAAATTACAAATGGAAGAATGATAAGGCACTGACAAAACTGCTCACATATATATTCTTTCATAGTGGTAGCTCTTAATTTGTTCAGTGAGAGCAGTTATTAGGACAGAGGAATGGCACTAGGAGGGGAATTAACAAATTTATGAGCATATTTGGGTTAAGTATACCTTCTGAGACAAAAAAGCTTTGATTACTGAGTCTGTATGAATCTCATGCAGGGAGAAATCTGATCCTTAATGCAAGTAAGAGCAGCCTACAGGCTGATCTAATTAATATCTGAAGAAGGCATTTCTAGCAATTAGCTGTTGTCAGTGAATAAGAAAATGGAAGACTTTCTCTTTTTACCTGGCCATATCCCTTCTGTGAGTGGCCTGCTGACCTGGATAAAATTGATATGACTTGACCATTTTGGTGGCTGCATTCAGCTGAAGATTCTCTTAGCACAGACACCAACTTGCTCCTTTTAATTCTGTTTTCAAGTCCCAGATAGCATTGAAAGACACTCATCTAAATCTCTAAGTTGATAGTGGGAAAGCAAGTTCCACTTGCATTGTTAAAATTATTTCACTTGGCAGTCCCAACTACAATAGTTCAGTCCTCATGATATTCAGTTAAGATATTAAATATCCTAAAGTCAGACCAATTAAAATCAGTGTTTGTACATCCTCATTCCATAACTTCCTGCCTGCATACCCATGAATAATCACACAAACAGTACAGCAATATAATCATTATATCCAACAGAAACAGAACAGGTAGGTTGGCAGTACCAGATAATAACAGAAGAAACAAAAGAAAAAAATCCAAGCAATGAGATGTCTAAATTTGTATAAATTTTAGTGACAAGAAACTAGAGACCAATACAAACATTTCTGTCTTCTAATAGTGAATGCATAGGAAAAGCAAACTCAGATGGGCTCCAGTTCAACAAAAGTTTTCTTTAATCTGTCTGTATTCTGCAAAGCCTTTACACACACACTGAACTCA
This sequence comes from Agapornis roseicollis, assembly GCA_002631895.1. Lineage (NCBI taxonomy): Eukaryota > Metazoa > Chordata > Aves > Psittaciformes > Psittacidae > Agapornis > Agapornis roseicollis. The sequence goes on from NDXB01004623.1 coordinate 141,802, forward strand.
GAGCATAAACTTGAATTCCACCTACTTAGTACGTAGCAGAAGAGGAACAGACCACTGAACCAGGCTCAAAGGTTTTTCTATTTAGTCCTTGATAACGTCTAAGAAAAAGGACAGCCTACAAACAATGTATATAGAAGGGAATGTACTTGGAAATGACACTTCAAGGAGTAGTCAGAATATCTCCCAACACAAGATAAGCTTTGGTCACAAGCAGAGATGCATCTAGTGAAGAACACACCTCCTCTGTAACGTGGAATTTTACAGAATACTGAGGTCACTTGGAAAGCAAAAGGAATTAAAGACTTAAAGAGAAAGGTGTAAGAAATACAAGAGTCTTTTCCCTTCATCCTTCTCATCTTCATCACTTGAATGTATCTACAACATCAATATGGTAGATGTAAGGCTGTGAAAGGCTGCAATAACTTAATTCAAGAAAAAACTCCATCCTTATTTCAACAGGTAAAGGATGACAGGAAATGAAAGCAAATGCAAAGGAAAAGAAATGGGCAGCTTGATATCCACTATTGGATAGTTCATTTTCTCAAATAAAAACCCTAATATACCAAATTACTTTTAATCTAATTAAAATCTGACATTATTTTATTAGGCAATATCACTATTACAATAGCATACAGAAGAAAAAGAAATACGATATAATTATGTAGCTAACAGTCTCATACACTAAGCCAGAACAGAAAGCTAATGCTTGACACACTGAATACAAAGAGAATGGCTGTTTGTACATGGACACAGAAGAAACAGGCGACTACGTAAGATTCACTGAATCTGTTCTGTCCTCTCAGATATGCACATTACCTCTAACACTGGCTGGATGCTGCTTAACTTGAGTTACTGTTGTATATGCAAAATATGCTCAAAGAGGAACACTTTCAATAAAACAGTGTTAATTATATTGTGAAAGAAAATCTCCCAATACACCATAAACATTTCAGCTGTTAGAAATAAGTTTGTAAGCAGGCTTTCATCTGGAGAAATGTCAGTGTCCTGAATTTACCTTTCGCATGGCAAGGAGGGAATGTGAAGAAAGCCAAGGGGAGCACATGAAAGCCCAGAAGCAACACAACTAATCAAACTGGCACCTATGGCTGCAAAGATTCCTGATATGCTTTCAAATCCCCAAACAGTTGTTAGAAGAGATTTTTCTTCATGTAAAATGAAGTAAGATGGCTTCTTGAGACATTCATCTAAGGATAATCAAGACAGAAGACACACTCATAGGCAAGCGTTGCTCTAGGAGGCACAGATGCATCAAACTTTGTGGAAAAATGACTTTTGTAACATTAATGACAGCTTACAAGAGGTGTCAAAACAGTCAAGACACAGTCACACATCACTGTACATCTGTATATGCTTCTGTCATGTTCCACCAAGAACTAAACTGCCACAGACTAATTTTTCAATACCTACTTCATTTGAAAATATCTCATTTTCCTTCTTTTTCTGCTGAGGTCTATTATTCTATGTATCTTATTTTATATACAAAACCAACAGTTTACATTGAAACACACACATAAAGCCATAGTGGAGTATGAAAGTTTTACATGCTGTATGTCTCCAATCACCAGGAGGAGTTACCGGTCTCAAGCCAACATTTCTGCCTGTGCAGGTTAGTTTTTTACTCTAGGAAATCTCCTATGGACTTCAATGAGGATATTCAATGAATGAATAAGGACTTCCCTGTCCTCATGTCACAGTTGCATAAATGCAACTGTAAGAGGTTCTTTTCCAAACCCCACACAACATAGCAGTTGTAGGAGAACCATCTGAAAAACCACTCCATTGAGCAAACCCAATCACTGAGCTCCCAGTTGCAAAGGTGCCATTTCCAAGATTCACCATGCTTACAGAGGTATTTTACAAAGACTGGACACCAAATATCGGTGGCCATTGACTACGAGAAAGCCTCAGAGATGGCAGAAGAGGAATGGGCAGTCAGTATAAAAGGAAAGAGACACCCTACAGAAAAGCATCGGGCATTAGAGCCTACAACAGATTGCAAGGCATGATATATTCTGGAAGAGTACCAATGCTAACTGTTACAAGCTAATTTGTATATGAAATGATTTGTTTCTGAGCAGCTAAAACACTGTACGGATACTTGCAGTATCAGGTACTGACAACCAGTAACCATGTACCACTGCAGCCCAGCGATTGCATCTAAGCCAGAGCCGCCAGGAGCACTGCAAATTGGGCTACAAGAGTGAGAGTATGACATGAACCCTCTCAGAGAGCACCTAAGCATCTCTCTAGGATGGGATTTTGACAAGAAAATGTACTCGAATTGTCTGTCACAAGTGAGATGCACATCCACCTGGGTGGTTGCAACCAGCAGGTAGCTACAGACCACGTCCACCCTCAGAGACCCTGTGTACAACCAGCCCTCTACTGAGTTGGCAGCCAGCTCACCCATTTGATGCTCGGGCCACTTTCAAAGCAGTGACCAGTTTAATCCAGAATGGCAGAAACTGAAACTGAGAAGTCCATGTTAATCACAAGTGCCACACCACCGCCCTGACAAAACCATGTCCCATTTGAATCCTGCTGATAAATGAAGGTGATTCTTAAATTGGTCCAGCGGCATCAAAATTAAAGTAATTTAAGTTGGTAATAAGCAGATTTGAGCTAAGCTGCTTAATGATATTTGCAAACACAAATAAATGCATTTGCATCTCAGGTGTCATTTGCTTAATTCTGAGATTATGCCTAATATCTTTCTGAGTATTCTGGCAAAAAAAGCGGTGGTGTATTTTTGGTCTGCTCTATCAAATGCATCCCATTAGAGCAGGAAGCAAGAGACCACCTCCCTCTGTTTGGCTCTGGTTCAACCACACTCAACTATTACACTCTGGTTTAGGCACCAATCTGTCTGGAAGCCATTGACAAAGTGAAAGCCATGAGGAGGAGAGATGGGGAAATACTCAGATGGTGGAGAAGGAAGTGTCTGATTTCTGGGAAGAGAACAGCATAAAATCCATAGTTTTGTTCAATGCTGATGAGCTGGGAATAAAATAGCTATCAACTGTTTACCTTGAAGAGAGGAATATTAGGTGTGATACCCAGAGTTTGATTAGGAATGAAAGGAATGATACTTCAACACATAAAATATCCAATCTCAGAAGGGGAACTCTGAAATGAAAGATGTACGAGGCAGTGGACAGTCTCTCAAGAGATTTGGTGAATGCCCTGCAGTCTGTAGCTTTTAAAACTATATTTAAAATACATATTGTAAACCCAACACTGTATTTTCAATGAGGTAGACACTCCACAAGTGGTCAAGATTCTCAGTAGTATAAAATAGCATGCAGCAGAGTTTTATCAGCACAGGCCCATCTTCCATTTCCCAGTTGTATATATGTTTTTCTCTCTTACATTTTTCATAACTTAGTTTCTTAAATATACAGCCTTCAAAATAGACTAGCTCAGCAGCCACATCCTATTCCCCCATTGCTCTTTCCACTCTCACTACTACCTTTCCTTTGTCCCTTCTCTCCCAAACCATTCATTTGCCCTCAGACTTCCCCTGTGTAGTATCACTGAGTTGTGATATCCTACAGTAGATGGCTCAGTGACAGGTAACTGCTCTGCTTCTTGCCGTAGTCTCCAGTTTAAATAGAGAGCAAAGGAAGGGAGCAAAACACACAGCTGGATTTGGGCACTCTCCCTTGTGCTGAACAGAAGACAAAGGCTGAAACATGAAGAAGATGGAAGAACTGCCACACTGCCCTTTTACCTGTGAGTACTCTTGTACATCAGTGAGGCACAAAGACATACTGACTAGGAGCAGTGCTAGTGCTGTGAAGAAGCTGCCCCTTCTGTAGAAAGGGAGCAGATAAAGTCTTTAGGCACAAGTGCCTCCCCAGATGTTCTTCACCTCCTAACAGAAGTTCTAGTAGGTGATTTTTTTGGACTGAGCTAAATTAACTGGTGCCTTTTACAAGGTGCTTGAGCTACACGCAGAACACCAACACAGGAGAACTCCCTGGAGAAATTCTTCCACTTCTGCCTGTGGATAGGGGTACATTTGTTCAATGCTCTTCCAGACAATGCTGCTCATCCTCCCACCTTGGCCTTTGGTGAAGACCTTTGCAATGTGCAAAAAGGAAAGGCAAACCTACATAATGGAAGGAGAAACAACAGTCAGACTCCCTCTGCTGTGACAAGGCACTGATTTAGGCACCGGCTTCAAAGAGCTAGGGGCCAAATTAGGGACGGTCAGCCAAGTCAAAAACACTCAAGATGGGAAACCTGAGAAGCAAGAATACAGCAAGCCCAGGTCTAGAGGCAGACATGGTCAGAGGTGTGGCTGTGCATCAGGAAACCCGGTGTGTCCTGTACAGCAGGGTAAGAAAGAAAGAGCAAGAAAGAGTGGCAGCAAAGTCAGCAGAAGAGCAAAAACTTTTCAGGAGAGGAGAACCAGGACTATGGCCCTTTTCTAAGGGGCAGGACTAGCAGGTGAGATGAATTCATGCAGTCTAGTACACTCAGCAGCAAGAAAACTGGTGGAATTATCTGATGTACCTTCTGGTGGGGTGAGTGGTCAACCTTTAACTCCTGACCTGTGCCTGGCCTGCAAGGGACTGTTCTGCCAAGGAGACTGAATACCACCCATTGTAAGGCTGAGGGTCCTGGAGAGGCTGTCTGAAGTGATCAGGGTGTTTCCTTGTCCCCTGACTTCCAGGAAGACAGTCTCTGTCATGCTCCAGCTGCAGGTCCAGCTGTGCAGGCTGTCAGTGTGTGCTGCTGCCCATTTCCCACACAAGAGCTTGCCTTTCCTCTTCACCTCTCCCAGTGTTGCAGGGAGTGGTGGCATCTCCCCAAGCTCATTGCCTTCCCTCCAGGACATCCAGCTTGGGAAAGGCTGGAGCTGACCTGGAGGGTGCAGGAAGCCTGCCAAAAGGCACTGAAAATACTTCTCAAGCATAGAATCATAGAATAGTTAGGGCTGGAAAGGACCTTAGGATCATTCAGTTCCAAACCCCCCAAGGCTCTGTCCAACCTGGCCTTGAACATCACTTTCACATCATCTGAAGGACCTGAAATACCCCAGTCCATCTCAGATTTTTCAGCTCAAAAATTTGCATATCCAAACCCTGGAGAAACAAAAGATCATTCTGTCTTCTCAATCCACTGCTTATTGACTCGGGTTATCAGTTATCTCAACTCAATTTCAGCTGTTCTAATACCTGCATTTCACTACAGATGGCCAGAGGCAAAGGGTACTTACGAATTAGAGGTGTGAATTCATTTCCAGAGGCACTGAAACAGATTCAACAAAATCTATTGGGTAAATATTTAGCTGCAGGCTTGCTTCTAAGTGAGGCTGTAGAAGTGTGGTTTTACAACCCAAATGAGTTGAAAACAGGAGCTGGAAGAGTAACACAGGGTTTCTTTTCTTTTTTTTTTTTTTGTTTTTCCAGTTGCTTACAATCTTATTTTACTTTTTTATCTTATCTACAGTCTTGCCACTGAATCCTATTTGTAAAGGACTTAGAAAGGACAAATACCTTTGCTTGGAACAGATGAAAATGCTGTAAAATGCTGAAATAGTTGGCAAAGAAAGCCTTTTTGGTGACGTTCCTTGCGCACACCTCATGTTGCTGCAGCTGAGAAGCACTGAAAGGATTTCCACTGGCAATCTCCGTCACCAGGAGATCTTTTTATATCAAGTGCCAGTCATTCCTCACTATATCGGCAACAGGCTACTTAAGGTATATCATCTAATAAGCAACATCACAGAGATTTGGGTGAGGTAGAAAAATACAACAGGGCAGCAACTTTGGAGATACCGTTTGTATTGTCACTTGTATGAGTTAGCTATGCCCAGAGCAGAAGCCATGAAGGGTCCATGAGAAGCCAGTGTGGAGCAGACACCTGGTCCAAAGTAGCAAAGACCCTGGAAGTCTTTCAAGTATGCATTTTCTTATAGAGTCAGTCTGCCTGTGAAGGTTTTAACATAGCAGTCATGGAGCTATAAATAACCTGCAGCACTAATAAGGTCAAAATAATGAGGGTGAATAAACCATAACAGGATCCCTTCAAACTTTGTTTTCATCAAAGATCTTGCATTAGGAAGAAAACCAATATGCACTTTTAATAATCATGTTAGTTATATGAGGGAAATACTCAAGGTTAAGACACAAAATGATCAGCAGATCATGTTGAAATGATCTGCTGAAACTGAACTGACTAAAATGGTGTCACTGTCTTGAGAGGGAGACCAGGAATCATTAAAAAGCTTTAGAATTTCATAAGATTATAAATTTATAAAACTGTAAAAATGCATACACATAAAAATGATAAACTAATGCACTTAAAACAAGAGAGTTGGAGTATAAACATTTTTAAGCCCCTGGAAATTGCTACATCTGCCAGCCACAGTTCATGACAGCTGAATTCTTGAACAGTGCCAAGAACTCAGATCATGGAAGGCTTTTACGTGAACTACTCTGCAGGGGAAGAATACTGAGCACCAAATCCAGTGCTTCGTATGTGAGTGCTTTCTGTTCACCTCCAAAATCCTGGGTACAAACACTTTTTTTTACAAAGGCACCTTATCAGACTTGAATAACATATTTGCTAGGATCAAAAAGACACATCACATAATCTTTGTCCTGACTGCTCCGGTTTTAATATGGTCATGGATAAGAAAAACCCCGCAAATACAGTACTCTCTCAAATGTCCAAAGAAAAGGTGTTCCCATTCTCCTTATGCACACCAAACAAACAGAAATCCCATATGGGCACATTTGGTTACAGCAGGATAAAAACCAGATTGTTTTATATTTGTTTCACTAGCACTGCAAACACTGACTGCAAAACAGGTAACACCTGGATGTATGAAAGATAGGAAACCTTACCAAATTAAACTTTTTAAGCTTCCCATGGGCAACAGCTACTCAGAATAATCTCTTCTGCTGTATCTCTATCCATGAAAGACATTTCTCCATACATTTCCTGTCCTTCCAGGCAAGATACAGCATCTGGACTGTCTGTTTCCTGGTAGAGAGCTGGTTTTTGTGTTCTTGAATTCATGGATCTATCTGCCACAAACTCAAACTTCAGTACATGCATCAGATTATGCTGATATTTACGAGGAAAAAAAATAGAGATCTGGAAAGAACTGGACTTCAGCAAACACTTCTCATCCCTTTTACAGGGTGACTTTAAGAAAGAAAAATGTTTTCTTTTTTCCTGTTGTCTCAGTAAATAGTTCTCTTGTATTCCAGATCATGTGGGAATATAAATGTTTGCTCTTTACAATAAAGGGTTTATGTTTTTTTCAGGGCTGGGCCAAAGTTTTGCCCTGAAGGATGAAGAGCACACACATGGGGGGAGATCTGTGTCTGAAGGCACCAGGCCAGTTACCATGAGTACTGCAGCAAAATACTTTGGCAAGTTTCTCTCAGATGGAACTAACACAGCAGATATTGTTTTGGAAACATGGCATCCTGGTACAACCCCAGCTTCTCCCTTAAGGACATCCACTGCAAAACATGACGTTACTTGCTCCACGGCCTGCAGGCAACTTCCTTCAGGATCAGCACTGGAACAAGAAAGGCTTGACACTGGTCCCTGTGCCTCAGATTTCTGCCACACAGAAAAAGGGCAAAACTAAGATCTGTCTGTGGAATATTTTTAAAAGCCAGAAGCCATTGAGCCTGAGTATTGCTATGGCTTAGCTCACTACAGACTTAATCCCTTGAGTTGATATCCAATACATTGTTTTAAGCTGCTATAACAAGTCACTTCCACTGAGGCAGCCGGCGCACCACCGTATGGAAGATGGCTTGCAATGAACTCGAAAGCCTCAGTAAATATGTCTAAAATGTCTCCTTTTAACACTGGGAGTTGAAGCCTGTTGAAATCTGCCTGGAATTTTTTTTTTTTTTTGCTGCAGCCTTGTCAAGAAAATACCCTCTCATTTGGGAATTAAAGGCACTGGCTGACGTACACAGCCATACTTGGCCAGCACTGATTAATGCTTCTCCGCTGCTGGCATGCCATCTTTCCCAAAGGTTATGAACTTTTAAGTGGCTCTTGTCCAGCACAGTACATTTAGAATAGAAGAGAATGGAGAGGGTGCATATGTCTGCATTTGAAAGAAGTAAAAGCTCTTTATCTTCTATATAGAATACAGAGTTTAATCCCAGTTCAACTTAAATCAATAGGAAGGCTTTCATTGACTTCAGTGACAATTAAGTCAATTTTGCCAGGATTTTACCTATGTTTAATTTTAGCCATAATGGCTTGTGTTTTCAAAAGTAACCTGTGATTTAGGAAACCTCTATTTCTGGATGTGTTGTAAGATGTCCGTTAGATATCCGCCTTTCACAAAGGAAGAGTTCTCATTTTCTCCCCTGAAAATCAAGCTGGGCAATGAAAATAGACATTATCTTTTCAAAACGGAGCCTAGTCTTTATGTTTGTCTGTTTCGTAGTGTTGCAGTGTTAAAATCAGAATGCTGCAAGGTTAAATTGTGATGTGAACAGATTCACAATCAAAAGGTACCCAAGACAACAGAACAGGAACATCAGGAGTAACAATTGATAAGCAGTGAATGACAGCAATGTGTGGATCAATGGTCACTTCTGTTGTTTAATTACTCTAAGATTCTCTATGAAAAAGGTGGCATTTGCCATAAATGACACAATCTTCTTCATCCTTAAGTGGCAGATGTGAAATACTCACTGATGGAAGATGTTATGCATCATCAGATCAGCTCATTTTTTCCACATCTTTATCCACTTTAAATAATTTTGGATTTAAAATTATATGCTGTTTTACAAAGATAGGAAATTAACCTAATGACCTTGATGTAATGACTCCAGTCACTGATTCCAACAAAAGTAATCTATGCCTGAGCTATCCAGAATCTTTATAGGAAAAGTGCAATTACCAAACAGTGACTACAGCAAAGTAGGATAAAAAGGCGCAGAGATCGCATGGGATAGACCCAGAAGAGAGAGGTTTCAAATATTGTCTGCTTTTATGCAATAAATCATGGTGTGGGGGAAAAAAGTTATCTTAAAATTCAGGCACAACCACTCTTCTTCCTGGCCTGCAGGTGTTTTCACATACCCATTTTTCATCTGATACCCCTGGAATTTAAAGGGACAGGACCCTAATTAGTAGGAGCTCAGGCAGTTCTGCCCTTTGCAAGGAGCTGCAAAGCCAGATGGAATATGTTAAAAGTCATGGTCTGTTCTGCCTCCAGCCCTCCACTGGGACCCTTCTGTTCACATCTGACCAGCCACAGTGGAAAGGAAGATGGATTAGCATTTTTCCATGTAGAATGCACTTACAGCCCTGTATTACTTCCCTACAAGATCAGAGTTTCATAAACCAGAATAGGACTTCAGATGTTTACTATCCCTTTCTAACAGTTACAACTGCACAGATTGATGTCCTGAATTGACAGTTGAGTTGCAGCCAATTTAAAATACACTATGTAGAATCTTTTATTTCTATTAGAAATCACAATTTACACCTAAAGCTTTGGCTTTATGGACAAGGGCAGGACACTTCAGGTAAATAGAAAAATTCATTATTGTTTTTTACAAACTGTTGAGATCATTGTGACACTGTCCTTACGCTATGTACAACATTATATTACCCTGGGGTTTTATCAGAATTCAAAATACAAATGGGAGCTTCATAAAAGCGAGCAAAAGCACTTTCTGCTCCTTGTCTCACTATTCAGAGATCTGTAGTTGTTCTCTATATTGCCAAAGTCACATGCCAAAATGAGAAAAAATTTCTGAGCTAATACTAATTGCACTGGTGGACTGCTGATTAAACTTAGTATTTCCCAGGCTTTAGGGACACAAATGGGAACCAAATGGGTATCAAAATTCTGAACTGGCTTTCTGGGAGGACTTCCTTGAACTTCACCCAAAACTTAGCACCTGAGATGTTCTGCAATTCAAAACCTATTTCTGAAGTGAAAGATCTATTTCTGCACCTACCTGATACATTCTCTGCTTTAAAAAAGAAAGACTCCTACTATTCAGTGGTGTTAAATCACTTCTCATTCTCCATGCAGCTCAGTTAAATGTGCTGAGATATACCCCATGTTTAATTGAGAGGGAGCGGGAGTAGGGGCAGAGAGCAGGCTGGAAGAAAATGTCCTGCAAAGAAGATGCTTCACTGTTAGCCATACACAATACAAGTGTGTTCAGTCACAATTTGTCCTGCAAGAAAGATCCCCTCCTCAAGCTTTTGGATTAGAACTCTGACTTCTGTTGTAAAACATGGTGTTTTAGTGTAAACACATCACAAACCCAGGCATTCAAAGAAAATGGAGGTGAATAATCTTTTTTCTGCTGACAGCCACCTAGACCAAGCACAAGCCTAAGCTGGTGATGCTCTGGCTCATGGGACAAGGCTTCACCACTTTGCCCAGCCCAATGTGCTCACTGATTCAAAGGCACAACGTTTCCTGCTGCAGCCAGATCTGTTTGCTTTAAAACCATTAGAAGGTCCATTGTGCCAGACTTAGGCTCTTAAAAACCAAAACCTGACCAAAATGAATAACTACTTCATTTTGGTTTTAGTCTTGTAGGTTACTTATGTTATTTACAGGTTTTTACATTACCAACTGGGAGAAAAAAAAAACAACAAACCCTACTAATGGCTAGCTTACAACGTCCTCTGTAATCATGGCTCAGAATTACTCAGTTTTCTTGCATTTAATATATCACTGTAATAAAATCACTCTGCAAAGGAGTGAGGCACAGCAACATGTAAAAGAAGGCATGGAAGGTGCTGGTTTCATATCCTTACACACAGTGCAGCTGTAAGAGATTTCTTCTTCACAAGAAGGTAGTCCCCTGTCTCTGTGCACAAAATCCCCCATCATCACCTCCTGTTAATTCACCCAGATATTTTCCTTTCCAAAGATCTTTGTTCAGTGTTCAAGTTGCAGAAACCACACTTGTTTCCCTATTTCACATTACCTCAGCAGCTAGGGAAGAAGCTCCCAAGTCTCCAGTAAATGAGGATATAGAGGTTATTTGTAAGTAAGCATTATGCATTTTTAGGGTATGCATCCATCACCCTTTGACAGCCTTCCTGAGGTTGCCCTACAGGGAAAAGCATAGACCTGGTGCCACAGCCAACAGCATCTTTGAAGGACACCTTCGAGATTAGGATGCCAACAATGATGCCAACAGCCCAAATCTTGCTTGGTACCCTGGTGGGCCACATGGAGAAGCAGCCTAGCAGTGCACACACAGCAACCACATAAACCAGAGGCAGGTGGATCAAGGCGCACACTTTACTCACAGCCTCTCCCAAAACCAACTTTTTTTCAGGAGTGACATGGGCTTCATTTTGGGAAAGGTCTACCAGAGGGAAAGCTCCTCAGTTTCAGTACTTTTCTGCTAACAAGCACGAAGCAAGTGCTGGCCTCTGGCAATGCCTCGTTTCAATCAGATACATAGGACACAAAATAGGTTTGTCTGATCAGGCACAAAGGAACAATTTGAAACAGTGTGGGTGAAGTCCAAGTAATGTCTCTGAATAACATCAGCAAGTGGCCCTATATGAAGTGTAAACAGTATTGCAGCCACAAGGGTGATGACAACCAACATTCACTGAGAATTGTACAGGTAAGCAGTGCTTCATGACCACAGGGAAAGCTTGACACCAAAGACAGGACAAACAGAAGACAAGGCATATGGAAATAATTATAGGCAATGAAAAGGAGCAATGTTATCAGTTATGACAGCTAGAAAAACAAGTTCCTTGCACACATGTTAAAGGAGGGATCTGAAAGAAGAGCATCTGGCCATTAGAAAATGTCAGTGTGCTCCAACGAATAGCACAACCGAGGCAAAAAAGTGCATATACATAGTGAGGATGGAGGAGGAATAGGACAGATGGGAGAATAGGAGGTGGCAAAGAAAAGCAGTAAGAATACCAGAGGAGAAGGAAAATACAACAAATGTACAGCCTGGAAGCTAAGGGGTACCTGTCAGTGCCCTTCACACTAAGGTGTTGGGAGTATTCTCAAAGCCTGCTGAAGACACTGAATTGTACCTTTGCATACAGGGTACTCAGAGGTTGAGAGTTACGTTTCTAACATGGAACAAACACACTGAGCTCACAGAATAAACCCCAAACAAGGTGGTTTTGGTCAACATACTCATGAACAATAGATCAGTTTGAAGCAGTGCACCACAGAAGCATTTGAGCACCTGCTGGGTGACTACTGAGGTGTGCACTTGTTCCATGAGAACAAAGAATGACTGACAAAAGATGATCAAAATCTATCAGTAACTCTCTTGATTAGAGCCAAAGGACTAAGCTTTGTTTCTCAAGCTACATGAGTAGGATATTTAAGTTGCTCAGAACTGACACAGCTAGTTATAGGGTGGGATAATAATAACCTTTGAAGAGGGCTACAGCCACATTTCCTGTGGCAGAACAGGAGGCATTATTACCTTTGTATCCACCTCATCACTCAAGATTACCTAATGTTTTCTCTCCTGAGTGCTGCTAAGATGTATAAACTCACAAAACCATGTTGGGGGATAAAAGTGTCCTTCCCACTTGTCACAAACTGGTGGGTTTGGCACAATACTGTCCCAGTACATCCATCTACGTAACTGAGGCAGATGCTGTAATGGGCAAAATATCTAGTAAAATCCGGGGACATTTTAGACCCGTAAAGCCAACAAGGTCTAACTGGTTACTTGCTAGAGATTAAAAATTACTGTCGTTTCAAGAGCTCAGTGCTTAAGTGTATTCCCTAAAGCCCAATGATGGAAATGCTGTCAGAAAACTAATACAGGGGATAAAGTAGAATTTAAAATAGTCCATCTATTAGATAGTCTCATCTATTGAGATAAAAAAAAATCCATTTGCGTTGCTATTTAGGGCTACATTTCCTTGAATAGGAAATAACACAATATCACTTTTATTAAACTTAGATGTTTTCAAACATCAACTTCTTTAAAATAATCCAATTAAAGCACGTTTTTCATGTTTAAACATATTCCAAATAACATGTTACTCCTTATTTTGGAACATACTGCAAGCACTTGCTCTGTCTAAAAAGTGCCTTGTGTTCATACAGACATAATCTGATTACTTTTGGTGTTACTACTGCTCTTGAATTTGCTCCCTAGATTTGGAATGCAGTTCTTTCAAAGGGAAAAAAAAAAGTCTCCACTTGTCTGTGCTGCTAAATTAGGCACCCTTGACAAGCCAACTAACTGAAATCTGGTTTATTCCAGGAAAGCCAGAATGAATCACTGTTTCCCTTTCCTGCCACCAGCAGAGCCTGACCGTTTTCCAATCAGGGAAAAGAAAAGGCAGACAGATTTCATTAATAACTCTTCCTCATGAGGATTTTGCTGGTCTGTCTCAAGAAGTCTACAAAGAAAACAAGTGAGTCATATATTGGGTGCTCATCTGTCAGGCAGAAGACCTTACCAGTGGTTCCTGACCCAAGCATTTGTACCAACACGGAAGGGAAACATGACGCTCCAGGGCGGCCTTGGATGCAGTGATCATGAGATGGTAGAAGTCGAGATCCTCAGGACAGTGAGAAGAGCGTGCAGCAAACTCACTGCCCTGGACTTCAAGAGGCCTCTTCAGGAGCCTCCTTAGTAAGGTTCCATGGGATATAGCCCTAGAGGGCAGGGGGGCCCAAGACTGTTGGTTGATATTCAAGGATCACCTGCTACAAGCTCAGAAGTGTTGCATCCCAACTAGAATGACGTGCAGCAGGGGGGCCAGGAGACCTCTTTGGATGGATAAGGAGCTGCTGAGGAAAATCTGAATGATAAAAGAGGCTTATAAAAGGTGGAAGCAAGGACAGGCACTTTGGGATGAATACAGGGATGTTGTCCAGGAAGCTAGGGACCAGGTCAGGAAAGCTAAGACCCAGTTAGAATTAAACTTAGCAAGGGATGTTAAGGATAACAAGAAGAGATTCTATAGGTACATTGTGAATAAAAGACAGACCAGGGACAACGTAGCCAACCTCCAGAAGCTACTGGGAGAACTGGCTATACAGGATTTGGAGAAGGCTGAGGTTCTGAATGATTTTCCCTCAGTCTTCACTGTCAAAGGCTCTGACCACATCACTCAAATCTTGGAAGGCAGACACAGGGACTGTGAGAATGAAGACCTTGGGCCCACTGTAGGAGAGGATCTGGTTCGAGACCATCTTAAGAACCTGAACGTGCATAAGTCCATGGGACCTGNTCCATGGGACGAAATCCATCAGCGGGTCCTGAAGGAGCTGGCGAGTGAAGTTGCTAAGCCACTGGCCATCATATTTGAGAGATCATGGCAGTCAGGTGAAGTTCCCAAAGACTGGGAAAAGGGAAATATAACCCCCATTTTCAAGATGGGGCTTGGGCAAAGAGGAGATTCAGAGCAGCCCAGCAGAGAAGGACTTGGGGTGTTGGTTGATGAGAACATGAACATGAGCCGGCTTCAGTGTGCGCTTCTAGCCCAGAAAGCCAACGGTATCCTGGGCTGCATCAAAAGGAGCGTGACCAGCAGGTCAAAGGAGGTGATCCTGCCCCTCTACTCTGCTCTCGTGAGACCTCACCTGGAGCATTGTGTGCAGTTCTGGTGTCCTCAACATAAAAAGGACATGGAGCTGTTGGAACAAGTCCAGAGGAGGCCACGAGGATGATCAGGGGACTGGAGCATCTCCCATATGAAGACAGGCTGAGAAAGTTGGGGCTGTTGAGCCTGGGGAAGAGAAAGCTGCATGGAGACCTCCTAGCAGCCTTCCAGTACCTGAAGAGGGCCTATAGGGATGCTGGGGAGGGGCTCTTCATTAGGGACTATAGTGACAGGACAAGGGGNAGCTGCATGGAGACCTCCTAGCAGCCTTCCAGTACCTGAAGAGGGCCTATAGGGATGCTGGGGAGGGGCTCTTCATTAGGGACTATAGTGACAGGACAAGGGGTAACAGGTCCAAACTTAAACAGGGGAGGTTTAGATGGGATATAAGGAAGAAATTCTTTCCTGTTAGGGTGGTGAGGCACTGGAATGGGTTGCCCAAGGAAGTTGTGAGTGCTCCATCCCTGGCAGTATTCAAGGCTAGATTGAACAAAGCCTTGTGTGGCATGGTTTAGTGTGAGGTGTCCCTGTCCATGGCAGGGGGGGTTGGAACTAGATGATCTTGAGGTCCTTTCCGACCATAACTATTCTATGATTCTAAGATCAGCTCTCTTGCTTGACATCTTTGAAGACTTCAGTATGTTCATAAATCCTAGAGAATCGTAAAAGAAACTGGTGACTGATAGGAAACTGTAACAAACTTGGCCTCTGGCTATAGAAAAACATTCATTGTTATGAAAACATACTCTTACGAATTATTGGGTTTAAGAGTTATTAGTGGTTATTTACCTTTAGTAGACAGTGGAAACACATGCACAACTTTTTTTGCCTTGGTTCTGCAAATATTCAATTAAGCTAAAAAGTATTTTAACTGAAACAAATTAACTGTGCCAGTGCAATATTTCAGTTTCAATTAACCTTTTTAATTTAAATGTTCGTCTGCCTACTTTCAATATAATTTAAAGCTGGTAAAAATCCAAATTTTCAATAGAAGTGAAAGATAGTCTGACTGGAATGATAATAAATTCTTAGGTGAGGTGTCAGCACTGATTTCCTGAGCAAACTGACAATAAGGAAGCGTGATGCATTTCTGAAGCCTAAGGGTTATGGAAAAGGAAAAAAAAAAAAAACCACCCAACTTTTATTTTTCTGCTTTTCTCTGCTAACTTCAGCAGAATTAATAAACAAGA
The DNA here is from genome assembly GCA_002631895.1 of Agapornis roseicollis. NCBI lineage: Eukaryota > Metazoa > Chordata > Aves > Psittaciformes > Psittacidae > Agapornis > Agapornis roseicollis. The sequence goes on from NDXB01004623.1 coordinate 157,599, forward strand.
TGTTCCTAGTTTTCCAGTATTAGCATTCCCCAGTGCACCCTCAGCTTCACGGCCACTGTCAAAGGGTGCTTGAAAGTCTAATTTGCCACTTTTCATTCTAAGGCACACTCCACAGACAAATACCTGCAACTTAAGACAGCAAACAGGATTTTGGTGTTCACCCCATGACATAAATGTGTTTGTTAGAAATAACATTCTTAATTATGGTTAGTAGGTAGGTGGCACTGTGCCTCTCAGCCCTGCAAATCCAGGTGCTTTCAGTCCAGTATTCAGCTGCAGCTCATAGCGAGTCAGCCTCAGAGGCAGCCACAGTTACTTCAGCAGGGCAGAAGCACAGCAGAGTTTCACTCACTTAATAGGCTATATTCCTGTAAGGATGGGGAGACTTACAGTTTGTGCCTGTTTTACTCACTTGACCCAGTGCAATAGCATTTCTTAGGTCACTTATCTTTAATGAAAGTGCTCATGGTGTTTCATCTTTTCTTCTGTCATTTATCTTTTTGGAAATCATGAAAACCAAAGCAGTTCAACTTAAACTCAATTATTTGTGTCTAATGTTATACATGAGTCACTTTAGTTATGTCTGTCTGCGCATCTGTGTGTATATGCACACACAAAAGCAGGGAGGGAGAAGGAGTCTTGTCATAGATTAATTAATCAGTACTGCCTGAAGGTGATGGAAGAGGTAGCAGAAAAATCTTCCTTAGTATAGGATCTGAATGGGAGCTTTAGTCTTTGATGTTCAGAGCCATAGACAGCCAGAGCTGTCTATGTCAGCACAAGTTTACTGGGGACAAATCTGTAGGAAGAAGCTATGTTCCCTTTCCACTCAAAGACCCAACATCTCCAAGAGCCACAGGATGCCCTGAGCTGCTGGCTAAAGAAACTGTTTTCTCCTTCTTTTACAGGAAGTTCATTCCTCACTGAAAGAAATCATCTGGACATGTTCAAAAATGAGTCTCTTCAGGTTAAGTGTCTCTGCACTGTATGTCCACCTTGCCCACCTCAGAGTGCTTTTCTTTTGGATGAGCCTTTACTGCTCCATCAGGGATAGAAGATCTCTTCTCAGGGTGTCCACAACATTTGGCATTTTTTTCCTTAAGAGACTGTACTACTGGAAACAGGAGGCTGCACAGATTCTTTTGCTCTGCAGTAAACTTAGAAGTTCTCCATTTTTCATGGCTGCAGAAAAGAACATGCAAAGAGAGCATGGTAGCTCTAACATTTTGTGACTGTGCTGTAGCAGAGCCTTGCAAAAGCTGTGAGCACTTGGGACTTAATGATATTGAAGGCAAGTTCCTCAGAGGAAGAATTATAGGAAGTTTGACCACAGGCAAATGTGGCCATGGTAGTCCCAGAGCCAGAGCCTTATCTTCCACAAGTTGTGTGAGCACACCCATAATGCTGAAACAGGTACCGGAGCTAGCCCTACAGACATCCATGATAAACACTCCAAGGCAACAAATTCTTGTGCTTGTGAATCAACTTCTCCTGGGATGATTTCATATCAGATCTCCTTCCAAAGAGAAGAGACTACTTCAGTTCTCCATGTTCAATAGTTTTAAGTGGAGGGACCTTTTGTATGCACCCTGTGCATGTGAAGAAGACACCGCAGAGTGCTGTCAGTACACCCACACCTGATCTGGAATGTGGCCCTGAAGATGTTAGCCCATTTTGATTTGAGCCACAAGAACATTTGGATGTGGAACCCAAGCTCCTAGAGTTAGCATCTGCTACTATAATCATTCTTATACATATTTATCCTTAGAAAAGTATCAGTTGTCTGACAAGCTGAGGTACTGGCCTGCTTCTACTGGTGCACATATTCCTACATTAGTCACTGCAAGTTGTTCAGGATTGGAATTTTGCCTACATTTACTATTTCGTACAAGGCAACATAGAATCATAGAATAGTTAGGGTTGGAAAGGGCCTTCAGATCATCAAGTTCCAACCCCCCTGCCATGGGCAGGGACACCTCACATTAAACAGTGTCACCCAAAGCTTTGTCCAATCAGGATCACCTCCTTCAACCTGCTGGTCATGCTCCTTTTGATGCAGCCCAGGATACCATTGGCTTTCTGGGCTGCAAGCACACGCTGAAGTCAGCTCATGTTCATGTTCTCATTGACCAACACTCCCAAGTCCTTCTCCGCAGGGCTGCTCTGAATCTCTTCTCTGCCCAACCTGTAGCTGTG